>CM039731.1:33169034-33483104 GCA_022539455.1 Dendrobium nobile
TACTATTGTTTTTTCTCGGATCTGGTACGCAATCTTAAGATATTAATGGTATATGGTGCCTCGGTTTATATAAGTACTGGGGGTTTTGAGATTGTTAGATGTTATTTTACAAATCGATTTCATCAAAATTTCTTTAAATATGATGAGTTATTTTATGAATTTTTTTATAATTTTTTAGACTCTCTGTATTTATAAACATAAAAACGATTTATTATATATAATATATATATATATATATATTATATATATAACTAAATAATTTTACATAATTATATTTTAACTTATGAGAGTTTTGATTATTAAAATCTTATTACCATTAAAAGAAATTATATTTTCCCATTCTGATTAGTCTAATCTAGAGAAGTAAGAAGAGGTTAATCGTGCGGAAATACAAGAGTACCTTACGCTCTACTAATATATGTTTCGGATTCTAGAAGGTGTGGTGGCGCGGTGGAGTGTTCAGATTTTGAATGTTTAATCAGTTCTAATGAGGTACTAGATTGCTCTGTTCATTATATAGTATATTATTCTATTTGTGTTTTCAATAATATATTATCTTTTGGTTTTTTGCATTTTTAATTTTTGTCAAAACATGCTCTGATGTCCCCATCAGAAAGCATATGATAAAGTTCCAAGAGAAGTGCTATGGAGAGTTCTTGAAAAGAAAGGAGTTAATAATGCTTATATTCAAATCATTAAAGATATGTATGCATGAGCTATTACTTGTGTTCAAACACAAGATGGTTTGACTAGGTATTTTCCTATTTCGGTTGGATTACATCAAGGATCAGCCTTAAAGTCCATATCTTTTTGCTTTAGTCATGGATGTTCTCACTAGACATTTGCAAGAGGATGTACCTTGGTGCATGCTTTTTGCTGATGATATTCTTCTTGTTGATAAGACTAGAGAGGGAGTTGAAGGTAAACTTGAATTATGGAGGTCAACTTTAGAGTCTAAAGGTTTTCGCTTGAGTAGATCTAAAATGAATATATGGAGTGTAATTTTAGTGGAAATAGACCTAGTGAGGGGATTGTGACTTTGGGCGATCAAGTCATTAATAAGAGTACATGTTTTAGATATCTTGGATCTATTGTTCAGAGTGATGGTGAAATTGATGGGGATATTATCAGCAGAATTCAAGTTGGATGGTTGAAGTGGAGGAATGCATCGGGCTTATTGTGCGATAGAAAAGTCCCCCTCAAACTTAAGGGAAAATTCTATAAGATGGTGGTGAGACCTGCAATGCTTTATGGTGCTGAATGTTGGCCATTAAAAGAGAAGCATAATACTAAGTTAAGTGTTACAGAGATGAGGATGCTTAGGTGGATGAGTGGCTTGACCCTTAGAGATAGGATACGAAATGAGCATATACGCGAAAAGGTTGGAGTAGCTCCAGTGGAAGATAAGATTAGAGAGAGTCGCCTTAGATGGTTTGGTCACATTAAACGGAGGCCTTCCGATGACCCGGTTAGGAAAGTTGAGGTATTAGATTTGGCTTATGTTAAGAAAGGTAGAGGTAGACCTAAAAAGACTTGGTTAAAAAATATTAGAAATGATATTTCTTTATTAAATTTAGATGAGAATTTGACTTTTAACCGGACACAATGACGAAAAAGAATTCATGTAGCCGACCCCACGTAGTGGGACAAAGGCTTGATGTTGTTGTTGTTGTTGTATCATCTCTTAAAGATATAAGCCCTCTCTACATAAATATATAAGTGCTTTATTTTGATGGCTTGTAATAAGTCCGAACTAATATATTTTCTTGTATATCTATTGAAAATTAAATACTCGGTTAGCATTGCCTGTCACCTCATGAATTCCAACAAAAATTATTGATATTTTTCTGTCTATAAAATTGATCTAAAAACTTGAAATATCCATGAATAACTTACGGTTTCAATTTCTCAAGATTGTGGAGCATATCATGGGAAAAACTTTTTCTTCATTCAAGTGATATGTGATATTACAATGCTCTTGTTCCATGGCAGCCAGATATAGGCAAATGTCTAAGTAAAATATATGAGAGACAACTCTTGTAGTAAATCTCCCATATTCTTATAAAAATCATTTGTAAGGTCATAACAGAAAGGACCTACACGACAATCACTCTTATAATTAGTATTGGGAGTTATCAAAAAGAATACAAACTTATGGTTTGTTGATCCAAAAGACTCAAAGAAATCATTCCTTCCTCAAAATTTATCTGCCGTATATTGGCTTTAGGTGTGATTGGTTTAGTAGATTGGGAATATTGGACCACTTTGATATCAAAAGATATATTTATCCTGGGACTTGTCTTTTTGAGCCATAAATAGAAAAATATACCCTGTTTTGCACTTGCAAAATTTGGATTTTAATTCTATTTCACGCAATTTATCACTGGTTATTTTACGTCTTGCATTTTTTTTTTTTTTTTCATATGTATGCCAATTTGTTACTTCATACTTCCATAGAAAGTTAATATGACATTCTTTAAAATATTATTAGGGTATTTTTTTAAAAAATCACTTTCAACATTTATTTTCACTTTACGCAATTTTTTGATTTTGAGGCTTACGCCTCAAAACGCCTTCAGGCTTACGACTCGCCTCACAAAAGAAAAACGCCTCAATACCCAATTGCGCTGTTTTAAACCTTGACGAAATATCTTCCTAACAATCACCGAACCCTAAGATAACGGACTTACTACTACAAACTTTTTCCTTAAAGAAGGGCAAAAGCCTTCTTCTAAAAGCAATTTATGATGTAACTCCAACAATGAGAAAGGACAAATCTAAGAAACCACAAACACCTCCAAACTACCGTGGAAATAAATATCACCAAAAAGGGCAGGACAACCTTGTTGAATCATAAGTGCTCAATTCAAAAGAAATTAACAAAATAAAAAACTTCCTCAACTCTTCTGAAATACCATCTAGATTATTCTCGATAGTTTAAAATGATATGACTTCAAACTCTTGTGTTTTTTATGTCTTAAATATTCCTCTCATACCTGGATGTCACATTTGATGAGAAGCAATTTTTATTTCAACCAAACTCATCTTCAACAGGAAAATAAGTTTGATACAACTATCTTTCATTTAGGCATTGCTGCAATGTAAACTGAAAAAAAAAACCAAGATGTTGCAAAATTCCAAGTCTATACAACAAGGAATAAGCCGAGCCAAAATCTTCAACAAACTCAAGAATACAAATCTTTAATAGGTAACAATGATCAATCAATTATTATATATTCTCCTCTATGTCCCATCTCCTAGTAAAGTTCTTTTCAAAATTTTCCTCCTACCATAAAGTATTCCTTATAAATATCAGCTTTAATTATATTAAAATACTACAAATTCTATTTGAGGCATTTGAAAAATAAGAATTGAAAGGATTCTATAAGAGAGAAGATAAATGCTCTAAAAAAATCACAGTTGATATATCATTGAACTACCAAAATGGAAGAAAGCTTTGGGATGCAATTATATTATTTTTTATGTTAAATATAGAATATATGGAAGCTTATTATGAAAATGAATATAATACACATCTTAATTTCTCTTGTTGTCAATTGTAAATCGCCTATGCAAAAATATTATCTAAAGAAGACATTTTTAAATGGGGATGTTGAAGAAGTTTATATGAATCCATCATTTGGATTTGATAGTTCTTTCACAAAGATTAAAGTATACAAATTCAAAAAGCCTTTATAAGGCTTTAAACAATCTCTGAAAGCATAAATTTTTCAGTAGCTTACTAGCAGATCATGGGTACCGACTCATTTAATGAACCCATCTAAAGCTCATTCCAATATCCATGTTTTAAATGGGATATATTAATAGGGTACTAGTGAATTAATAATTAAAAAAATGTTAAATAGCTTGTTTGACATCTATTTGTCAGCTTTTCATTAAAGTTGGAATGATGTGTAGTAGATTAACAAGCTTTTAACATATATTATGATTAATCAACAAATTTCAACAAAATTAAATAAGCTTATAAGCTTCCTTGATTGCAACAAAATCATCTCCTTGAAAGCTAGTCAAGTTTGATTAAAGATCAAAGACAACTCGAGCTAAATAAAAATAATCAGGCTCAAAAAAATAAATTTAAATCTAAATTCAACTCAACTCAATGCTCAATTAATACTAACAAGATCATGTTGGAGGAAGGTAATAACCAGCACAACTTGCCTTTTGTATTACTACTAGTATTATTTCCAAGAGTAAAAACAATTAAAAATAATTTGCATTTCTTAAACACATATTCAAAAAATAACAATCCAAGGAACAATGTTTCTTGAATACACTGATTTCAAGATCCTCTTGATTTAATAAAGATACCATTTAACAAATAGAGTAATATAACATTTAACAAAACAAAATCCCAATCCAATCATGTAATATTTGGTTATAATTCCCTTACTTAAAATGACATCAATAAAAAGATAAAATAAAACTACTACTTCAGCCATGAAAGAAAACCAATTCTTAATGGCAATCATGATATACTTAGGAAGCAACTTCAACATCTTTAGAATCCAGTATTCATACAACTTTCTTTGGCCCTTTTTCTAATGGATGACTTGGCCATGTGCAATAGGGAGAAGAAAAACAAGTAGGTAGAGAGATTAAATTAGGTGAATCATTGGCTTGGTGTCTATGAGGATGAAGATCAGAGCTCACTCACATTCTTTGCAATGTAGACCAAACAGACATGTAAAAAGGAAATTAAAATATAATTTGAAACAAGTAGGCCTACCACTACATGCTTTTGCCTATGCGGGAATCAATTACAGAAAAAGATTCATGAAAACTATTGAAAATATTTTGGAGATAAAGCTGTCTCTGATGTGGTATACTAAGGAAGAAGCAGGTTCACAAGGCAAAACAGTAAAGAAGGCAATGGAACAGTAATGGCTAAAGCCAAATGCTATATTTTTTCAACTGCCTTTTCTCCTCTTCCAACGAAGGAGATAACCAGGGCTTAATTACAAAAATAGCTACTGTAAAAAGTGAACTAAGCAGTACTTAAAACAGAGACTAAAAATGGAAACTAGGTGAGTGGAGCAGCCACTCAATAACGGAAAAAAAGCAAGGTTAGCACTAATTAAAAACATGCAATTAAAGACTAATTAGAAAAGGATAAACGGTGCAGCCGTGAGACTTGATGCACCGCATCATTCTCCCCCACCAACAGAATCTGAATCTGAAGATGACAGATTAGTGGCTGCTGAATCCGGCGGATGATAAGCAGCAAGATCACCAATGTTGAAAGTGGCGGAGGTGTTGTAGTGTTTTGGAAGATCAACTACATAAGCATTCGGATTGATCTGCTGGACAATAGCATACGGCCCAATCTTGCGGGGGCTTAATTTGGAGTAAGTTCCCGGAGGAAACCGTTCTCTCCTAACCCGAATCATCACTAAATCACCAGGTTTAAAAGACCGTTGTTTTCGTTTCTTGTCTGCTTGCTCCTTGTATTTGGCATTAGATTCTATCAGCTTCTCACGAACGTCGTGCAGCATACTGGAGAATTGCCCCGCAAAATCTGCAGCGGTTTTACTGTGGCATTTGGGAAGCACAGCCAAATCCACGGTGTGATTCGGATTTTTGGTGTAAACAATGCTAAATGGGCTTCTTCCCGTGGAGCGGTTAGTCATACTGTTGTATGCGAATTCAGCTTGACTCAGTAATTCGTCCCAAAGTTTCGGATGCTCCTGAACTACACAACGCAGCATATTTCCCAACGTTCTATTGATAACTTCGGTCTGCCCATCCGTTTGAGGATGATAAGCTGAACTCAATTTGATGTCCGTGTGCAAGCGTTTCCATAATTCTTTCCAAAAATGGCTAATAAATTTTGCATCAAGGTCGGATGTTAAGCTCCGGGGCAGTCCATGTAATCTGACGATCTCGGCGAAGAAGATACGCGCTACATTTAACGCGTCAAATGTCTTCTTACATGGCACAAAATGAGTCATTTTTGAAAATCGATTGACCACCACCATGATCGAGTCATGCCCCCGCTTAGTACGCGGTAATCCCATTACGAAATCAAGGCTCAAGTCTTCCCAGATGGTTTCCGGTGTGGGCAACGGCATGTACAATCCACTGAGTTGGCCACCGGTTTTGTAACTTTGGCAGATGGGACATCTTTCCACAAATCTCATTACATCCCTGTGTAAATGAGGCCAAAAAAAAACGAGATTGGAGCTGTAGGTAAGTGTTCGTTCGTCCAACATGCGCTGCTAATCCCCCGTAATGAACGTCTTTAATCAGCTGCGGCCGCCAGGATGACTCGGGAACGCATAATTGGTTTCGTTTGAATAGAAATCCATGTCGTATGGAGTATTCTGCATTTGAATTTTCATTTTGGCAGGATTCCCATATGCTGCTAAACTTGGGATCAGTAGCATATAACTCCTTGAGGCATTCAAGCCCAGTAATTTCCGTGCTCAATTGGGTAAGAAGAGCGTGACGCCGGCTCAGGGCGTCGGCCACAATGTTCTGTCTCCCGGACTTGTGCTTCAAAACAAATGAAAACCTTTGCAGAAATAGAACCCATCTCGCATGCATTCGGTTAATGTGCTTTTGTTTGTTGATGAATTGAAGAGCTCGATGGTCGCTGCACAGAACAAATTCTTGCTGCAATAAATATGGCTCCCACTGTTTAAGCGCTCGCACCACCGCATAAAGTTCTTGCTCATACACGCTCCACTTTTGACGAGAGGGGCATAACTTCTCGCTAAAGAATTCCACGGGACGATTCTCTTGACTGAGGACAGCTCCAATACCAATGCCTGATGCATCGGTGTCAACATGGAATGGCTTCTCAAAATTGGGCAATGCTAGCACAGGGGCTGACGACAAGGCTTGTTTGATCGCTTCAAAGCTGCTCTCCTGTTCACTACCCCATAAGAACTGCTTCAATTTTAAGCAATCAGTGATTGGCGCCATTATAGAGCTGAAATCTTTGATGAACCGGCGATAAAAATTTGCGAGCCCATGGAAGCTGCGTACATCCGTAAAAGACTTGGGAATTGGCCAATTCGTGATAGCCTCTACCTTCCGCCGATCGACCTGGACCCCTGCGGCTGAAACAACAAAACCAAGGAAATACACGGAAGAGGCAGCGAATTCACACTTACTAGGATTTAAATAAAGTTGATTTTCCCGGAGAACAGAGAAAATCTCTGTCAAATGAACCACATGATCAGTCAATGTGGCGCTGAAGACCAGAATATCATCAAAGTATGCGACACAGTTGATGTTCAGGAATGGCTTGAGCACATCGGTCATTAACCGCATAAAGGTTGATGGAGCATTACACAATCCAAACGGCATGACTTTCCATTCGTAGAGGCCATGGCGGGTTTTAAAGGCCGTCTTCCACTCGTCGCCAGGTCTAATTCGAATCTGGTGGTAGCCGCTCCGAAGGTCAAGCTTGGAAAATACAGTGGCTCCCGATAGCTTTTCTAATAATTCCTCCACCCGTGGCACAGGAAAACGAAACTTGACGGTGATCTTGTTGATTGCGCGGCTATCCATGCACATTCGCCAGTTGCCGTCTTTCTTTGGAACCAGAAGCGCTGGGACCGCACAAGGACTGAGGCTTGGTTGAATCAAATTGTTGTGCAGCAAATCATCTACCAACTGTTGCAGTATCTGATGCTCCTTCGGGCTTAGTCTGTGATGAGGCAAATTCGGAAGAGTTGATCCCGGTATGAAATCAATTTGGTGCTGGAGGTTTCTTAGAGGTGGTAGAGATGAGGTTCCTTCCATTAAGATGTCCTGGAATTGCTCTAGCAATTGTTCCACAGAAGAATGATCGCACGCCTTACTGTTTGGAGCTGAATCACGGAAAACCAATGCAAACAGCAGGTTATCTTCTTTCCAAGATGACAATAAGCTATTGCCCGTGACTAGGTGTAAAGCAGGAGTTGCCACTTCAGGTTTGTCCCCCAATCCAACAGAATGTGGAAGAAATCGGAGCCGTTTTCCTTTCCACTCCACAGTGTAGGTATTAGCCCGTCCATCATATACATCCCCAACGTCAAATTGCCAAGGTATACCAAGAATAAGATGGCAAAAATCCATCTCAACAACATCACACAGAACCTCGCAGATATAATGTTTTCCGATAGAAAACTGAACGCGGCATGTTTCGGTAACGGCAATTTCCATCCCTTTTTTTACCCAACTAATTTTGTACGGTTGCGGATGCTTGGTAGTTTTCAACTTCAAAGCTTGGACGACGGCACGCGAAATCACATTCTCTGTGCAACCACTGTCAATTAAGAGATCGCAAACCTTGCCCGCTATAGTACATTTGGTCTTAAAAATGGAATGCCTCTGAGATTGTCCCAGCTTACGGGGAGCTAGCAACAATTTCTCAAGGACACAGATTACCGGCTCTCCCTCATCCCCTACAATATCTTCCACGTCTGTTTGCAATTCTTCCTCAAGCTGAGCCCCCTCCTCATCAGCTTCTCCTTCCAACAATTGCAAATGCTGCCGGTTTGGACATTCATTGGATTTATGTCCCGGTTGAAAACATCTAAAACATTTGAGTCCCTGTGGTCGTGGATATGGGTTTTCTCTGACTGGAAACTTCGGTTTAACAGGTGCCCTGGGATCCGACGTTGCCTTAGCCGAATTAGATGATCCACTAGCATCAGCTGCTGGTGGCGTTTTGCGGGCGATAGTCCCAGGAGGTTTGGTGGCTTCAGCACTGACTTCCACAAATGTTCTCCTGTGACTAATACTCCGCTGCTGTCTTCCCAACTGAATTTCCGCCTTGAGCGCGAAATTAACGGCTTCCGAAAGAGACCAGACGGAACTCAACTCTAATTTATCCTGAATGTTGTCCTTCAACCCACCTATATATCGAGCAACCAATTGATTGGAGGTTTCGTTGAGATCATTTCTAGCTGATAAACGGTAAAATTCCTCCGTATAATCACTGACCGAGCGACCACCTTGGACACAATGCTGATATTTCAAATACAACATCTGCTCATAGTCCGTGGGAAGGAAATGCCCACGAAGAAGCTGTTTCATACGAAACTAGCTTCGCACGGCCCCACGCCCTTCCCGTCGCCGGGATTGTAGAAGCTGCGACCACCACGCACTCGCACCTCCCTTGAGGCGACAAGCCACATACTTGACTTGCTTCTCCGGTTCGATTTCCATATAATCAAAAAAGTTTTCTACGGCACGTTCCCAATCAAGGTAGTCCTCGATGTGTAGTCGCCAGTCGAAAAATGGTATGTCCAACTTAACTCGGAACTCACCTTGATGCCGCTCACGTCCATTAAAACGGCGTGGTCGCCGCTCCACCAAATCCCCGTCTGAATCCGAGAATCCGTCTGGGTTGAAACTAATACGGTCTTCCTCTGAGTCCGATAACTCCAGAATCAATGCCGGTCGCCGACGGCCACGGGTTGGAAATAATCGATTTCCCTCAGTTGGCGTAACTGTCGGAGGAACCGGTCGCACCATTCACGACGCGACATCTCCAGTTCGAGTGAACGGAGGTTCACGCCGAAGAGCTGCAGTAAGGCGATCTACTGCTGCGGTGATATCATCCAACTTTTTTTCGACTCCAGCGTGCGCAGCCCAAAGTGCCTCCAAACTTCGGTCTTCCACGCTCGCCGCACGCTTGCTGGACTCTGCCATCTCTCCAAGCCGCTGGCTCTGATACCAAAAACTGATGTGGTATACTAAGGAAGAAGCAGGTTCACAAGGCAAAACAGTAAAGAAGGCAATGGAACAGTAATGGCTAAAGCCAAATGCTATATTTCTTCAACTGCCTTTTCTCCTCTTCCAACGAAGGAGATAACCAGGGCTTAATTACAAAAATAGCTACTGTAAAAAGTGAACTAAGCAGTACTTAAAACAGAGACTAAAAATGGAAACTAGGTAAGTGGAGCAGCCACTCAATAACGGAAAAAAAGCAAGGTTAGCACTAATTAAAAACAGGCAATTAAAGACTAATTAGAAAAGGATAAACGGTGCAGCCGTGAGACTTGATGCACCGCATCAGTCTCTATTCGCAAGTTAACTCTACGGATATTTAGTATCACTGATTATCTTACAACATACTCCCAAGTTTATGCAATTTGTCAGACACTACAGCAGTCCATTCAGAAACATATATTATCTTGAGCAATCCCAGCATCCAGCCAGTGCTTTTCGAAATCTAACTTTATAAACAAATAAACAAACACTTAATAAGCCACCAGCACATGTTAATAACAGGCATTGTTCCTGCTCAGTTGTTCAGGGTTTACTTCATCCAAATTAAGCCAACGATTTAACTACATTAACGATATCAGTGAGATGGAATAGGGATTCTAACCAAAAAAAAAGTTTCCCCAATACAACCAGCACTCTCAGAACAAATCAGACAACTAAGGGGGCGTTTGATCCCTTTTTGTCTTTTTTTTTTATATTTTAAAAATATATTTAGTTTGTATTTTTTAGTAATTCTTTTGTTTTTGAAAACCACCCCGGCCAACTGCCACCGGCCACAAGTGCCCCATATACCATGATTCCTTGTGCAAAATTCAATAGAAATAAAAATAATCATTATTTAAGATATTAAATATGTTTTATTTCATATTAAAATATATATATAAATAAACAAAAAGTAAAAAATAAAAAATAATAATAGAAAGTGATCCCAGACCCCTAAATTTTTTAGGGATTTACATGCATAACAATAAGTTGTTACCTATTTGCATATGTAATACCAATTCATCCAATTTACATACTAACCCTAATCATTAAGTAAAATGAACCAAAAAAAAAAAAAAGCATCACACCGCCACCTGAGAAACATTTTGGCTCCCCCAATTTTTGTAACAATCAGCAGATCGACTCTCCAGAAGAAAATAAAAATGTAAAAGCAAGGTGATTCATAATTCGGAATCTATAGCACAACCATACAAATAAACCCCTTAAAAGACATAATTCTCATAGATCCCACAAAGAAGGAAGCAATAAAATAAGATCAAGGAAATCTAAAAACAAACAGAAAGCCCTGTCAATCATCAGAATGAAAGTTTACATCTCAATGAAATCTGACAATTCAAAAAGAGCAGCAGAAAAGGAGCGAGAAATGGCTCACAATTTCTTGGCCTGCTCGAGGGACCGTGCATGTCCGAAGTGGAAGAGATCGTATATGCCATCGGCGTAAACCCGCACCGGTCTGTCGCTGTCTAACTTCTCCTCCTCAGGCTTTGGATTCTCCATTCGCCTATCAGAAGCGGAGTTCTTCCCTTCCCAAAGAGAAATAGATCCCTCTTCTTTGTTTTGAAGACTCCGATCGGTTACGGGCTTCAGATTTCAACTTCTTCGGGGCGAGCGTCAAAATTGGTCGTTCCACACGGGAAAATGAAAAGATATTAAGTATAAATCAAAATAGATAGGGGTTTTAAATGCATAACACTAATACTTTTTATAAATATTATATATTATTTTAATATTTAAATCATATTAAAATAAATATTTGAAGAGAAGTATTATTTTATAAATAAATTAATATTAATGATATATACTTTAAAAATTTAGAAGTCACATAAATAAATATCAAAACTGTATTTATAAATACATAAAAAATTTATGACAAAGAAATTTTTTTAGAAAAATAGAACTTTTAAAAATTTTTTATTAATGGTTAAATTTTGTTATATCTTAAAGGATTTCTTTTACTAATGCTTTTAAAAGAGTATATTCCACTATTGATTAGCTATAATAGGATTATCTCAAATTTGACTCACCAACTCAACATGATTAACTCACGAGCAATTTATTAAGGTTAAACTTCGTGGGTTCATGATTTAGTTTGATGCTATAACATGTCGAAAGTGGGCGAAATTATTACGTGCGGTAATAAGACGTCGTCCAGAGGCCAATTCGGATGCGCCACTTTACCATTACTGATGTGTACCAAGTGATATGACATGCCCTATTTGACCTCCTAGCAGTCTGGTGACTGCACGTAATAATCTTTCCTAAAGTGGACACAATTTGTGTGCATTTATTTGATAAATGCTTTTTTTTATTTGATAAATGCTTTAAATAATGCTTTACATGAGTTAAAATGAAAATTATGTGCTGAACAAAAAGCTTTATTTCATATAAAATATATTGATATATATCAAAGTACTGATATTATTATTTAAAAATAATATTAGCAAGTATTTGATTATTAGAATATTTAGACTTCATTTGGAACAATTTTCTTACTATTTTTTAAAATAATTTTTTAGTATAATTTTTTTTTTTAAACAACGAAAAAATAATAACTCAAAACTATCTCAATCAAAACCATATGATTATATTTATTTATAATAGATAATAGAAGGCATATAAATCAATACAAATTCTTTTTTTTTAATGAATTTAAAATCTTCAAAAAATTGATGACCGCGAATGCGTTCCCACTTTGATAAACCCCAACCAGACGAGATATTGTTCTTATTTATTTATGTCGGCAAGCCATCCAGCGTCGCCGACTAATAACCCAATCCTATTTGGAGCCTTTAGCCCATATTTATTTGAAGTTAAATTATAAATTAAATACAAAAATTAGTTTCATTTTGAAGCCAAAACTTACACAAAAATCATAATCCTTGATTTATTTTGCAACCAAATAAATTTAAGAAATCAAAATTAATAGAAAATTAATATAATATCTCATTCTTGAACTAGAAAATTAATATAATGTCTCATTCTTGAACTAGAAACCTAGTCATGGGAGGTATCTTTTGGCCATCCCTAAGAGATCGGATCAAATGCATCGAGTACTCCCAAGTCTAGATCCTCCTCTGATAAAAATCCCATCAACTGGAGTCATTATGTGAGGATTTTCCTAATTCATCGCCTTTTTATTAGGGATGTCAAAACGGGTCGGTGGGTCGAATTTGAGTTGACCTAGATCTAAAAGGGTCAACCTGAATGTAATCCGATTTTACAAATGGGTTCCGGTTTTCAACTTGAACCCGACCCACGCAGGTTATGGGTTGACCCGACCCAACCCGTCAAAATAGAGCAGCCTGCGTTGGGTCGAACCCTAGTAGACTAGCATCATTGCACGGTCTAGGTGACGCGAGGCGAGGACGAGGCTGAGCGGCAGAGCAGCCGGAGAGCCAAGCATGGCGAGGCCATGGCGGACCTAACTGCTAGCATAGTCGAGGCCGAGGAGGACCTAACATCTAGTGTAGTCAAGGGAATGGCGAACCCAGCATGGTGACTGGCGAGGCCGAGGCAGAGCGGCGGAGCGCGAGGCCGAGGCAGAGCGGCGGAGCGCTGGACGGCTGGAGCGGCTTGCCCTGTGGCCACTGGGCGACGCGAGGCAGACTGGTCGAGGCGACATAATGCGACACGACAAACTGGCAGCTGGCATGACGCAACAATTCAATTTTCAGGGTCAAAACAGGTTGATTTGAAATAGATCATTCAACCACTTTTAAGGCTCAAGCTTGAATATAGTTTTATACTTTTCCACATCTTGATGGTTTAAGGAACACCAAAAAGGGGTGAATTGAGTGTGCACTTTTGTGATTAAGAATTTCAAAAAATTGAATCAATCCAATTTTCCATAATCAAATACAATGTGGAAATTTACAACTATTTACACGCAATAGAAGTAATTACTTAAAAATCAAAATATTATGTGAAAGCTAATAGTATGAAAATTAAACTATATATATATAAGATAGTGTGCTAGTGTGGGAATCAAGGTATACATAATATTAATAGATTTATAAAGATGAGTGTCTAAGCAATTAATCATAATCTAAGAAATTAGACTAACTAATAAGCATTTGGGTGGGATTTGATATTATTTTTTACAGAGGCTTCATTTGTTAGTGCTTTCTTATTGTTTCTTAAAGCAGCTTTTTAGTACTTTAATTAAATTTTTTGTACTAGAAGGCTGCTTTAAGAATCAATAAGAAAGCCGTTCCAAACGAATCCTAAGTATTCGTACAATCCATCTATCAATGACTCTACTAGCATGAGTCGATTTGAGATTGCCATAGGGCATCAACCTAAAAAGCATAAATCTTGTCGACTTCCATATAAATTCTAGGCATAATATTATTGCGCAATGATTCACATAGCATATACATGACTTGCATTACATCATTTGTGAAAAAACTAAGTAATAGCTATAACAATTACAAGCCATTATTTGTTTAAATTTAGAAAGGTTTACATTAAAAACCTTTAAAGAATTTGAATAGGAGAAAGATAAAGCCTTCTAAAGTAGAATAATGCATTCAAACTAACACACATAAACTAAAATTTTCAAAAAATTCTTATATTATTTTAAATTTTAACATGATTGACCCTATTCATGAACCTTATATTTTCTTTCAACTCTTCCTTGTGTGTTCACATCTAGCCCTGTGGACCTTCTACACAGCTTATTCCTAAGGTTATTTTAGATGGTGATATTATATCCACTATTGATGGTGAGTTTTATTAATATCTTATTCATGATATGATAGACTTGCTTGTGATAATTCATCAATGACTTCATAAGAAACATAATTTTTTATTTAATTTAATTAGTTGGTTTACTTGTTTTATTTTGCTATTTCTTCAACCAAGAAAAAAAAAACAGTTATGATGCCCTTGAAAGAAGATTATATTTTAATTTCTAGTATCAGCCTATCAGGTTGGTTCATATGTTAATTCCCGCATTGAGTTTTTCTGGTAGCTGTGATGTTGGAGATTATGGGAAGTAGTGCAATTACACTTTACATGAGTTGGGAATTCCCTTAGGTCATATCCAACTGACCGGCATTCTCCGGTTTGCAGTCAGCGAGCGTCCAACCGAACAGCAAACTGAACATCATTTTCGTATTTTAAGCGGTGCGATGCCAATATTGGGTCGCACCGTTCACAACAAAGAGAAAATGCAACATTCATTTCTATTTGGCGTTCGAGTGGAGACTTGTGGCAACTACAAATAGGCGATATATGAATTGTAGAAATCTAATGTCCGATTCTTGATAAGAACAAGAAGTAAGAACACGATAAAAGAAGTCAAGCAGAGAAAATATTATTCATTTCATCCCTTTAACTGAAGCAATACATACGTATTTATAGAATTGGATAGTACACTGATACATAATAGGCTATACTAAAGTGGCTACAAAATACAATTTAGGTACTCGTGTGTTGCTGCTCTAATACGCCCCCACAAACTGAGGATGGTCTTGTTATAGTCAGTTTGTCGCGCAGCATTTGAAACCGAGAAGTAGATAAGGACTTGGTGAATATATCCGCTACTTGATCGATCGTTCCGATGGGAAGAATTTGAATGTTCTGTTGAAGAATATGATCTCTAACAAACCGATGGTCAATCTCAATATGTTTGGTTCTAGCATGAAACACCGGATTGTTTGCTAGAGCAATTGCCGATGTGTTGTCACAGTAGATGCTCGTTGGTTGTGTTTGCGGTATGCCGAAGTCAGTAAGAATTCGGCGAAGCCATACTACATCAGCCGTGAGCGAAGCTAAAGCCCTATATTCGGACTCAGTAGAGGAACGTGCCACCCTCGCTTGCTTCTTTACTGTCCATGATATAAGTGTGTCCCCTAGAAATGAGCAAAATCCTGATGTCGATTTTCTGGAGACTGGATCACTTGCCCAATCCGCATCTGAAAAAGATGTGAGATTCAAGTTAGATTTTGTAATAGGTAAATCATATTCTAGCATACCTTTGATATAACGTAGTAGTCTCTTGAGAAGATAAACATGTTGAAGCTTGGGCTGATGCATATGTTGAGACAAAAAATTCACGCTATAGGATATATCCGGCCTTGTAAGGCACAGATATTGTAGAGATCCAATTATTTTCCTGTAGATAGCCGGATCATCCGGTATTGCGTCGGATGTAAATTCGGTGGGAAGTTTGGTGCACGTGGGATTTGAAAGAGAATTACATTGTTGAAGCTTAGCCATCTGTAAGATAGAGTTAGCATATGGTTTTTGAGATAAGAAAAATGATTCGTTTGTACGTTTTATTTGAATACCCAGGAATGAGCTAGCCGTACCCAAATGTTTCATTGCAAATCGTGTATTCATAATTTCTTGAATTTTAGCAGAGTTATTACCCGTAATAAGTATGTCGTCGACGTAAATAAGTAAAAATATATGAATATTCGAATTGCGATATATGAGCAAAGAAGGATCAGATTGACAGTGTACAAAACCAATGGAAATAAGAAAAGATGTGAACGTGTTATGCCATTGGCGCGGAGCCTGTTTGAGTTTGTAGATTGCCTTGTGTAAACGACAGACATAATTCGGGTTTGTGGCATCTTCGAATCCTTTAGGTTGATGCATATAGATCGTCTCCGATAGTGAACCATGTAGGAACGCATTTGCAACGTCCAGCTGTTGAACAGGCCAGTCATGGTGCAGTGCAACGGCAAGAAGAATTCTTATTGTTGGAAGCTTTGCCACATGACTAAATGTCTCCGAGTAATCAAGTCCGTATTCTTGATGATTACCCTTTGCAACAAGACGAGCCTTGTGTTTAGCCACAGAACCGTCCGAATGCAGTTTTGTTCTATACGTCCACCTGCATCCTAGAACCGTAGCATTAGATGGTAACGGAACAAGAGTCCACATACCTTGTTTGTGCAGGGCAAAGAATTCAGCTGCCATTGCTTGCCGCCATTCAGCAAACCTACTTGCTTCAGAATATGATGTTGGATCGGAAGGACACTCTTGTGTTTGTTGCTTATGTATGAGATTGAGACGTATGGTTGGTTTGAGAGAACCTGTTCTCGATCTAGTTAACATAGGATGAGTATGTTTCGGAGGCTGAGAATGAGTAGATAAATTATCCTGATGCTGTGCTGATGACGAATCAGTCATATGTGGATGTGAAGCATTCTGTGGTGTAGGAATGGAACATTCCTGAGCAGAGGTAATGGTTGGAGCTTGCTGATTTTTGCTTTGAGAAACAGAGGTCGGCGTAAGGAATAATGGAGATAACTGCGTACGCTCAGTAGAAGTGTTAGACGTTAATTTGGAAAAAGGAAAACAATTTTCATCAAACTTCACGTGACGAGAAATAATTAATTTGTTGGTAGAAACATCAAAGCATTTATATCCCTTATAATTTTCGGAATAACCCAAGAAAACGCATAACTTAGCTTTCGGTTGAAGCTTATGTCTTGCATTTTCCGGAATTAAGGGAAAACGGGCCGAACCGAAAATTCTTAAGTGATCATATTCAGGTGCTTTGTGATATAATAGTTCAAAAGGTGAGATGTTATTGGTATTAGGGGAAGGCATACGATTAATGAGATATGTAGCAGTAAGAACAGCGTCTGGCCAATGTATATAAGGCACCGATGCTGTGAGAAGAAGTGATCTTGTCGTCTCAATAATGTGCCTGTGTTTCCTCTCAGCAACGCCATTTTGTTCGGGCGTGTATGGACAAGAAATCTGATGAGCTATGCCATGTTGTTGCAAGAAACGAGTAAAAGAATTGTTGACGAACTCTCCACCTCCATCTGTTCTAAGACATTTAATTTTAGACGATGTAAGATTTTCTATGTAAGGTTTAAAATTCTCAAAGATAGCTAAAACTTCAGATTTTTGCCGTATTGGGAATATCCAAGAAAATATGGTATGGTCATCAATGAAAATAACGTAGTAAAGCATGCCAGTGTTCGATGCCGTGGGGGCAGGACCCCATACATCAGAATGAATTAAACCTAGAACAGAATTTGCTCGGTTACGAGACAATTCAAACACAGATTTATGATGTTTAGCCTTATTACAAACATGACAAATATTGATTGTCTTATCTATATGTAAACGAGAGTTACAGGAAGCTATAGAATGAAAAATGCGGTGACTGGGATGACCCAATATGTTGTGCCAAAGCTTATTATTGTTGATGTTTGCCTTTAGCCCATAGTTCTTGATCACCGGAGCCAAAGGAATTGGGTATAATCCGTCACGGCAGGGCCTTGAAAAAGAACTTGTTGAGTAATCAAGTCCTTAAATACAAAACCAGAGGGGTTAAAAATCACAGCGATGTTATTATCACGAGTAAGTTGAGATATAGAAATGAGATTATAGTGAATTTCAGGAGAGTGAAGAATTTTAGATAACAAAAGCTTACGAGAGGGAGTCGGTAGCAAGCCTTTACCTGAATTTGCTATGCTAACCGAGCTCTCGTCGCCAATGGTGACGCCGTCTGAGCCGTGGTAAGGTGTGGAGATAGACAGGTTGTCCAGAGCATGCGTTAGGTGAGATGAAGCTCCGGAGTCAAGGTACCAATCGTTGGAGATGCCAGATGAATCTGCCATGAGGGCTCTGGACTGCTGCCTTGGTTGAGGAACGTATTGCGCATTCATCCTATGCCAGCATTCGTTTGCCGTATGTCCTTTCTTGAGACATATCTGGCAAGTTTGAACGGATTTGGTAGATGATTCTTTTGTGTTGTTGTTATTGTTATTGGTGGACGATCCATAAGAACGGCCTTGTCCTCTTCTACCGCGTTCGCGGGACCCGAACAGCGCGGTATTTGGATTTTTGAACGGAGCGGATCTTGCCGCATCCGAGGCAACATGAATTTCTTCAGAAATAAGAAATGCGTATAATTGATCAAGATTCAGCGGTTGTGTCATGGTTCGTATAGAAGTTTTAAATGCTTGATAGGTTCCAGGTAGTCCATTGAGGATATATAAGATAATATCTTATTCATCTACCCTGGCACCAGCCGCCGCAATTTGATCGACAAGAGATTTAATCTCGTTGAGATACTGCACCATGGTGAGGTTCTTGAGAGAAATATGATGCAACTCATTCTTGAGTTGGATCACTTTAGATCGGTTCGTCGATTGGAATCTTGTTTGGAGATTTAGCCAGATATCTGCCGTCGTTTCCAGGTTGAGAACATAGGGTAGAATGGAAGCCAAAATCGTAGAACACATAGCTGCAGCGAGATTTTGATCATTGAGAAGCCATTGATTGTACAATGGATTAGATGTAAACGACCCGTCGGAGCGGATGACAGTTTTTGCTGGGATGGGGCTTTGCGAGTCAAGAAATGACTCCAGACCATTAGCTCGGCAGATTTTAAGGATCTACGATCTCCACAGTGGGTAATTATCCGGTGATAACGGATTTTGCACTGTGTTCTTGAGATTGGATAGAACAAATTTCAGGGAAGAAGATAGAACCGGAGCTGTAGAGATAGAGCTCTCGGTTTGTTCATCTGAATTTGATTGAGCTGTTGTTGACGCTTCCATGGATAACCACGATCTTTACCGGGAATCTGATACCATGTAGAAATCTAATGTCCGATTCTTGATAAGAACAAGAAGTAAGAACACGATAGAAGAAGTCAAGCAGAGAAAATAGAACTCATTTCATCCCTTTAACTAAAGCAATACATACGTATTTATAGAATTGGATAGTACACGGATACATAATAGGCTATACTAAAGTGGCTACAAAATACAATTTAGGTACTCCTGTGTTGCTGCTCTAATATGAATGATGTTCGGTTCGGTTAGAGATGTCCTTAGGTGCTGATGTTTTGATGTTGTTCTTCTTGGGCGATGGAATTTGACATTCTCTCCTTGGGTTAGTTTAGGGTTTAAGACTTGTTTATGGTCAATGGAAGACTTGTTTAGGGTTAGTTTGCATGTCCAGCTCTTTCTACTAATCCTGCATTTGTTTTGCTCTATTAAGCTGTAATATTTCATAGAGTAATATTTCCTATGAATGAATGTTCTGAGAAAAATAGAAGTTCTCATTTTTATTTTTAGTTTTGATTAAATAAATTCTTTAAATATTTAGTCATTTATGATGTACAAACAGTCGGGTTGCTTTCCTAATTTCATTCATTGCATTGCATCAAAAAACTTTAGACCCTTAACATCCTGCACCAATATGAATGTACTGTAGAAAAGTGAAAGCAACAAATAATTATATATGATAACATGAATGTTTTATTTCATGCAACACTAAAAATACAGTATCAACAGTTATAACAAACAAAGCCTAAACCCAATGCTTTCAAAATGATCAAAAGCAAAAGAGTATAAACATCATCTTCATATCATCCTAACTGTACTAAACCAAGCCTAGAAACAATGCTAGTAAATCATCAAGGGAGCAAAAAGAAAATATATGTAGTCTCAACACCAAAATTTCACCTTATAAACTACAACACCAGCTGCATTACTCCACTACAAATCCTTATCCTTTCAGAACACTGGGCAAGAAAACAGGAAGAGAATTCAAAACATAAATTTTTTATGAGAGATTCTAAGAAACCATCTAGCAAGTTTTTGTCACCTAGCTACATCAAAATTTGAGCAAAAAGCTATACCTCTGTGCAGCCTCTTCCTATTTTCTTGATTCATTTGATACAGAACTCTGCTGTAAAGGAGGGCCTGAGGTCTTTGGATAAGCAATACCATGCAAGGGTTTTGCTATCTCCGCATAAACAAGTCTTCCATTGATCCACTAGAAAAAACAAACTGCATTGAGTTCGTCAGGTTTAAAACTAAATTATAAAACACAACCAAAATTTAGGTCTTGGTTTCCCTCTACCATTCTGTATATCAAGTTTCAGACAGTTTGGGATCACTTTCTAATTCTGTTTTTTATTTCTTTTAATTCTGCTTTAATATGAAATAATAATATATTTGATATCCAGAATAAGTGTTTGTTCTTATTGCATATTGCATGAGGTGATCATGACAACCAAAGGCAGCGGGCAATATCTAGGGTGATTTTCATTTAGAAAAATGAGAACTCTCAAAAAAATCTAAAACTTATTTTAAATATATTTAAAAATAGCTTAATTTGTTTTCAAAAATTAAAAAAAAAATACTTGTATAAAATATAAACCAAACATAACTTTTAAAAACCCGAACAAAAAAAAAAAAATCCCAAACAGCCCCTAAAACTCCTGTTCAGTTTGCTTGTTGGGAACTTCTTGATATTGGTCACAACTTCACAGATATCTAAGGAGAAAAATTGAACAAAGGATTAGGTGCCATACCTTGCGATCTATCTCTTCTACAGCTAGAATGGCATCTTCCTGGCTACAGTATTGTATGAATGCATAACCTTTTGAATGTTTGGATTCTTCATGTCGTGGAATCTCAACTGCCAGAAATCGGAGTGTAGATAAAGTGTTTATTTATGGGATGTGAGGATATTATAACACAAAATGCTATTCAAAAGATGAAAGTTGAAAAACATACTATCAATAATATGCCCGAACCTTGAGAACAATTTGATAAGTGAGGCTTCACTAATGGAGTATGAAAGATCTGTAAAAACGAATTACGCATTAATGAAGTTGAAAGAGGTGTACATCCCACAACTATCATTGTGCACGTATTAATGCTAGCAAAATAGAACGTAGAGCATGACATTAGAGAGGACAAATGGCGGTAGAAAAATCTCAGCTTTTCTCCGCCTGAATGGTGATAGATTTTGATACTGATGCATCATACAGAATTCAAGTTGGATGGTTGAAGTGGAGGAATGCATCAAGCTTGTTGTGTGATAGAAAAGTCTCCCTCAAGCTTAAGGGAAAATTCTATAAGATGGAGGTAAGAGATCTGCAATGCTTTATCCAGTCCAGCGTGAACCCTTCCATGAGTGTCCGTCCAGCAGTCTTGTAAGGCAAGGCCGTGGCTGTGCCTTGCCACGGCCTTGCCGCTGAGGGTTGTTTCAGCCCAGTCCACCGGCCATGAAACCATTCCAGGCATGGCTATTTTCAGTCCATCCCACCTTAGACATCTTCCAGGAAAGGTTTAGATAGAATCACTTGCGATTGAGAGAAATAAGGTGACAACAAGAATCCAAGAAGTCCAAAGACATTGGCTGATGAATCAAGAATGAGTCATTTAATGCAAGAAGCATTTATCTGGTTTTTAGTTTCTACAGATTACTTCTTTGCCATGGGAACAGTGATCCACAAAAAATTCTCTAGTTTTTCTTTTAGGTGGCTGTGGGTTTTCAACTAATCTACCATCTCTTTCATGGTATTAGATACAAGAACGATCGTTGCAGTCAATGTAAAAGGTCGTCTGCCACTATAGAAGCACCGGTGAAGTTTCAAAGAGGGCCTTGGGCCGCTTCGGTGAGGTTAATTTTTACCGAGTATGAGAAAGACTTTTTAGCTTTTTAGCTTTGTGCAATATTGCTATTTTATATTATCCCATCTTGGATTTGTAGTTGTTAAAGATTTATGTAGTAGTTCTACGTTATAGGGATTCTTGCTTTTATGTACTTCCATTCAATCGGTGTCACATGAGATAGGTGGAGTATTGAGTGTCGATAGAAGTTGAGGTTGTTCATAAATTTTTAAGGGATTGGGCAATAAACTGCATGACTACTCAGATTTAATCAAATCATTAGCTTTGATACCACTTGATGGGAAGTGAACCAAAGAAAGACTAAAGTTGGGCATTAACACTTGATATCGGTCCAATAGTCACCATATATCAAACTCCTCCAAGAACAAAATGTGACTCCTTTAATTTATTTTTAAGGCATCAAATTGTCTAGCTTTAGTTTCTTTCAATATTTTGATTGCCTTATTCTAGGTGATTATGAAAAAAATTTATATCATGTCTTTAGAATATGACAATCTACTTGAAAAATATTACGATCAACCATGTGGCTCTTGTATTGACATCAAATAAATGTGCTAAACCAATTCTGAAGAACCTATGCAGTGCTAAGGGTAAACAAGTTGAGCCAATCCAAACCCCACAATGGCAGGAGTTCCATGCACTAAATTAAGCCATTATACAAATATATTTATCTATGTACTACAGACTTAGTCTATTCTAGTAATATCTATATTCTATTATTTCCAAAAAAAATTCATCTTTTCAAATCACCGTTCATGTGATCCTATCGGTGCAAATGAATTTCCATTCCATTCATAGCAGAACTCCTTTTAATCCCCCGTGTCATATTGCAGCTAACTTATTTAATCAGATCCAAGAAACAAATGGAAAAGAAACAGGACAAATAAACTACATAACCTTTGTAGGTCTTTCTTGCAGATTCTACAAGTATAGAAAGAGCCAATATTATCACCATTAGTGTTATCCAAGCTATTTGGGTTGATTTTAGGAATTCTTTTTTCCACTTGTTCTTATTGAGAGTTGCCTGAACTATTAAATATTTAAATCTACTATTCGCATATTATTCTTAAAATTTCTAAGTATTTTACCTTAAGTTTGCCCTTTATTCCAAATTTTTTGGCAAATATTTTATTTGGTCATCTAATAGATGTAATATATGATTTGTTATACATGCCAAAGCATTTAAACCCATTTTCAACTGACTTATTTTTATATATGCCACTATAATTATTCTTAATATAATCATTCCTTAATAATGTTGATTTGATTTGCAACACATCCATTTTACCATTTTCAGTTCGCCGAGAAAGAGCAGCTATGGATCCATATTGTTGCGGGCTAGAAAATACGCTGCGATAGAGATTTAATTTTGCATCTTAGCGTTGTACGGATAACTAGCTCACACACAGAGAACACAAGATTTTTTACGTGGAAAACCCTTGAAAAGGGAAAAAACCACGAGGCCTAGCCCAGTTGAAAATATTTTCACTAGACTTTGAGTTGGTTACAAAGAACTGAATCCCCTCCAAGGGTGATCAGATTTACAATAAGTAGCTGTTCGATAGGAGTCAGGTGTTAGACTCAGTGTCACTTGGAAGATGAGGTGTTGAACGTCTGGTCTTAAGCAGAACGTCGGGTCTTCAGCAGGACGTCGGGTCTTAAGAAGGACGTAGGGACTGAACGTCGGGTCTTAAGCATAACGTCAGGTCTTCAGCAGGACGTCGGGTCTTAAGAAGGACGTAGGGACTGAACGTCGGGTCTTAAGCAGGACGTCAAGTCTTCAGCAGGGCGTCAGGTTTTCAACAGGACGTCGGGACTGAACGTCGGGCCCTGAGCAGGACGTCGGGTCTTCGGCAAGACGTAGGGACTGAGTGTCGGGCCTTGAACAGGACGTCGGGTCTTCAGTAGGGCGTAGGGATTGAACGTCGGGCCTTGAGCAGGACGTCGAGACTTCAGCAAGACGTAGGGGCTGAACGTCGGGCCTTAAGGCGGTGGTTCGGTGAGGTTCGGCGAGGTTCCGGCGAGGTTCTGCGGTGGTCCGGCGAGGTTCCTGTGGTGGTCCGGCGAGGTTCCTGCGGTGGTCCGGCAAGGTTCCTGCGGTGGTCCGGCGGCTGTCGAGGAGGAGCTTCTTCCTTCTCTTCTCTTCTTCTCTCTCTTGCTTGGATCCCCTCTCATGAGAAATGAGAGCTCTATTTATAGGTTTTTTGGAGTGGCATGGCCCGTAAATAGGCGTGAGATCAGGGGCGAATAGGGAGTGGTCGAATGGACGGTCGATATTGAATCCTACGATCGTGCACCATTCCTTGGTCATTTGAATGCCTTAATGATGTCGGAATTCAGTGATCTTGGGCTCGTTGGATTCGTCTCGTCGAGCCGTTCGATTCGAGTATAAGCTCGTCAAAATCGGAGTCAGTTTGGTAACTCAAATTGTGGTTTGAACCTTCCAATAGCGCTTCGGGTCCATGATTTGGACCCATTTAGGCTCGGATTGGGTTGAACTTGGTGTCGTTGGGTTCCGAGATGCTCAGTTTGACTGTACGCTCGCTGAAATCGGAGTTCAGATGATCCCAAATTTAATTTTTGAAGTTTCCAACATGTCTCTTCCCTCGAGATTCGTGCCCGATTAAGATAATTTTTGCGTGACGTATCACATATAAACCAATAAATATTCAGAAATAAGAACTGGATGTTATAAACAAAACAAAAAACAAAAAGCAAATTTTAGGGTTTGGAAGGTTAAACTTGCTGAAGACAAAAAGCAAGCGCTCTCAAATTCTTAAGCGAGATGTAAATTATGAACGAAATATAACAAAATCATTTGATAATTTGTTCAGCATAGCAAAAGAGAAGGGTAGAATTCAGTAATGTTTGAGTGGAGGGGCCGATTGGGGCTTACTCCTGACGAAGATTCTGCTCGCGAGAGGGAAGTTTAGGGACGAAGTATTCAAGCACCTTCCCTTCCCCGAGGGAGACGAAAGAGAAGAAGAAGAAGATGATGATGAAATAAGGAGAGGCTTCGCAGTGGAAATCTGCGAGAAAGCTCCCAACATTTCACTCAGTTCGGATCTTGAAGTTGCAAGCGAAGACTGCAACGCTATATAATTTCTGCCGTTTGGTTGCGTCGCGCGTTATGCAACACAAGCAAGCGCAGTTGGCCTGTGAAAACCCCACCCGAAAAATCTGGGTTGGACCCGACCCGTTTCGGGTTCGGGTTCGCAGAATTGACCCATTTGAAAAACGGATCGGGTACTGGTTGACCCGACGGGTTGCCGGGTCAACCCGAAAACCCATTTAATTTAAAAATTTTGGATTCCCGCACGCTGCCCTAGCCCGCGCTGCCCGCCTGCCTCGCGCGCCCTACGTTATTGCCCCGCACCCGCTGCCGAACCCGCGTGCCGCGCTGCCGCCGTTCGAACCCGCGTACTGCGCCCGCCGTGCCGAACCCTCTTTTGTCGAGCTCTCACGTGCCGCGCTCGCTGTCGAACCCTCGCGCTGTTGCCCGCTGCCGGGTCGCGGGTCAGGCCGGGTCAATCCGGCAACCCGGTCGAGTCAGGTCCGGGTTGAAATATCCGACCTGTTTGAAAAAACGGGTCGGGTTTGGGTTGACCCGTTTAGATCCTGGTTAACTCGGGTTCGACCCGAACCCGACCCGTCGACTCGAATTGACACCCCTAAAGCGTAGTTTCACTTCTATGAAAGAATCCTCCAAAACTATTGTTGTTAATTTAATCTTAAATTTTTTATTATTATTTTATTTATTTATTTTTATTTTTTGTAAGGAGGCTATCTAACTTATCTCTCTGTGGAACCAAGTGAGACCATCCATCGACATCGGACCCACATTTGTTTTGCCCATTGAAGAGGCGATGTCGTAATAGAGGGATTCGAATCAAGGATGTGGCATTCCCAACCGTGCTCGCCCACCAACCACCTTAAGTCTCGGTGGGTAATCTCGTCCACCAACCTCCCTAAACTTCGATGGATAATCTTAAAATTCGTTAAGTTAGACTTTTGATTAATTAATGTTATTGGGCCCATTGATGTTTTGAGACTAATCAAACGGACCAAATTGGTGCATGATCTAACTCAATTCTATAATAAATTATCAAACAAGCTAAGAATGAGGGGTCAACCTTAAGGCAAGATCTGTCTTGAGAGTCTTGCTAAAATGATGGGTCAACCTAAAGGTTTTATTTGAGGAGAGATTATTAGGTGCGGAGTACGGACATAAAATGTGTTACTATGTATTTTTGTGTACCCTAATAAATTTGGATTGTTCGGATTACGCACGTAATAATTTCTCTCATTAATTACTTTCTAAAACGGTTTTTTAATACAAAATTTTCAAGTTCAATATTTTTTTATAATAAAAAATTGCTTTAGAAAGCTATCTCAAGCTTATTTTGGAATAGCTTTTTGTCACAATTTTTTTTTGCTGCTTTCAATAATTTTGTATTAAAAAATTATTTTAAAAAATAGTTAAGAAAACGTTCACAAATGAACCTAAGGTTTCGTTTGGGATAACTTTCCTACTGCTTTATTTTTCATATCATAGTCACAATTTTTATTTGATTTTTCAATTCTTTCATAAAATTATTATATTAGGAAGTTATTTCTAAAGCAACATTAAAAAGAAAATACTTTTTCAATAATAATTTATAATCATCTTTATTAAATTTTGTTGTCGTTCCAAACAAAATCTAAGTATTTGTTTGGAATAATTTTTTCACAAATTTTATATTTCTATCATAATTACATTTTGTAACAATTTTCTTAGTATTTAAAAAAATCATGATCAGATATACTAAAAATTAATATCTAAAAGAATATTTTTTTCAAAAATAAAATATTTAAAATAATAATATTTTCCCATCAATTACTCTGCTTCTACTGAAAGGGCTAAAGTTGCCTCAAAGTAATCCTTTGTCAAAGTTGACCATTGACTAATTAACGAATAAATTAGCAAGCAGACGCCACCTTCTTCCTCCCCTGTTGCTGACTTCCCTACCACCCTCTCCTTCTCAGTTCTCTCCTTCCTGCCCATCAAAAACTCCTAAAAATTTCAAAAGAAGAGAAGCCCGCTCTAATCTCTTCCACCATGGAAATTTAGCAGAACAAATTATTATAAAAAAAAAAAAAATCAAAACCATTCAATATGTAAAAAGATAAGATTCCATAACATAAAGCTGTGTAAGCCGACACAAATCGCATTAACTGTATGCAGAACTGTAGCTAAACTAGTTCCCTGAAACTCCCACCTGCTCCTCACATAAAGCACCCCTCACTCTGCCCGTACTCCATTGCCGACGGCTTCCACCGGCGATCCCATCAAGTAACTCCGGCAGGCGGCAGCCCCGCCACCATCGTGCCATTCATCCCGTGAAAGATCTCATCGTGCTATTCATCCCTTGAAAGATCTCATTATCTATGTTTTCGTAGTTCATGGCGAACTGTTCGGCTGGCGCGAAGTTATTGAAGTACTGCGGCTGATGAAGCTCGCCGAAACTCGGCTGAGCGGTTGTGGTTTGTTGGATAGGGTTATCGAGCCCGAGCCCGAGCCCGAACCCGAATCCGTAGCTGATGGATGATGGCCCACCGGGGATGTACGGAGCGGATGGGACGCCGGTGAATTGTTGCACCATGGTGCGGAAGTTAGAGGCGTCGGTGTTGAGGAGAGTGGTGGGGGTTCTGCGGGAAGCTCGGGAGCGTTTTCGGGCGGGCTTCGTGGCCCGCCCGATGTCTGTGGTCGGGGCGGAGTTAACGGCGACGGAAGTGGTGCTGTGGTAGAGTTGGGCCCAGCGAGCGGGTTTTGGGATGCCGTCGGCCATAGGTGGCGGTGGATGGGGAGAGGCAACTGGAGCTTGGAAGTTGCCGCAAAAATGAAAGCGAAGATGGGGTTGTTTATGAAGAAGAGAGGGAGGTGAAGTGTTCCGCCGGGTCAAAAAATAAATTGTGTCCTGTAGTGCTGACGGACGCCGGTAAGTCCACGTGGCGTAAAGTAGTGAAAGTCGGGGTGGGTGGCACGTGGGGTGGGAATGTGTGTGCGCTCGGAGGGAATATAGCTGGTGTGAGAAAAGTTTTGAAAATCGGACCGGACATCGAACCGGAAGAAAGAGAGGTTCACGAACCGGTCGAACCGGGGTCGAACCGGATGACGTAATAAATAATAATATTATTAAAAAATTAATAAGATTGATAAAATAATGAAATATAATAATCATATAATTTCCTATAAATTATTGTTAATTTATATTACATAGTGCAAGTTATTTAAAAACTTAAAACTCTCAATATAAAATCATAAATATAATTAAATATTTTATTATAAAAATATTTTATTTTGTAAGATAAAAATTTTTAGAGTTTAAAAATTGAAATTTTACAAATTTTTTAACATAAGAGTAATTCATTTGATAAAAAAAATTATTATTAACTAAAAAAATAAAATAAACATTTTACGAAAAAACTTAAAAAAATAAATGTTATTCAAATATTAAAAATTAATTTTTATATTATAATTTTTACTTGAGCCGCTTAACGAACAAAAATAAATTCAAATAAACTTCATAATGTATATAATAAAAAATATTTAAAAAATAAAAATAAATAATAATAAATAAAAAATAAATATTATCAACTTCAAAAAATAAAATTTATTCATATTATAAAAATTAATTAAAAAAATTGTTAAAAAAGCTATGTTGTATAGTGTATATAACTACATGAAACTAAAAATGACTTTTTGCTTTGTAGGTTTAGTCCCACATCACTTGGATGTGTTACTTTGTGTTCTTTATATACCTCTTTACTTTCTTGCATGCCAAGAGCAAATATGGGAAAGGATTTTGTATGTGGTTGTTAGAATAAAAATTTGAATTATTTCTTTAGCACAGAACTGAGAATTTTATATTAACCATTAAATATTTTATTTAATCATTTAAAATAAAAAAATTTGAACCGGCCGGTTTTAAAAATCCCGGACCGGTTCGCCGGTTCAACCATGGTTTTGCCAAAACAGGCCGGTTTGAAGCGAAGCTGGTTTTCGAGTTGAACCGAACCGGCCGTCAGATCGGTTCACGGTCGAACCGGCCGGTCCGGTCCGGTTTTTAAAGCACTAGTTATATGTACATTAAATATAATTATATAGCTGGTGTGAGAAAAATTTTGCATGTTATATGTACATTAAATATAATTATATATATAATTTAATTTTTGTATATATATAATAGGTATAAATGCTATGTACACTCACATCCGAACAGTTCTTTATAGTATGGACTCCACACGGAATAATTTCTCGTAAATAAGTAACACATATCATGATTAAAACTTTTGAACAGCTTTTTTTACTTATTTTTAAAACTAATTTTTTAGTCAAAAAATTCTGAGATCAATAAATTTATGTACTAAAAAATCATTTTAGAAAGCTAGAAAGAAAAAAAAAACAACATCAAATGAAGCCTAAATTAATGAAATTAAACTTTCATTCGGAACAACATTCTTTAAAACACCTATAAGTTTTTTTTTTTTTTTTTGAACTAAAAAATTTTGTATTAAAAAGCTGCTATATAAAACAACATGAAAGTCGTCTTAAATGAAGCCTAAGGGCCATCGGGAAATCATATTCTCCTCACAGGCCCCAATCTTCTCTGCGAGCCCATACACTTAGGAAAGTTGTTTCCTCGTTCATGCAAAATTCTTATTTGAATTTTATTTTAATCTAGTTTTCATAATCGAATTTCTCTCCCATAAGGGGCTTTGACATAAAAATTAGAGATAATTTGAGCTCAAATGAACATTCAATTTGGTTATATGAGACATATAATCAAATGTTCGTTATTTATCATATATATGATTTATATTTTTTGAATTAAGATTGTTCGTGATGGTTGTAGCTTTTTTTTATAATGATTGTTGTAAAGTTACTCGGAGAAAGCAGTTGTTTTAAAAGCTAGTACAGAAAACAGCTTACCAACAAAAAAAAAATTGAAAACATCGAAAAAGCAGTGATCAAACAAAAATTATAGTTATAATATGAAAAACAAAACCGTAAGAAAGGTATCCCAAATTAAGCCTTAGTATTAAATTTTGGATGCTACTTAATGAAAGGCACTTTTTTACTTTATATGCTCATGCCTCATAGTAGTTGTAATTAGAGAAATATGTCGCTTCTTTGTATTTTTGGATGAATATGCCCAAAAGTTTATTTCATGCCAAAATAATCTCTATTTTGATCTTAGATTGCCTATTTAAAGTCCATAGAAAATGGCATTAACATGGTTTAAATCATATTCAAATATTGTTGTTGAAAGTGATCAAAAGAGCTAAAATATTTAGAGATTACAAGGCTTATGCATACAATATAGCATAAGCTAATAGCTATAATGCAACCCAACATAGATCAATCTAATAGTTATAGCACAATAGAGTGTAATGCAATATTTATAACTTAGTAAAGAGCAATAATAGCCATAATAGAACAAAGTAAAATCCAAAAACTATAACAAATACATCTTGTTGCGTGCTAGAACATTCGTAGAGGTGGAGAGATATAAAGAGTTTAACGTCCTTACTTTGTATGAAGATCCAACACACACATTAAGAGTTGTAGGTGCAACAGATATAAGAGACATCAAATTTTTATATGAAAAAACTTGAAAATGGGAAAACCTATTGGGCCCACCCAGTTGAAATGATTTTTCTAGTGTTTGTCGTTGATTAGAAATGATGCCCTTCCTCGGAGGAAGACGTTGGCGTTGTTGAGCGACAATTATAAAAACTCATATTTTGACCCAGTTAAATAATTTTTTATGGAGTCATTATTAGTCGAAATCATTAACCGTCTTCATCATAACATAAATATTGTTGTACTTTAATTGTACTATTTTTTTTCTAGGCATTGGTGCAAATTTTTAAGATATCAATGTATGTCGGTATAAGTGGGGATTTTGGAATTGTTAGGTGGTCATTTTACAAATTGATTTCACCAAAATTTTCTAAATATGATGGGTTATTTTATGAATTTTTTTATAATTTTTAGAGCTCCGATTTAAAAATATAAAACGATTTATGTATTATGTAAAACTAAATAATTTACATAATTATATTTATATCTTAAGAGATTTTATTATAAAATATCTATTACCATTAAAAGAAATATATTTTCCCATTCTGATTCGTCTAACATAGAGATGTAAGGAAGAAATAGAGAGAATTGAGGAGAGAAAAAATGTAAGTTTGGATTTAGAAGATGTGGAGCAATTTTTGTTAATCAGTTATGTGGGGAGATTTGCTTATCTCATTATATAGAACTACTATTATATTTGTGATTTTAATAATTTTGTATATTTTGTGTTAATTTTATGCATTTTAATTTTGTCAAAACTTGCAAAAGTTATTATATCTTAATTTTTAGCAAATTTTCACCGTAAAATTTTTTGGTATGTGATAGATGTCAACTATCTAAGAATTTTAACTGTAATAATATTGAATTTCACCGGGTAAAATGGTAAAATAAACATTATGAAATTTTGTATGATTTTCACTAAATAAATAATTCATTTTTTTTTTAATTTAAGCATATTGTTAATACTAACATTGAGAATGAAAATTGGTGAATAATTGGGTAATAGTTGATCGTTAATAATGTGATAATAATATGTGTAAGTTAAAATTTTGTTTCATTAACGTTGGTTGCAAATTGATTGACGTGTATAGGATGGTGGGCTGAAGAGTTTCTCTTTAAATAATGTGATTTAATGTTATCCTCTACTAATTCATGTGAAAATGATTTTGAGTTATAAAAAGATAATTACTATGTTGACGGACAAAGAGTGACGACTTTATTTATTGTGCCAACAATTTACTAATACTAACATGATATTGAAAAAATAACTATTATGTTAGGATTTCTTACTTGTTTAGTGTGACTATTGAAATACGTGTTATTTATTCATTTACTTCTTTATTGTTACTATTAATTGATTTACTGCTATTATACAAATTTACTATCACTGCATTGCTTTACTACTACTGCCACCAACTTTACTGATGATACTGTATTAATAATGAGCATGTGACATGTTGAGCATGTCATTGAGATAATAATTTGATGCTGATATAGAATAATTGGAAAGCATGCGTATATCATTATATGTGGTTAAACGATTTCAGGTCAGGATAAGAGAGCATAAGATTGACCCACAACGCCACGACACTAGACAATGCAACGGCGTCGAATCGAGAGTGTTGCGGCGCTCAACTCTCTATCATTTATCTCAGCAAACTCTGCAACAATAAGGTGCTTGGGAACACAACGTCAGGCTACTCGGATACACTGCATCGGGGCATTTGAACATCCGAAACCAAGCATGGGGAGAACCTCCCACACCACCACTATAAACACGAGAAGAGTACAATCCGATTGATAGAGACAATCAAATTCCACAAATACTAACAAAACTCAATTTATAAATTATGAATATTTATGTATGTAAATGTTAAATTTAAAAAAAATATATTTGTTAAAAATATAATTAACTTTATTGTTGTAAGATGTTATATATATATATATATATATATATATATATATATATGTGCGTGTGTGAGTTCATTTACATAAACATTTCATAATATCAAAACTACTATTTTAATAAAAGAGTTCAAATTATTTCTATAGCTTTGGAGCATTGCATGGTTTTACATAATCAATAACCATATCATTAATAAAGAATTGCGACATTAGATAGATACAATAATAATCAATAACAACAAATACATTAAATAAATAATTATATGTCATTAACATTACTAAATATATATTATAGATTTATATACCCTTATATCAGCACAAACTTGTGACTAGGATATCATTATTGACTTAATAATAGACAATTATATTTCTAAAGTTTAAATAAGATTTAAACACAATTCAAACTTGTAATATGAGATTTAGACTTTGTTCAAACTAGGGGTGTCAACTTCGGGTCACGGGTCGGGTTCGGGTCGAATCCGGCAGTGCGGGCAGTTGATTTTAAGCAGGTTTGCGGGTTGACCCGGCAACCCGTCGGGTCAACCCGAACCCGACCCGTTTTTCAAACGGGTCAATTTATGGAACCCAAAACTGACCCATTTGAAATCGGGTCGGGTCAAACCCGAAATTTCCGGTTCGGGTTCGAGTCGGATTTTTGCGTCGTGTCAAATATTGACACCCCTAGTTCGAACCTTATTTAAGCAGTTTTCGAGACTACTGTTCGAAAATTAAGTTTAAACTCGATTCGAAGAAGATTTGAATAAGGTTCAAACAAGTTCGAATAAGATATGATTACAATTCAAAAAAAAAATCTGAGCACTGTTCGAATCTAATTCAAGATATTTAAACCTTTCGTACATCAGTTTTAGCACCGGTTCGAGCGTAATCGAACATCTAATAGTCAAATCCTAGGTTCGAAACATGTTTTCAAATCAGTTCAAAAGAGATTTGTACACTAAATATGGAATTCAAGCATTGCTCATTTTTTGACCAAGAGAAGTTCAATCAACCATTTGCATGTGCATGATAATGCTTATATTTCAATAATAAGAATAATTTGGTTCAATATCATTAGTATTAGACATATAGAATTAAAAATTTCTGTTAAAAATTCTCAATAATAATAAAAGAAAGTTCGGTTTTATTTGGAATAGCTTTTGACCTTTATTTTTCCGTAGCTTTAATATATATATAAGGGTGGAACCGGCCTTGATTTAAATACTTTCAAACAATGTGTTTAATTCTACTAGGGGGCAACCACCTAAAGATAATAGTATTTTAATTTTTTTTTTTTTTTGGGGGGGGGGGGGGGGGGGGGGGGGGCGGGCGGCAATGGCCTAAAAACTCCTATAATAAAGAGTAAAAAAATGATGAAAGGAAACAAATTACCTAGATATCCATAGAATAAAGAATTTTTTAATTTTTTAAGGGGGGGCAATTGCCCCTGGGCCGCCCTTGTATATATACTAAAAAATTACTTTAAAAACTATTCAGCACAAACAAACACTACCAAAAAGTTAATGTTTTCGTAGCAGTTTATAGCAGCGGTTTTAAAATCACTGCTATAGATAGATGTAGACAGTGGTTTTAACCACTGCTAAATTCACCGAAAAAAAAAAAAGAAGTTATCATAATATTTTGTAACAGTGGTTTGCAAACCGCCGCTCATAAATTTCTTGTTGATCTCTTCCTCTCGTGCCCTAGCCAATTCATAAAATCGCTGCTAAAGCCTTTCCAACGAACTCAAATACAACGAATTTGTAACGATTTCTAAACCACTACAAATAAATTAATAGGTTTTTAAACTACTGCGATATATCCTAAAAAATACTATGAAAGCTTAATTTATTAATAGTGAAAAAACCCTTAAAATCATGTGCGAATCCCCCATGTGTTGAGGGGGTAAATGCCCACCCTAAAAAAAAAATTAGAGGGGATCTTTTGAAATATTCTGAATATTTGGCCTCATTTCAAAAAAAAATCCTCTAATTTTATCAATCCTAAGCATCTTTGATCATCCCCGCCAAAAAAATATTTTACTCACCCTGAAAAAAAAAGTCAGATCCGCCCTGCTTAAAACTCTTTCATCAACTCTGAATCTCTGATCATAGTTGAAGAAGAAGAGGCTGCGCCGGCAACAGTCGCCACACCGTTGGTGGAAATAGTGGATGACGTCTGCGCTGACGAAATTTCAGGTGTTTAATCGAAGACTGTCTCAAAATTGGGCTAAAATGTAAAAAGAAATATTGCAGATATTAATTTTCCACCCACTTAATTTGAAACATTCGCAAGATGCGGCTCGTCGGAATTGGTCAACACGCCATTAGTTCTTGCAGGCTTGCAGCGGTTCTGAAGCTTTACACATTACAGTTCAAAGCGGATAAAACTATAAAAAGTTTAAATATTTATAAATTTATGCTGAAATAAATATAGTTTATGATATTATTTGTAAATATTAATTTATATTTGACATCCATTAATCCTTTGTGATAGCTTCTCTTTTAAAATAGGGAAGAGATTTCAACGAAAAAAAATTTAACTCTACGTTGAAATGCTTTTAATTTTATATTATTTTTAAAATTTATATGTTATGATATTATTTAATGTAATATCTTTTTAATTGTGACATTATTTTATCAAATGATAAGAAAGAAGGTTCATTTGAGAACCTTTGTATGATAAGAAACAAGGCTCATTGTCCAACCTTCGAATAGCAAATTCAAGGGTGAGCATTATCTGATTTCATATAAGCAGAAGCGGACCTAGGATGGGCTTAGCGCATCTCCATCCGAACAATCTATTTTTTGTTTCAAAATGAAGTAATTGATAACGTATGAAGAAAGTAAAGTAATTATTATTCATGTAAGTATCTGAGTACATAGAGATATATTTATAGAGATAACAGACTCCTAGACTAAGCCTAATACAAGCTTCTAGAATACAGGTAATCTTTAAACAGGTAATACATGTATGCAAATGAGTATGTTATATTATGCCCCCTCAAGCTGATGGGTAGCTTTGGACAGTCAGCTTGTTGCGGAGGTGCTGAAATCTTGGAGTGGATATAGATTTCGTAAAAATATCTGCTATCTGGTCTTTAGTAGAAATAGGAAAAATCTGGACATTGTTCGCTTGTATGTGATCCCTGATGAAGTGGTGGTCTATTTCAATATGCTTGGTTCATGCATGAAAAACGGGATTGTTGGCGAGGGCAATAGCCGAGGTACTGTCACAATGTAGCTTTGTGGGATGTAACTCATGAACACCAAAGTCTGTTAGAAGCCGTCGAAGCCATAGAATATCCACAAGAGCAGTGGCTAGAGCACGGTATTCGGATTCCGTAGACGAGCGAGCAACCGTGTGCTTCTTTTTAACGCTCCACGAAATGAGGGTATTGCCGAGGAATGAACAATAGCCGGAGGTAGAACGTCTGGTCTCCTTGTCGCCAGCCCAATCTTCATCCGAATATGAATGTAGCTCCATGCTGCCCTGCAAGATAGGTAAACCAAATGAGATCGTACCTTTAATGTAACGAAGTAACCTGTGAAGAAGTACGAAGTGTTCCGATTCTGGATTATGCATATGTTGGCATAATTGATTGACCGCAAACGCTATATCTGGTCATGTTATAGTTAGATACTGTAAAGACCCCGTTAATTGCCGGTAGAGTTTCAGATCATTAGGAATGCCATGATCTTTGTTACTGTCCACAGGTTTGGATGTTGTCGGATTTGCCAATGCCTTGCATGAACTCATATTAGCTGAATTTAATATAGACTCCGCGTACTGGGTTTGAGATAGCATATAGGAGTTTTGTTCTTTGGATATCTTAATACCCAAAAAATTGTGTGCCAGTCCAAGGATTTTCATATCGAATTGTTTGTTTAGCTGCGAGATGATCATATCAAGTAATGAAGAATCATTTCCAGTTAGTAATATGTCATCGACATATATAACCAGGTATAACCGACTTTTGTCTTTATGGAGTGTAAATAGAGACGAGTCGGCTTTGCCTGGAAAGAATCCTAGTGTTTGAAGAAAGTTAGAAAAGGTTTGGAACCACTGACGAGGGGCCTGTTTAAGGCCGTAGATTGCTTTCTTGAGCTTACAAACATAGTCAGGGTGATGAGTATCCTCAAAGCCGATAGGTTGCCTCATGTAGATGGTTTCGTCAATGCTCCCATGAAGAAAGGCGTTTGTCACGTCAAGCTGATGCACTGGCCACATATTAGTTACAGCAATAGTAAATAGTGTTCATATAGTTTGAAATTTAGCTACTGGACTAAAAGTTTCAAGGTAGTTTAAACCGTATTGCTGAGTGTTGCCTTGAGCGACTAGACGGGCTTTGAAACGAGCTATTGAGCCATCTGATTTGTGCTTAATGCGGAAAGTCCAGCGGCTGCCTAGTACCGGACTTTGGTGAGGAGTGGGAACCAGATCCCACGTACCCTGTTTTTGGAGAGCATAAAATTCCTCATCCATAGCATTTCTCCGGTGAGGATATTTCACAGCATCAGTATACGATGTAGGTTCAAAGATCTGGTCTGGCGCTAAACAAGTTTGCACATGAAGCAGATTAAGTCGTTGGATAGGTTTTAGTGATCCGGTCTTATGCCTGGTAAGCATAGGGTGATTGGAACAATGAGCAGGAGGTGGTATGTTGTTGAGTGACTGGTTCGGTAGCTGTGAATGGGAGGGGGTTACACTTATGCTATGCTGACTAGAGGTGTAAGATGGCTGCATAGGAGCAGCGTCCTGAGGAGTAGGCTTGGTATGTATGATTCTGGAGTTGGTGGTAGTGAATTTAGAGATGGGCTGAATTGTGTGAGTGACTGGTACGAGGAGTGACGGAGAGAGTTGAGGTGTAGGTTGAGGTGGTGTACTGATTGTTTATTTAAATGGGAATGTGAGTTCATCAAATACCACATGTCGGGATGTAAAGACTTTGTATGTGTTGATGTCAAGGCACTTATATCCTTTTGATATGTGCGAGTAACCAAGAAACACACAGCTGCGAGATCTTGGCTCCAGTTTGTTGCGTTGATTTGGCGGAATCCATAGGTAGCATGCACACCCAAATACCTTAAAGAAATGATAGTCAGGTTGTGTATGAAATAACAGGGATAGAGGAGACCTGTAATCCATAGTGGCCGTAGGTAGTCTGTTGATATGAAGGAAACCGTGAGCACAGCATCAGGCCAGAACGAGTGAGGAAGCGATGCAGTAGTGATCAAGGTCCGAGTTGTTTCAAGAAGATGTCTGTGTTTGCGCTCTGCCAGCCCATTCTGTTCAGCTGTGTATGGACAAGAAGTTTGATGTGCAATGCCATGGTGACTAAGAAAGTTCCTGAAATTATGATTTAAATACTCCATACCTCCATCAGATCTTAAACATTTTATTGGAAATTGTGTTTGTTTTTCAACATATTTTTTAAACTTTTGAAAAATCTCAAACACTTCTGATTTGTGATGCATAGGAAAAACCTAAGTAAATCTAGAAAAGTCATCAATAAAAGTGACGTAATACAAGAAACCTTGATGAGAAGGGACCGGGGCAGGACCCCAAACATCAGTATGCACAAGAGCTAGAGGTATAGAAGTACGATGATTTTTATTTGAAAACGGTAACCTATGACCTTTTGAGGTCGTACAAGCAGAACAAAAAGACAAAGTATGCGGTATATTAAAACTTTTGTCATGAGCAGACATAGCTTTAACTGTTCTTGAATGAGGATGTCCCAAACGTTGATGCCAGAGAGTTGCAGCATTGGATCGAGCGGTGAAAGCTTTGGTGCCGGAGCTAGTCCTGTTGACCGAGCGAATTGGATAGAGGCCTCTGCGATTTGGTCCCGATAGCAACGTTCTGTTTGTCTTCATATCCTTAATGGCAAAACCAGATGGATTAAAGTTCACAGATACATTATTATCTTGAGTCAAGTTAGAGATAGAGAGAAGATTATGCGATAAATGTGGAACATGAAATAAATTCTTGAGTTGTAGCTTACGATACGGTGTTGGCAGAATACCATTGCTGGAGTGAGCAATGGATAGAGATCTGCCATCACCGATGGTAATTGAGTCGGTCCCATTGTAGGACTGGACTTGCGAGAGATTGTCCACCGAGTTTGTGAGATGGGCTGAAGCGCCCGAATCAAGATACCAGTCCGGGTTATCATTGTCTGTAGCTGCGACCATCGCTCGGTTAGATGTGTTTGTTGTAGCCGGGTCTGGAGGATTGATAGATATATTTAATCTATGCCAACAGTTGTGTGCAAGATGTCCCCGCTTGCTGCAGATCTGGCATTGAGGTATGTTTTGATTTGTGGACCTAGATTGCTGTGTTGAGGATCTTGCACGTCCACGCCGACCACGGCCCCTATTGGAGTAGAGGGCGGTGGATGAGTCTCCAAGAAGATTTTGACGAGCCGATTCCGAGTGAAGATTTATTTCTTCTGTTATTAGTAACGAGTACAGTGTGTCAAGATCCATGGGATTTTGCATTGCCCGAATGGTGGTCTTGAGGGCATTATACAATGGTGGCAAGCCATTCATCGTATATAGGAGAACTTCTTCTTGATCAATCTCCGATCCAGCTGAGCTGATATTGTAGTAAAAATGGTTTTTATTTGTTGAAGGTACTATGTCATGTTTTGCGATTTCATCTGGACGTTATGCAGCTCATTTTTGACCTGAATAACGCGTGATCGATTTGACGACTGGAGACGTCTTTCAAGCGTCTGCCATATAGTAGATGTAGAAGTCGGATGAATGACATACGAGAGAATGGCCGGAGACACAGTGGAACAAAGCGCCGCTGCCATATTTTGATCCACAAGAACCCATTCGTGATATCTTAGATTGGGTTCTTTACTGCCGTCTTGAAGAGTTTTGTGCGTCGCCGGAGGGGAAACCAAGGGAGAGAGATAAGAAGCAAAGCCATTTGCTGTTAGTAGTTTCAGAACCTGAGATCTCCAAACCGGGTAGTTTTCCGATGACAGTTGCACGGGAACTATGATTTTGATGTTGGAGATAACGAATTTGAGGGATGCTGGGATGGTGAGAGCGTCTTCAAGAAGCTTTTCTTGACTTTCTTCAGTTTGGGAGGACGAAGAAGTGTCCATGACTGAACGGTGACGAGTATCGTCGGAGAGACTGGGAAAGATTACCGGAGACAAGAACAGAGAAATAGGACGAAAAAAGAGTTATCAGGTACAAGAGACCTACTCTGATACCATGATAACGTATGAAGAAAGTAAAGTAATTATTATTCATTTAAGTATCTGAGTACATAGAGATATATTTATAGAGATAACAGACTCCTAGACTAAGCCTAATACAAGCTTCTAGAATACAGGAAATCTTTAAACAGGTAATACAGGTATGCAAATGAGTATGTTATATTAGTAACAAACATATCAAACAAGAAATTCATCTCCAACCGAACTCAATTTCTAGCATCAATATTGACGTCGCACTATTCATAGCCGAGACAAAACACAAAAGTGGGTTTCCATTTGTCGTTCAGGTGGACGCTCACGGGAGTGACAAGTGGGCGAATGACGTTCGGTTGAAGATGCCCTTAGGGTGGAGAAATTATTAGGTGCGGACACCGGATGGAGAGAACCTTTCGGTTTTCTCTCTGTCTAAAGTAAAAGCACAGTCAAAGCGCAGCTGCTACAATAACTGTGGTTTGACTATGCTTTTACTGTGGATAGAGATAAAATCGGACGGTTCTCTCCTTCCGGTGTCCGCACCTAATAATTTACCCTTAGGGTGCTACACTCTTATTTAATTTGCCTACTATTAAGATAGAAGTTGGTTATGCCTCTGGAGATGAGTTTATTTATAATTAAAATAAAATTATTAGCATGGGTTCTAGAAAGTTCAAATAAAATAATCATAGCCTAAAATAAAATTATTCATTCTATGTGAATCGATTTTGGCTCAATTCTGTATTGGTTTACTGTTTTTTATTCATGAATTTCAAAGAAAGATTTTTTTTTTTTTTTTTTTTTTTTTTTTTTTTTGAGTGTTAGAACATTGCAAGAAAGCTGCCAATTCCTTTTTTTTTTTTTTTTTTTTTGTGGGGGGGAATTTTAGCTGCCAATTCCAACAACATAATCCTTCAAAAAGTAATAAAAGTATGTCAGTAATTTATGATTTTGATTGGATTAAGAACTCAACCGAAAACACTTTTATTCATTGCTTTGTTCAGCATTATTTTTCGAATTACAACCATATTTTTTATTTGACCATTATATTTTTATTAGTTTTCAAATAAATTTAGAGTAAAAAAGCTGCTTTTTATAATAGTTTTAAGAATTTTTTTCTAATTTTTTTCCAAACACAGAAGGAGAGGAAGGTGGAAATTCTTATCGAAAAATTTCAGCAGATATCCTCCAATTGGGTTCTATTCCACTTACGATTTTTTGTGTTGATTCCTGTATCATTTTTGTTTGGAGCGAGAGTATCTACTCGCCGCCACCCTCTTAAAAGGTGCATGACGGCATAACTAATCCCTCAGTGGAACCTAACGGATCCAACCCACAGGCCCGCCCACGCTTTGCTACTCCCCCCAAAGGAGGCAAGCCGTTTGAGAGCGGATTCAAACATGGGTTGGGGGGTTCCCAACCATGCTCGCCCATCAACCAAGCCCAGCGAGCTTGTATCGTCCTTTAAAGGGAAACTCTATGGGAAACCTTTTAAAAAAAAATGATTGTGCAATTTCTAAAAATTCAATCGTTCAATCCATTGCAACAAATCATTTCATTACAGTACATCATTTCACACATCAAATATAGTAGACAATTAAAAATCAAGACATTTGAAAACATAAATAGTGATTATGAATAAAAAAAGATTGTCTTAGCACAATTAAAATAGGGAAAGGCTCTGTGTTATCATTCTCATCATCTTCTACCTCTTGTTCGTGTTTTCATTTATGCTACAAAAACCAGCACAATAGAAAAACCAGCAAAATAGAAAAAAAAAGGGTCTAATTTCATATACAATGCAAAAAAACTTCATTATATGCATGGATCTTTGAGTCAATCGCTTCAATTTAAGAGCGTTTTAATGCAACAGTGAAGCTTAAAACAAAGCCCTTCTAACTAATGAAGTGCTTCGGTTCTTCCCCTAATTTTGCACCACAACCCATTCTTAGTATGGATAGTAGCTCCAGTTACCAGTTTTACGTCATCTGGAGATCCCTTGAGCTCAACATCAAACTTCCGCAAGAACATAGCTAGCACCACAGTTGATTCAAGCAGCGCAAATTGATCGCCAACACATTTGCGTTGTCCCCCACCAAATGGCAGGAAGGAGAAATCTGCCATTACCTAACACAGTGAAGCATCATATAACTTCAGCATTATAAACCTTTCAGAATTTGGATTAGTCCTTACCACACTCTGAGTGTTGCATTAATGTTTCTCTAACTCCTTTGAGTTCTCACCCAACATCACCATATTTCCCTAGGAGGCACTTTTGGGGCATGGTAAAAATTATTCTGTGCGGAGTCCGGATGTCGTCCGGAGATTAAAAAAAAAATGTGCCATGTCATTCCAAAAATGTACCGCGCTCAGTACCGCTCGGTACAGAGCTCGGTACTGAGCTCGGTACCAAGCGTAATTGGATGGTTCTACCGTCTGGTGTTCGCACAGAATAATCTCTCGGCGCATGGGGTGGTGTTGAGTGTGGCCCCAACATGAGTAGGAGAGGCATTTCTCAAGCTTGAGGCCAGCAAAGGTAGAAGCAAACCTCATTTGGGTATAACGCTCCAGGACTTCGGGTTGGATCAAACCCTTTCCATCCCTTGATGCCATCACTTGTCTTGGGAATCAAAAACCTTTCGGGTTCGAATTCATTTGGCTGATCCCAAAAATATGGTGACCTATGAAGATTGTATACCTGTTAAAAGATTTCTTAGTTTAATGATATATCATGACTTGATTTGTTAGAAAGGTTAAGAAAACTACTTCTATAGTTTAGACTAGCAGGAGAATATTTCAAAAAGAACTAGATAAGAACAGGGAATGCAACATAAAATGCTAATGCAGTGGCATGTGGAGGAACTTCCATAGTTCAAAAATCAGAAGAAATGTATACTTCCTGCAGTCCACGACAAGCGACATTGCATGCCAACTTATGAGTTAATGAAACTAATATGGCATTAAATATTTAATAAGCTCTGAGATAATTTTTCAGATGCATTTATTTGATATGATGTACCAGTGTGTGGATACTGCCGTTATATATTGTTTTGGGGACATTTAGGCCAATTAAGGTAGACTTACACACATCACATACATAATGCTCAAACTCAAAACCTCTTAGTTGATAGCCTAAGCTCCCAACTAATAGATCAAGGTGAATTGTGTCCGCCATTTGTTGACCCCTATATCTCAAACCACGTGAGAAAGGACCCCAATTGGTGAATAAAGCATTACACACCTTGGTGCCATGCGTCACTTGAAGGTTCAAATAGCCTCTGATTGCCAAGCGGATTGTGTCGTTGCGATCAGGACGTCGAATTCTGCTAGGTCGAAGCCCCTCGCAATTGAATCGGACGAGACCAATCAAAAGAGACGACCAACACCCGAAATTAAAGCACGAGGCTGGTCAAATAATGTCGGATCAACAAACGGACTTCGTCATTGTGTTCAGAACATTGCAAATACTCAAAAACTGTATTTTATTTGTTCAATTTGGATCATCCTAATCAGTGACATGAATTTCGAGACAACACGTATTTTGAGGAAATCAGGCCTCGACATCGCTTAGATGATGTCCGATCATGAAACGGACTATGCCATTGCGTCCGGAATGTCGTCTACATTCAGAATATATATTTTATTTAATGAATTTGGATCATCCGAGATGGTGGCGAATTTCTAGGCGATGCAAATATGATATAAAGGCCTGCGTTACGACAGAAACGAGGCTTCGAAGACGCTCGGACGACGTCCGATCGATAAACGGACATCGCCATTACGTCCGGAACGTCGTCGGCATTAAGAGCCTACATTTTTATTTGACCAAATTGGATCGTTTGAGGTGGCGTCGTAAATTTCAAAGACGATTCAAATATGTTGCAAAGGCACGCATTTCGAGGGAGATTAGCCTCGACGATGCTCAAACAAAGTCCGATCGACAAACGGACAGCTCCATTGCGTCCGGAACGTTGTCAACATTAGGAATATACATTTTATTTGATTAAATTGGATCATTTAAGGTAGCGTCGTAAATTTCAAAAGAGATCGCACATGATCCAAAGACACGCATTTCGAGGAGATTAAGCCTCGTCGCCGCCCAAACGACCTCTGATCGCAAAATCGACTACGCCATCGCGACCAGAACGTCAGCAACACCCTAAATCAACTATTAATTTGTCTAATTCTGATATTCGGCAAATCTACACGTAAAACGAGGCAAAAGCACAAATTTCAATGAAATCGCGCAAATCAAGATCGTTTTCATTGACTGATGCATCACTGTCATCTTCATTTAATGCTATTACTAATAATAGCAAATCATTATTAGCATTACCTATGAATCTAACAAAAAAAATGGAAAGTCAAATGAAACCTCAAATCACATTAACCTTACCTCGTATCTGTTCAGATTTTCTGCTCTGAATCCTGTCAAAACTCCTTGAATCCCGCTGAATGCACATCAAATAGACGTGAAAACAATCCCTAAAGCCTGCTCTTGATCTCCAATAAGGCCTCGGTGGTCATTAAAATGAATTAAACAAGTTCTGTTTGCTGCTATTCGATGATCTTTGCTCTTCCTAACTCTTTCTCCCACTAGGGCTGAAGTCTCTCTTCCCTTCCCCATCCGTCTTTGCCTCCTCAACCCCAGGCTGAAGATCACGGCTCCAAATCCACCTCACAGTAGCCGCTCCTTATCTCCCTCATCAAAATACGATTATCAGAAGCTTGAAGAAGATGATGTCGTTAAAAGCTCTCTTCCCTCCACCGATCCTTCTACTACTCATACTCTAGATACCAAGATAAGCTTCTGTGGGGAGCAGTATGGCTTCAACGAGCTTCAAGAGATTCCACTTACTTCTCCTACATCCAGTCTAATGGCCATGCCTTGGGTGCTGAAGAGGATGATTTCTCTTTCAGCTGAAATGATGATGATGCTTTTGATAAAGTTGGAGCACATATCTTGGATACTTATGCCCTTTTCTCTGGAGGAAGTACGAGGAGGCATTGCTCTTTGTTTGGTAAGAGCAGAAGCTGCCATCCGAATCCCATGGATTCCATTTTTTTTTTTAGAGCTTCTGTCTGCTCAAAAATACGCTCCTTCCTTTCCTCCTACCAGACGCCCGAGCTCCTCCACTGCCATGGCCAAATCCCACACTTCCCCACTGACTTCTACCCAGCTCCACCTGCTCTACACCCGTTCTCTACTTCCTGACCTCATAGGACAAGAAGCCAAAAGCCCCTCCAGTTGCTTCCTTCCTTAATCTTACAACAACAAACTCCCACCTCCGTCTTGTAGATCTTCTGTAGAGCTGTAGTTGTGTGAATCCAGCAAGCCTCAAAATCGAAATACTTCAGTGAACTTTTGTCTTCCACGGCCAAACCAAAGCCAAGCAACTCTTGCGAATCACTCCAGCAGCCGGATATATCTCTCCCTCCTCTGTACTAACCTCCTCTCGGTCAGCAAACAGAACTTCCGACCCAGGACCTGAAGTAGCAGGTCTCTGTTTCTCCTTCTAAAGTGAGGCTTAATCGCACCTCACTCATAACCTTCGCACGTCTGGACTCGGAGAGTTGTGAGCACACTCCAAACTTATCCATTTAAATCAATAATGATCTTTAACCTTATATCTTTGTCATTCATTCACATGCATGCATGTACTATATCTTAGTTATAGCAGCTTCTCCCTTTTCTCCCATAACAATCACTTGGAGTGTTTATTCAAAGTACCAGAAGCCGCTACTCATCTCTACAAACCCATCTGCCTTCCAAAATTTACCTCGGAACTTATTCAGTTAAAACTCCCTCGCCGAATAAGAAAAGCGAGCGGAGGCCGGGGCCGAATTTTCGGAGCCCACACCATTATATTTTAAAAGATGCATTTATATCTTATTTAAATGGGCGTAACAAATGTGGCATAAAGGCCAACAAAGGGAAAAAAATCAAAGATGGATCTTTAATAACTTCTAGTTACATATTTTTTGTTGAACATGATTTCCCTCAAGTCACAGGATACTGTTAGACCGCTCCAGCCGATCCACACGGGACCGGCTCAGGCAGAACAAACCTGTACGCCGATCCGACCTCCCAGTCACCGCAGAGCTGTTTAGGAAGGTTTTTGAAGCGAGTTAGGAGGAAAATTAGAGATTTCCTTTTGGATTGTATGCATTAAATAGTTTGTTTTCCTAGGGTTAGGGCATCTTGAATTTGACTGAAATTTGAGATCTCTCAGGCTTATTTTGGGCTCTAGCAGCGTCTAAAGATTTGGTGGAGATAGATCTTCCTCTCGAATTGAGAATCGATTGTATCTTGGTATTTTCCCTTCCATATCTTTGATTATTTCAATAAAAATTACTGTTTTTTTGTCTTTGGAGTTTGGAAGAGTTTTCTTGCTGTTTTTCCGAAATTGATAGGATTTACTTGAAATCTTCAATTGTTTCCTATCAGATACCTGCTTCCAATCTAGCAATAACATCTCCGCAACATCGTATCAACCTGACAACCAGCTCATCTACTGAAGGGACAAAGTAGAAACCTCTAAATCAGCGGCAAATGTGAAGAACGGTATTTATTCTATTTCACCAGCAAGATTGGCTAATAAATAAAGCTAAACGAAGATGTTTCCTTGTTCACTGTTCCAGTACGAAAGTAAAAAAGATGAAACTCATCAAACTCACAGAAATAAAGATATCAGTCCCAGCAGGAATTTCATATCCTTCCTCATGACCCTTGTATCCTCCTGTAAAAGAATGCAAGCATAATAAAATAGTGAAGAATATAATATGCTTAAAAGATATTAAAAAAGAATAAAAATTCAAAATAGCCTAACAGCCCATACCACGCAAGTTAGATAAACTATAGAAACTGGTGATAATATACAATTTAAGCTCACAACAATAGAATTATCCTGACTTTCAGAACATAAAGTTTATACAAGAACCAAGAAAAAAAAAACATCTTTCGCACAACTTGGCAGTGTAGATTACTTAATAATTTAATTGCCACACATCATTATAATTGATTCTTCAATGTGAACTTTTAGGTCTTCCAGAAGTCTTTTGAGCCTTATTCTTTCACAATTATCATGATTCATGGCCCATAATTCAACTTCAGTGTTACTCCTAAAAACACTTGTTTGCTTCATATTTTTCTAAGCGACTATAATTACCTATTTGGAAAAGCAAGATGAGCAGCAATAGAGAGAATGACTTAGATTGAGTTAATCTTAGCAACTGATGCAAATGTTTCTTGATAGTCAATCCTAATATCCTATTAGCTTGAATAAACCCTTTTGTAACAAATTTAACTTTCTCTCTTTCAATGCTCCTATCAGCTAGCTTTATATTTCGTATTGAAAATCCATATATACCCAATATGTTTCTTTCCTTTTGCTAAGATTAAGAGTTTCCAAGTGTCATTCTTTTCAATTGCTCACATTTCTTTATAGATAAAATCTCTCCATTTTGATATTTTTAATGCTTCATGAGTATTTTTGGGATGTCCATTCGAAACAAATTAGTTGTAGAAGTACAAACTGAGAATGTAAGTTGTCATAGGAGATGTACTTACTAATCAGATATTTTGTATTAGATTTTGTGGACCATGTGCCTTTGTTGTGGGCAATCAAAATTTTAAGATTAGAATTAGTGTTACTTTATGAAGAATAATCAAGGCTCAACATGAACAAATGATTTTGCTTAGACGAAATGCTTTGATCTTTCTTTTCTGCTGAACTTTCTTGACATCTCGAGAGACAATTCGTTTGAATCTTGCTTGTCTGTGATCCTGAGAGTCGTTCATGTGACCAGGGGAAAGAGAGTTGGGTAGGTCAGCGCGAATTATAGGCTCAGATAAACTAGAGTAGAACTCACAAAACTTATATTTATTAAAAGTGTTTGAATTCTCCCTTTAAATGAGTTTTGGGAAAGAAATGTTAGTTTAAAACAAATATTATATTCAAAGTATTCTAGTTTAAATATGAATTTGGGGAAAGAAATATTTGTACATTTATTATTTCGGTGAATAATCAACAAAATTATTTTTTAAGTCAAGCTAATTCCTCTCATGAGGTGGTATGTAGATGAAGGCCAAACAATCAAAGACTTCAGGAGGAATTGTGGAGATGAATCTATTTGTGGGATGGGTTTTTGTGAGTACTATGGGCTTTAAAAATTTGCGCCCGACTCTTCTGAGAGAGCTAATTCTAGCTTAAATTTTAAGAAGGTAAATTGAATATCATGCAAAGCACTGCACAAATATTTTTTCATTTTTCTAACACTTAATGAAATATTTTAAGATTTTCTAAGGCGCAAGCATATATTGTTAATTATCTATTCTAATCACAAGAGAGAACTTTTGATTAAGATTAATTGGTAGGCGTTAAATATTTAACTTATAGTAGCACCGATTTGAATTTAAATTTGAGAAAGTTCATTAACGTTAGCTTCAAGCTACAGATGGAGTATTGATGATGAAGCTGATTAAAATACTAAGATTTCATCGTCTCAAATTGCCATGGACCATGATCAACTTATTAGAGGAAATTGACCCAATCTAAACAAGGATCCTCATTAGCAAGCATGAGTTGCATCGTCCTAGAGTATCTTACATATTTGAGGTAGATGTTTGCCAAATAGGATAATATCAAGTCAATCTTAGTTGACAGAGAGTTTCATGTCCTCATTAGCTTATAGTAGCACTGTTATATCAAAATGTAGATGTTTGCAATTTTGTACTATTTTTCACTTTATATTTTGGCGCATTAAGTACTCTATAAGTTGTTGACCTCATTTTTGGCAATCGATGATTTGAACGGTCTGGTCACTTGAATTTCGTAGGTCGATACACTTGTTTGCATGTTACACTGCTTTGTATTTGGTGAAGGGTCAAATCATGCCTTTTATCTCGATTCGTCATCAGCTTTGGGATGTATCCCTTTTGACCACATATTGCCCATGATTATGTTTGAAAATATGTGTTATCGGGTCGGCGACAATGCGGTGGGTAATTTATGCACATTTGGATCTTTATCGTACATATTCGTTTTGTGCATAAATTCTTTTGATTGAGATCTCTTTTTGTGACAAGAACTGCGTGAGTACATCCGGCTCGTCGAGACATTGGGTGACCAAGTCATTAAAAAGAACCGCTGTTTTAGATATCTCGGGTCCATTGTTTAGAGCAATGGTGAAATTCAAGTTATACGGTTGAAGTGAAATAATAAATTAGGCCTATTGTGTCATCGAAAAGTCCCTCCTCAAACTTGAGGGAAAATTTTATAAGATGGTGGTGAGACTTATAATACTTTATGGCATTGAATGTTGGCCATTAAAAGAGAAGCATAAACTTACGTTAGGAGTTGCAAAGATGAGGATGCTCAGGTGGATGAATGACTTTACATTTAGAAATAAGATGCGAAACAAGTATATATGTGAAAAGGTTGGAGTAGCTCCAATGATAGATAAGATTAGAGAGAGTCGCCCAGATGATTTGGTCACATGAAACATCGGCCTTTCGATGACCCAGTAATGGCAGTAGATGTCTTAGAACAACCAATATTAAGGATTGTATAAATAGACCTAAAAAAACCTCGTTAGAATATTAAAAATGATTTTTTTTCTTATATTTAAATGAGAATTTGACTAAAAAAAGGATTAATCGTGTAGCTGACTTCCTGTAGTGGCATAAAGGTTGGTTGTTGTTATTGTTGTTTGACTATGACACGATACAGAGGCCGCGGGGGAAGAGGAGTAGAGAAATACAATGAGTGTTATAGGAGATAGCTATGTTGAAAATAAAGAGAAGAAAGATAAGAAGAACAATATAGAGGAGAAGAACTAGTATTTCTCCTTATTCCAATGAGAGAGCAAAAGTGAAATGTATATAGTCAAAAATGGAATATTTGGATTCATTCCAGCCATTTTGATATAAACTATATACTTGGTTGTTGACCTAATCCCGCAATTATTTTTCAATTTATCATTCTTAGATTTAACATACATCTATCTTAGCATTCTCATTCTATCACACGCTCAACTTTATTGATTTATTTCTCAATCCCAAGAGCTGCTGCATGGCCAGGCTAATTATTGCTTAACACAATCAACCCTTAACACTACATGATAACCTCTTATTCTATAGTAATCCTGGTTTCCAATTTAAGCATTCAGCTTCAACTTATTTATATTTCAATTCTATTATATAATAGATCCAACTACTCAAACCTATCACATTAAAGTATTGCTTGATCATCAAGTAATATTGATTAATAATTATTAATTTCATATTTAATAAAATTGGAAGAAATTGAAGACTTTCATTTATTTCAATTAAAGATAAGTTAATTAAAAATAGATAAATATGATTTGAATATGTACAAATAATGGTAAAAAATGTATTGTTAAGGTGGTTAAAAAAATTTAAGAAAGGTATGAGAATAGAAAGGAGAAAATAAAACATAAATTGGTCGTGTAAAAAACAAGCATAAATTAGTATCAACACCTCACATAGCTGTCCAGATGAATGAATGGAGAGGGTACTTAATAAAGTTAAAACGAGATAGTTGAGATAAGGTTAATGAAGATGAAACTCAATCCAAAACTGACATTAGTGAAATTAAGATTTTGCCAACGAAATTACAAAATGAGATGACCATACCAGGGAGTTTATCAGCTTGGAGAGAACGCCTTATTAGAAGTGGCGGTTGAGGGTACAAGCGAAGAGCTTCAGCAATGATGAGCCGAATGTACCTAAAAAGAAAATGTGTCAGAAGGACTATAATAAAGATTCACAATATGGCTCAATATGATACTACTAGGCATGTTCTCGGTTCAAAAATAAAAATTAAAATAAACAAATTGTTCACTCCTTCCAAACCAATGCATATTCAGCACTTACTCCAAATTTTTAAGGCATTCAAGAGTAGGCTTCTTTCCACCAAGCACAGAATCAACCTCTTCCTGCGCCTTTCTCATTTTGGATGGGTTCTGTTAGATCAAAATTGGACTTATAAAATAAGTCAATTATATAATTGTATAAGTCTGGAACATGCATCTTTCAAGTGAAATTGGTACAGCAGAAAAAAAAACATTCATTACCTGAGCAAGAAGAAAAATAGCCCAGGTGAGAACAGCAGCAGTAGTTTCGTGTCCGGCAATAAGCATGGTCATAAGGTCATCCCTAAGCTGATGTTATAATGAATTTTTCAAATAAAGAAAACAGAAAAATCATTATTAATCAAAACTCCATGAATCCGTATTTGCTATTCTTGAGTTGATCAGGCTATAGAGTTCAAGGCAAGATCAATCCAACCCTAACTTCAAGAGCGTGACAATTGAAGAACATACACCGATTTATACTTTTGTTGATATGTTTCTATGCAACAGGAATTAAGAAAAGAGTCAAAGATTACCTGACGATCATCAACATCAGCTCCACGCATATCAACAAGAAACCTCAATAAGCTTGCATCCTGCAAATTTACCATCACATACAACAGATTTCATCATCTTAGACATAAAGTTCTGTTATTTGATAATTAATAGATACAGCCAATCTCACCTTTAGAGACGAGTAGTCTCTTTGCTGAAGTTTTTCTACATCAGCTTCCTGACAAGGGATTGAAAATCAGATTCTGGGTTAACAAATAATAATCGAAAATCTCTTGGTTGAGTACATAATGATGCAAGCGGGATAAAGCTAATATATACACTTATAGTGACATCCTTCACAGAACCAAAAACCATCTTTGTCAACCTATGCATATTTAAACCATCATCGTCAATACAAGTTACTGGAGGCCGAGCTTTATGAATTTTTCTATTCTTTAACGGTGAGCGGTATTGTATGTGGTGTTAGGTGCATGCAAGTCTTAATTCACAACTTCTAGCTCAGTTATATTTGACATTAGACCTTACCATTTTCCTTCCCATCCCAAGCCTTTAATCTATGACGAAATGACACACATATTTAAGAGGGAATGCAGTGTCGAACACAGAGACACGCCCGACATGGCTAGGACACGTGTTGAATACGGCTGAAACGTGTCTGATTAAAATTATATTTAAATTTAAACGAACACGTGTGTCATAATTTTTTATAATTAAATTTATTTAAATTAGAAGGACTACACAAGCACGACAACAAAAAATCAAAGATAAATAACAGTAGGATTTTTCTCTAACCTTCAAAATGTAAAAGGACAAATCAGAGCCCGCGACACTCTGACGCAAAGGACTATAAATACATCATTAACAATCAGATGAAATGAACACATTGATAGATTCTTTGTGCATAAGATGTAGATAAGTGCTCACCTCCCTAGTCTCTTTTGCATTTTTAATAAGCCCATCAAGGCACTTATTTATGACCATTAGGTCACTATGGAATTTACGCTGCCTTGGAAAGATCCAGCTAGCAAAAGGAAGATTCCAGTAAGGGATGTAAAATGTTGACCGATGCTCAGCCTCAAATAGAGTTCCATAGACTGCCTGTTTCATAGTTTACAGAACACAAGAAACACCTTTGTAGTTACAGTAGAAAAGATAAGTTCAGTCAAGAAAAGAAAATAGCAGGAAGAATGCATATTAAGCATGACGCTTCTAAGAAAAAAATAAAAGAATGTTTTCATGGACTTAATCAGGGACCATTTTGCCTCTCAAGTTTGAGCATCTCTGAGTAAATTCTATCATTCAATCCAATGGTCCCTAGGTTGTCAAGAGTACCATCAAAAACAGTAACTGAGAATATGAGAGGCCACTTCAAGAAAAAAAAAAGTCATTGCTATTAAGCACATCACAGAATCCAATATCCTCATAGTACCATCAAATAGTAAAGTATAAAGTCCTTTCTGACAAGCACGTTTCATATAAAATATAGAGCTAATTATAAGCACTAAAGTTAGAATTATTTTTTCTAAGAGTTTGCTTATTTACATAAAAGCTGCTCTATCTTTCGGGATACATCATATACTCTATTATGTTTTATTTTAGATGCACGGCAACAATTGCACTTTCTTACAATCTGAAGATCAAGATCTAGTTTCCCCCTTCAGTCAGCACACATGGACATCATTAACACATCATTAGTTAAATCCAAGTTGTTAGTGTTTGAGACAATAAAAAACATGACAAATCAGCAGTAGAAATCAATAATCCTGTTAAAAGGGGGCTTGACACTCTGCCAATACTAAATCATGGCTATTCATTCATTTTTATCACAATATTGTTAAAATGATGTCTAATTTTTATTAAAATAAAATACGCCAAAGAAAAATCATGATTTCTAGTAAATCATCATATTGTTCCTTCATTATTATCATAATACAGTTAAAATGGTACCAAATATTCTAAAAAAAATTCACCCAACAAAAAAAATGGTCTTCCTTCCATTTACCGATAAATTTGAACTATTAATTTTATTTGTATTTTTTTTTAAAAATGAAAATAGTGAATAAATTATATATTATATTTTATATTCTTAAAATTTAGATTACACACACACATATACATAAATATATATTATATATATATATATATATATATAATATATATATATATATATATATATATATATATATATATATATATATGCATGAATGTATGTTAAATGCAGTGCTTTGAAAATCGGACCGGACGGCCGGTTCAACCGTGAACCGGTCCGCCGGCCGGTCCGGAATTTTATAAAAACCGCTTTAGCCACAAATCGGCTTGAACCGGCTTGAACCGACTGTTCAACCGGTTAACAAGCAAACCGGTGCCGGTTTTCAAAAACCGGTTTGGCTAATATTTTTTTAAATAAAATATTTAATACATTTATTATTAAATATTTGACTTAACAAATAAATTTAAAATTTATATATTTTAATTAAACAAGAATAAAAAATATTTTATGACATGGCACATCATATCATGTGCCTTTTCCTAAATGAGCCAAAAAGCTTATACAGACAAAAACAATGCTAACATATATTGTCTAGGTGAAGTGGGACTAAAACCTAAAGAAAAGTTCTCACTTCTCAAGTTCACTATACATACACTATATATAATATATATATAAATATAATATATATATATATATATATATATATATAATTAAAATTAATAATACAAATAATATTTAATATTTATGTATTATTTTTTTCATTTTATTTAATTATCTAATATATATTTTTTAAAATTTTTATCTTTATTTTAATATTAAATAATATAACATGAAAAATATAGATATAATCTTATAATGGAAATTTTGTATACTTTTCATAAGTATAAAGTATATCTAAACATATAAAATAAATTAGAAATTATTTATATTAAATTTAAAACATATATATGTGAACTAATCTTATTTAAATATGAATTATATTATTTATAAAATAACCTTCAACTTATTTTTAATTTAGATATTTGATTTGTATGATAGGATGAATTTGTGTTTAAGTTTAAGGTTAGATCATCATATTACTATATTAATTTTATTATTTATTACATCATCCGGTTCGACCCCGGTCGAAACATTAAACCACTAATCCCTCCTTCTTCCAGTTCATTGACCGGTCCGATTTTAAAAGCCTTGCTAAAACCTTGTGTTACTTACTGGACTTATAGTCTGTTCAATCATGCCTTGCAATGTTGTAGCATGATGTACATCTCTATTTAATCTATATCATGTGATTGGGCATTGGAGCTAGAGTTACAAGGGGTATCGGCTCTGATGATTCATGATTTGTTATTGGGTGCAATCACTTTTATAAATTTTCGACAAATTTCTTCAGGAACAGGTCAGTTGAATTTATTTTGATCCATTTGTTATTTAAGGAAAAATTATGTGACTACAATAAGGGTACTTCACAATGAAGAAAACTGATTCATGTAGGCGACCAAGCGTAGTGGAATAAATATTGTAGTCATTATTGATCTGATAAAACCATTCAACAAGAGGCCCTAACTCTTAAAACAAGATGTTCCAAAGTCTCCCCTAGTTGACTCATCCAGTCTCCACGCAATTGAAGCGAATCATGGAGACAATACCTAAATCAGACAACAAGATGCATTTCCCCCTTTTATAGGCCAAAGCTGGTAAACTTAACTTGGCACAAGTGGCCAATGAGTATGGATTATATGTTCCAAAGTTCCAAAGTCGAAGAGCCCAAGTCATTGGTGAACCAAAAAAGTACTGGTGGGCCTACTTGACCCCGAGTTATCCAATCATAATCTTTATATGACCTAAATCCATATGCAACTTGTTCCCATGTCTTAACACTGCATAGCTTATTTTATGTTTGTTAGACGCTATAATGTCCTCAACAAACATGTGGCTCCTTACTGTGGTATTTCGATCAGTGAAGAATTGAGCAAAGGCTTATTCAAGAAATTTATAACAAGGTCAACTACCAGATTAGCCTAGTCATTCACTATAATCTAAGTTGAGTATTTATCGGCCTGTGATGTTAAGATATCTTTACTTTAGTCTCCCCAGTCAAACAAGATATTCTGGATGTTTAGAGCAGTCATGATCTGCTGAAGAATGTCTGCCGGAACAGAAAAAGAAGTAGCTAGCTGGTAATTCTATGGTGCTGCTCCTGATGAGGAGATATGCTGAGATGATGGAAATTCCATAAAAGAAAGAGAGAAGCTTGATGAAGGTTGAAGCGATATGCCTTCCTTTTTTTTCTTTGTTGATTGTTGAGAAGATTTATGAGAAGGGCTACAACTTTGATCTTTTAGAAAAAACCTCTTTCTTTTCTCTTTCTTCTTTTTCTTTGCTACGCACCTTGGTCTTTCTTATGGCTATGCTGGCCAATCTGGTTACCATAATAAGTAAGAATGGAAAAAAAAAGATTCTCTGGGAGCGTAAGCTTCCTATTGTTCGAAGTAAACAACTTCTAGTTTTTGGAAGGTTCTGCTCCGGAGAAACTCGTATACTGCTCTTATCTTCCTCCTCTGATGCATCATGCAAATCCACTAGGAACAAGGTCAACTACCATATTAGCCTAGTCATTCACTATGATCTAAGTTGAGTATTTATCGGCCTGTGATGTTAAGATTTCTATTTTATTATTGAACTGTAAGAATTTATTATTCAATGTTGACATTAATAGAACAACAATGATAAAAATGGCGGACAACCAACACGATATCATGCAAATCCACTTTGAAATGCATTACATACATGAAAAAATTGCTCAACCATAGCAATTTTCACAAAACGGATTGTGTTGATACATCAAGAATGCTAAAAATACACAAGAAGTGCCCACAAGTCTTCAAATCCATTGCACAACAAAAAAGTCATTCACTCACATGCAAGGAAAATACCAAAATCGAGACACACAAATGACAAAAAAATCAATGAGGCGAAAATCAAAATCGACACATGGGAATGTCAAAATTCCCCTACGCGGGAGGCAATTACTAAAAAAAAAATCAATATATGCACAAACAATAATAAAATGAGCAAATAGGAGGTCAAAAGATAAAAAATAATAATATGATAATTATTATTTTAAATAAAATACTTTTAGTGTTATATATATATATATATATATATAATTCAATTTAAATAAAAAAAACTAAAAAAGTCAAATCCAAGGCCTCCCGTATCTTGCATATCCAATAGCTTAGGCATCTTATATCAGAAAATCCTGATACATTTTGTATCAAAATGGGGCTATTTTTGCCGAGCATCCTTAATTTCACATTTCACATCTTATCTCTCAACACAACTAAAATATTAGATAATTAAATTAAACTATTAGATAATATAACTAAATATTAGAAAAATACTTGAAAGGTATCTACCTCAAAATCTGCTTGGCTGGGATTTCTCAATTGAGTCAACATCATTGCTTAGGAGGAAAGATAAATGTCCGATAAGGCTCAAAGGTTCTTAGAATGGCTTAGTATAATCCATTCAAAGCAAAAGAAGCTATTCACAAGTCTAAAGAAACTACAAGTGTTGGCAAGGCCCTCACCAAGTAGAAAATAAGTTTGAAGGAGAACACTTGCTTCCACCTTAGAAATAAAAGATTGAAACGAGGGGGGGGGGGGGTCCAGAAGTTTGGAGAGAATGTATATCGATTAGAGTTGTTGTCCTACAGAGGCATTTACCCTATGGTGTACCTAGACAATCTAAGAAAATAGTAGTCTTTGGTGCTAGATAATGAGATTAAGAAAGTTCTACCTCCTTTTGATGACCTATTGCTAGACAAAAATAATAAACTAGAGGTAGAACAATTGTTGGAGAAGAGAACCACAACAACCCATCATAGCAATAAGGTACTCCACAAAATTAGTAAGAGATGGTTGATGGTCTATGCAATTTAGAGAACGGAGCATATTTGTTTTATGAGACAGTTGAGTAGGGTACACGTGGTCAATGAATTAAAAGACTTGTTGAGAAAATCCAAAGAGTGAATAGCCTAGATGGTTCTTGAGAGAGTTGAGTAGCTATCAAGAAGATTCCATAGAGATGAGTAAATTAGCAAAGGCTAAGAGGAATCAAGGTTCCCAAACGAGCTCTTATGTTTCCTTGAATTCCTCTTATAGAATGGTTAAGCAACTCAAGTGTAAGCCAAGCATTATCTATCTAAGTCAATGTTGCCTTTCCTATAACCAAATCCAAAACAACAAAAACGAAATTCTTGATTTTCTTGTAATGGAATATTCCATCTTCTGTAACTAATGTACTCCTCCTACAAAGGTAGAAGTAGAGGGAAGGAAAGGAGGTCATTATCTTCTTTGATCATCTTGGAGGGGAAAAAAAAAGAAAAGAGAATAGAGAGCAGGAGCTTAAAGGGGGAGAGAATACATCTTTTCTTCCATTTGTAATTATATAGTGTTATTCTAATAAATGAAATTAAAAGCAGAGTAGGTGATTGCTCCCCCTCGATCATTTTGGGGCGGGGGAGAGAGAGATACTTCTTCCCTTCGCAATTTCCTAGTGTTATTCTCTTAAATGAGAAAGTAGTTTACTATCACTAATTTTGAATCCAAATTAACCCCTTTTTCGAGACCCTGAATTACCTGCTTGATATGTTCGATGGTGCTTATTTTGGCATCCTACGAGTGGTTCAAGAAATGAGCCTAATATGTAATAAACTATAAGGGATTGCAGTCATCATAAACCTAAATCCACCATATCTAACACAAACCTAGATAAATTCTTTTGTCCAAAAAAAATCTTCTGCAAAGTCAAATAATTGTCCTTTGATGACTCCATTTGTATCTATTCTAAAAATCTAAAAGAGGGAAAGGAGAATCACCTGAGCTCATCAAGCTTTCAAAGCCCAAAATTTCCTTAGAAGTATTTTATTTTCTATCTAAGCTTGAGTGCTAGTTAGATTTGAATATTTACAGCATGTAACTACCAACAAAACAATGGAAGCCGTCTCCTTGTACTAGCATGAGGCTTGAATTAGAATTTTACTGAATTCAAGTTCCATGAGAAATTTCCATTAGGCCGCCATGAATTTTTCAGCTTTTTGTATTCATCAAAAGATATTAATAATTGTTCAAATTGGTGATAGCCGATCCATAATTTTTTTACCATGTGCATGATTTTATAACGTCCTCCATCACTAACAAAGATTGTTACAGTATAAAAGTTAATTCAACATTAATTCCTTAAAAATCAAACCACCTTGATCTATATACATTCCGCTTAAGCAGTGTCACCTTAGATTATCATAATACAAACAAATCCTTATTGTAGGATTGGAAAGTGAAACAAATAAAATAGTAACTATGAAACAACATAAAATTCAAACCTTAATTACTGGAGATTCTTCAGTGACGGAACCAAAATCATAGTTGAATACAGCCAAACCAATTACGTCAAGTGACAGACTTGAAAACTCAGCTTCAAGGTCTAACTCAATTGTTTTTCCTTGAGCATTTCCTCCTTCAATGAACTTCTCAAACTTAGCCACTGTCCTCTCTGAACAGTCAGTAAAAACTTTAATCATAGCTTCCAGAAATGCAGAATGGAACCCCGGTGCAATTACTGCAATTCAATGATCACACATTATAAATAACTCTAGCATGGTTAAGTGAAAAGGCTAAAGGGTGTGAAAAAAAAATCAAACCAGCTCACATGCTATAGAGTTTCAAACCTAGTTCGAACGACGTCACATTTGTTATATATTGTCGTAACCGTGCCTGATCAAAATAAGCACGAGAGGCCATTTTCTTAATAAATTTGATGGTCATGAGGCATAATCAAGTCTAATTTACAATACAGACACCCATTTGATGATTTTGAAAGCAGACGGACCATTCAATCAATCTTTTTGCAATGATGAATCTGACAAATGGTATTAACTCTGATTTCAATTGATTTTAATTTGTGTTGCCTTGTGACGCATACATGTAGGTCAATGGTCATTCAATCTCACAAGTATATTCTTACTTTTTAGATATTTTTATATTACTTCATTATTTATATTTTTGGTTATTTTTCAACTTTTAAAATGCTCAAAATGCTTGATGTAATTTAAATTTGGTTAATTAAATAATTATTGTATGCACATAATATACATATACAACATAACTCATAAAAGCTTTTGTTCGTTAAAATGTTGATTTCCTTTACGCTTTGCGCATTTATACACAAAAAGAAATCATGCACATTGCATTATACTTAGTAGTCTAAAAACTAAAGTTGTGAAAACTGGACCGGACGTCAAACATGAAAAATAAGATGTTCAATGTTTCCTAATTCGACCAAGGTTGAACCGAGGGTTGAACTAGATGATGTAATAAATATTATAATTATTTAAATAAAAAATAATATAATATAATAATGATAGAATAAAAATATAATGATATAAATTTGTGGTTAAAAAATAAATATAGTTTATAAATAAACTTATACATTTAATGTAAATTATTATTAATTTATGTTAAATTTAATATAAATTATTATTAATTTATATTATATATTTAGAAAAAAATTCTTTATTAGATTTAAATGAGAATTTGACTTTTAACTTAACACAATGGCGAAAAAGGATTAATGTAGCCGACCCCACGTAGTGGACAAAAGCTTGATGTTGTTGTAGTTGTTGTTGTATTTAGAAAAAATTTACAATCATAAATTATATATGAAATTAAAATTATAATTTTATATCTATGAATCATTCATGTTAGATTATTTATAATAAGAAAAAAAATTCATTTAATTTCTAACCATTATAATGTACAACTTTCTACTCTATCTTACTAAAGAGCCACTAATACATAAATAATAAATTACATGTTGTCATTTGCACATCGCCTTCTGTAGACAAAGTCTTCTCTTTCAACAATTTTTAAATCAGTGAAGACTTACCTGAAACATTTAAATTCACAGTTTGAGTTTACTAAGTAAACTCAGTGGGTAATCATTAACAATTAACATATAAATTACAGTATAATTAATTTCTTTTGTATGTCTATTCATTTAACAAGTGGCATACTTTTCTTTAATTTCTATTCATTTTATTTCATACAGTCTTTTATGCACATTATAACATCTTCATTTACATACTTAAAAGATTTACTTTAATATACATTCCTTTTCCCATTTAATTGTATAGGAGCACTATCTAAATATACCAAAGATACATCCATTTCCATTTTCATTTCCATTTCCTTTTATCGTACACGGGTACATTGCTTTCCCAGCTAGTACCATACGGGGGTGACTCCTATACTTTTCATTTATATCCTTTTTCCTTTTATTTCATTTGATATTCCTTTTCCGTTTCGTTTTATTTGATATTATATCGTTTTCCTTAACATTTATGTATCTGTATTTTTTTTATATGTATATACGTATCATATATGCATTTCAACTTTACCTTATGTTTTTTTTACATATATTTTCTTTCACATATTTATAAACTTCCATATGCATAAAGTATTTCATCAATTTCAACTATACAATTTCTATATCAATTCATGTATTAGAATTTTCCATTGTCTCATATATGATAGTCTTCAAAAGAAAACATGTATAAAATATAAACAATTGTAGGAACTATAAATTTCAGATTTGAAATGAAGATAAATAGTACAATTTAACACAAGTATAATTAACCACTTTAAATCTACCAAGTCTTTGACGTAGGGTACAACCTCGAATCTCAAATTTCATTTTCTTGTTGAATCCTTGGTTGATCAACTCATATAATCTTGATCTCTCTCTCCAAACTTTCTAAAATTGCACAATATAACTTTCATGAAAGAAATATGATTAATTAATAAAATTTAATTAAAGCTATAACATGGGGAATTTACTTACAAATAGGAATTTTCTCAAAATCCCTATATTTTTCTTCCTCCCTCAAGATTCTTTCTCTTTGCTTCAAATTTCTTCCTTTACCTTCAAGTTGGTGTTTCTAATTATTAGATAAAGAAATGAAAAACAATTTATAAAAAAATTGATAAACAAACTTTTTTTTTTCTATTTCCTCGTCGTTCCTCCCGCTTGTTGCAACTTTTTCCAAATTTATCACTCTTTGAATGGTAGGAATGAAAAGGAGTTGTTTAATCTTATCTCCAAGCACGTTGGATTGGGAAAATTGGCAAAAGAAATCTTCCCCAAGCCCTTTGTGCAATTTCGGTCGATCCGCCCACCATCTCTGTTTCGCACGAATAGCCCCCGTACCGACCCATTGTTGGGTCGCGTCTTATTTAGAAGGTTGGTCGGTTCGGTTGAACCGGCCCAACCAAACCAGTTTTTACACGACATCTCATCTTTATTGTCTAAACATCGACGACTGACACCGTCTCGACATCGACTTTTGATGTCCATTGCACAATATTGATGCTCAACTATTGACAGCATTGTAATCTCCATTCTCGATACCTGATACACAACATCGATGTATGACTCTTGACACCATAATATAAATCATTTTAAGCACAAATTATAATTAAATGACTTATTATTTCCCAATTATCCTTAATATTCTACCTATTAAATTACTATATAGTATTTTAAGATATAAAAATTATAATATTGTGTATAGCCCGTAACTACGTCCTATTTTATAATAATTGACGTATCACGTATCTGTTACGTGTCGTGTTTATGTTTGTGCATCATAGATAGGAACATAAGAAGTGGAAATTGTTAGTTGCTTAGTTTAGCTACAAATAAGTGACTAAATAAGGAGCTCTAGAATTTCCTGAAACAAACTTGAAACTTTAGTCATCTAAAGTTCAATCAAAGCATATGGATTCTTTTTTCTTATCTAAACCATTCCAAATATGTAATGGGGCTCCTATCAATAGGAAGGATACAGAATGTATACATGAACTTCTAAGCATAAGTTTATGAAAAGACAACATATAAGAAACTAGGCAACAGAGGTCACTTAAAATGCATATCTATTTCAAAGGTGAAAGACTCCAAGTATTTGATAGATTATATGGGCGGAATCAAATACTGGACGTTATACGCATATCAAGCAAAATTTTGGTAAATCTTCTTTTGCAATTTTCTGACCTTTCCTTCGCTGCTTCCAAGTATCAAGACCAGCAGGAATAAGCCCCTTTCCCATTATTGGTTCAAGGATATCAGCAAGTACCCCCTTAATAGAAAATAAGAATGTTAGCAATAGCCTACCGACAAAAATTTAATACAACAAATGAGGCATTATCATACGATTACGTGACTCCAGTCACATTTGACTCACAGGGAGCTTCCACTCCTACGATTAGCTACTGCAATAAAGGCCTTCAAACATGCCAAGACAATCAACAAAAGCCCAAGGACAAAAGCCCAAGCGGCCATAGGCCAACTGCTAGAAGTCAAATTAGACTAAAATAAATCAAAATCGAACCATTTTCAACAGTATTTAGATCCATTTATATTTATGAACCATTTTATTTTATTTTTTCTAAAATTTAAATTATTTTGTTAGATTTTATCTTCTTTTGGATTAGAATAGGTTTAACTTCAAAATTGTTTGGGATCGGATATGATTAGATTGCAATTAAATGTTTAGTCTTATCATTTTAACCATATTTTTATAAATAGATACCGCTAATGAACATATGGATTATTGTTTATTGATTAAATGAATGAAGTTATTTGTAGCTAATTGAATATTTTCTAGATCCAAGTGTGTACATGAATCACATTTTGACCTTTATAAATGTTTCACAATCCAATTTGGTCGAATGCAACAACAATCTTAGAGTCACACAAGACCAGCTCAACACATCTTGTTTGCATTAAAAGGCATTCAATCATTGCCATCTCACAAAAAAGACCTCGTCCATAAAGTGATATGTCAAAAACACCTGGAAAAGCCCATGTTACTAAAATTCACCTCACAAGAAAAAAACATAAAATTTTACTTTTACAAGAGGCAAGAACATAAATTCAACAGGCACAAGCAACTAAAATGCATGAGGGGAGAGTCAATACACATAAACGGTATAATAAATAAAACAAAAAAAGTATATATAGTTATTCAATTAGTTTTTTCTTTTGGTTCAGAAAAGTCTGTTAATTATATATTAATTATAATCATTATTTAATTAAATAAATAATATCATAATTATTCAATGCAAATAAATAAAATATAATGTTTTGTAAAAATATATGTTTTGCTTGAATAAATTAAAACATAAATTCATTTAGCAGTCATATCCAGTAAGCTATATTTAGTACAAATGCTGAAAGTTAAAAATAAAAGCTACAATATCATAAATGAATTACGTAAACAAAATGCCAATTTATCTTGCATGTAAAATAACTTGCCTTGTCATAGGAAAATGTATTTTCTCTAAGAATATGTCTTGCAACACTAGGATCAGATATCACAACAAAAGATTTCGGCCCAAATGCGAGTTTGTAAACCGAACCAAGCTGCAAAATAACAAAGCAAGTTGAAATATGCAAAATAATTAACTTTAATGGCAAAATTTTCACATGGGCTATCATTGTAAGAAATAATCAGACTACACTAACTTCAAAGAGAAGATTCAGTGACAAAATTTGAAGTCCTTCCAACAGACAGGCAAAATAGAGGTGTGATATTCCCAAACGAAGTAAAATTTATGATAGGAAAAAAATGTCAAGTAAGCATTCAAAGCAAAAAGGAGAGAATGAAAGAAAAAATTCCACTGCAATTCGCAGTGGAAGATTCTGTAAGCGAACAGCCTATGCACCTTGTATTTACGGCTTTGCCCTCTTACTTTCTATATATTTATATGTACCGTCCAGACTTATGTGTCTCAATTTTATTATTTTCCTCTTAATACAATTTACTCTGCTTTTCCTTCCTCCATCTCGTTCTTCTTTTCTCTCTCTGTTCTGTTCTTTCATGGTATCAGAGCACGTATAGGGGATCAAGAATCAGCAAACAACCACCCTCCCTCCCTCTCGGTCCTCTCCGGCAACTCCTCCACCGACCTCATCATACCGGCGCCCCTCAAATCCTCATCTCCAGCATCAAGAACCTCATACCCCATGCCCTCACCACTGACAATTACGCCATATGGCGCATTCAAACTCTTCAACAGTTTTCCGCCAATGGGTATGCTGGACACCTCACCGGCTCAACTCCTCCTCCCTCCGACGAACTGTCGCAAGAATACCAAAAATGGCAACTCGTGGACAACAATCTGCTCTCAGCCTTGTTCTCCACCATCTCACCGTCCATACATCCCTATGTGATCACCTCCACCGCTGCCCACGAGATATGGCTCATTCATGAACGTCGGCTACAGCCCACATGTCGTTCTCGAGTTATCCAACTCAAGAATGAACTGTACCACGTTCAAATGAAAAATCTCACCATGCAAAAATACCTTACCCAAATTAAATCTATCGTCGACAACATTGCCGCTTCCGGCTCCAAGGTTGACGCGGAAGACATCATCCTTCACATCTTAAATGGCCTACCACCCTCCTACAACCCATTCAAAACGGCCAATCGCACATCCCTCCTTCCAATTGATCTAGACACGCTCTACTCTCTCCTCTGCAGCGAGGAACTCAATCTCAACCAAGAAATTGCCAAAGAATCCAAGACCAGCTACTGCGCAACTGCTTTCTACACATCCACCTACAATTCCAATCGTGGTCGGTCTCAGAAAAAATTTTCAAGCACAAGATTTCCTCTACTGGCACGCCTCGGCAAGCGGCAACTCAGGGAACACAATCTTTTCCAAATTCTACTCGACCCACATGCCAAATTTGCGGCAAGGTCGGTCACATTGCCATCAACTGTTGGCATAGGTGCAACCGCAAATATGCACCCACAAATCCAAGATCGCAGTCAGCTCTTCTTGCTCAGCCCAACCCTGCCGGCTCTCAAGAATGGATCCTCGACACCGGCACCTCAACCTACCTAACTCCGGACATGAACAACATTCAGTATCTCAACCCATACCACGGCTCCGACAGCGTCTCGATCGCAAATGGATCAACAATACCTATTCAACACACTGGTCAGGGCCTTCTTTCTCTACCCGACACCACTCGTAAGCTTCACTTAAACAAATTACTCCATGTTCCGACCATAGCTCATAATCTCCTATCAGTCTCAAAATTAACTGCTGACAATCCAATTTCTATAAGTTTTGATGCTAATGGATTCGAAATTAAGGACATTCAGGACCATCGTCGTCTTCTTCGTGGACGTCTCCGTAACGGCCTTTACCACATTCGGACATCCACGGACACTCCTCACACGGCTCTTCATGCAACTCTCCCCATGGCTCAACCTTGGCACGCTAGACTCGACCATCTACACCATCGTCTACTTTCTACTTTAGCTAAACACATACCAGATGTCCAACACAATTCCCATTCCTTCTTGTGCAAATCTTGTAACCTGGCAAAGAGCCAGAAAATACCATTAAATAAAAATGAATCTGTTTCTTCTTTACCATTTGATCTTATTCACTCCGATGTGTGGGGACCCGCCCATATCCCTTCTCTAGCAGGTTTTCGATACTATGTGATTTTGTTTAAGTGGGCAGGCGATGTCGCAACATTAAATGGTATGGCATTCTCAAAAAAAAAATTTACCAATATCCATGCAAACCTGGCGTCGACCCTCTCTGGTACTAGCCACAGGCATCATCTCTGCTTGTCCTCTACCCTCTCCTGGATTAGTCATATACTGATCCATAGGACCCCGTGCACCTCTATTATGTATAGTGGAGGAAGAGTCATTTCTACTCTCGCTCCCAAAGTAAGCACCGTGTTCGACCCTTTCATCAAATTGCTCCGGTTGTAAGTGTTTTGCTGTGGTATTTTTCTTCATGTAAGCAATAATTTCATCCTTCACCTTGTCCGGCACTTTTGCACACGGTGCTACGTTCTTATGAGAGCATGATAAGTGTTTCCTAATGGGAGGAAGGAAAAAAAAGACTTAATTTTAAGTAGGTGGGACCGGATTTGATGAGGCGTACGCCTCACCTCTAATTACGCAATTGCGCCTTAGAGGCGCGCCTCAGATCGGGTGAGGCGTACGCCTCTGCCAAGAGGAAAATTGCGTAAGCCTCAAGGCGTATTTGGGACAAATTGCGCAGAGGCGCGCCTCAAGGCACGCCTCTTATTGCGCAAATTTAAACAGAGCAGGAAACAACTCTCCCTCTCTACATAAAATCATTGCCTCACTAAGCCAAAAATTCTCCAGCAAAAACTTTGGACCTCTATCCAACTTCTTAGGCATTCAAATCTCCCACCATTCCACCCACCTCCATCTATCGCAATCCTCATACGCCCAATCCATATTCAAATAGACATTCTTCGCCAACTGCAATCCAATCTCCAATCCAACCTACACCAAACAACCAACCAATTTCTCCACTGACATCCTCCTATCCAATCCATCCAACTATCGGCAAATCACTGGTTCTCTATAATATCAAACTGTGACCCATCCTGACCTCTCGTTTGCCATCAATACCCATTGTCAACATATGCACAATCCACTTCCCCCTCACTTCCACCTTCTAAAACATGTCTTGCGCTACATCCAAGGTACTATTCACTTCTGCATACCCATCCTCCCCTCTTCTCTACAACTCACCACATTTCTGATGCTGGCTGGACAAGTGATCCGTCTACCAGATGCTCCACATCCAACTATTGCACCTTTGTAAGAGATACTCTCATTTCATGGACAGTCAAGAAACAACAAACGGTGGCTCGATCTTCTATAGAAGCTGAATACCGTGCACTAGCTTCCACCGCCACAGATGTAATTTGGATATGTCTCCTCCTCTCTGATTTTCATCTACCACAATCCACCCCGACAGACATTCATTGTGACAATAAATCAGCCATAGCGCTTGCAAACAATCCGGTCTTCCACGCCCGCACCAAACTGATAAGTAATACTTGAGTTCGCAAGTAACCCTAAGGTAATACTTGAGTTCGTAAGCAATCCTAACCCAAATCGATATGCAAACAGCAGTGAAACGGCTGTTTGTAGCAGGAAAAACAGCAAAAACCTGCTGTCTACAACAGGAAATCAGCACAAACCACGGAAAATCGTGAGAAGAATTGATGCAAGACTTGTATTCCACTAGAAGATGCAACAAAATAGAAAAGATACAATTGATCCTCAATTCGAGAGGAGGATCGATCTCTCCCCAAATCTCTAAACGCCGCTAGAGCCCAAAGAAAACCTAAATCTAAGAGATCTCAAATTTCTACCCAAATTCAAGATACCCAAACCCTAGGAAAACCAACTATTTAATGCATACAAAACAAAAGGAATTCCCTAAACAGTCCCTACATTCAAATTTCTCTCTTAAACCCCCCAAAAATCCTTCCTAAAATGCTCTGTTTGAGCGGTCGGCCCGCCCAATCTCCGCAGGAGGCGGAGATCCCGCCTGTTCGCGAATTGCCGGTCCCGTGCAGACCGGCTGGACCGGTCTAACACAAACACATTGAGGTGGATTTTCACTTCATTTGCGATCACATTCAGACACGCAAGATTCGTGTCATATCCATCAGCACTACAGATCAACTCGCCGACATCTTGACCAAACCATTGCCTACCCCTCGATATCACTTCATGTGATCCAAGCTGATGGTTCAGGCCTCACCCTCAGCTTGCGGGGAGGTAAAAATAGTAACTTCCACAACCTGCTATGATGCCCATAACCACCGTGACAACAACCACTAGGTGGAGCAGCCACCTCCTCCGCTCAACAAATGAGATCCATATGATTCCAACAACCAAGAGCAATCATCAACATATACCTGTAAAGCATCAGTTTCTACACAGTAAACTATCTACTATTTGGAGGTAAGAACGCACTACACAAAAAAAATGAAGATATGAAAATAACAAAGGTCAAAGATTTTAAAGAATAATTTATGGCTAATGTAAAAGAATTATGTCCAGTATTTTCTCATCAAACCAATAATAGGAAGATAATTGATCATGGTCATTCATGGGATAATGAGGTTTATATTAACTGCTATTGGTGTCATGAAATTGAACCTTTAGGATAGGCTTTAACCACCTGTATCAAGAGTATTTATTAAACCCCTCTTTCCATTTCCCATAATATGTTTCTTAGTACAACAAGACAAACTGAAATAGACCTCAGCAGTATCAACATCGAACTGCTTTACGCAAATAATTTTCAAGGAACGAATTATCTGTTGGTAATTAAATCACGTAGTACAATCAAGTGAATGTAATTTACACACTTAAACTAGCATTTTGGATGCACAGATGAACTAGGGATTATGATAATGCCCAAGGAAGAAACTTTAACTTTGAATGCCTAAATAATCGCATTAAAGCACATGGCATAAAATCATGCAATTGATAATATTAAAATCACTAATCTCATTACAGAAAATTGAGAGAGCTCTAAACAATTAAATGATGATGCAATAAAATAGATGAGTTGGCACCTCTATAAACCAATCATATAGCTTAAAGAAAAGGGGTCGACCGAACAAATCTGACACAGCACCTTCAGCAATCGGCATTGATCCAAGCTTCCCACCGCTTAACATGTTTGTAAGCAGATTGCTTGCATTGTCAAGAAGATTTCTTTTAGCTCTAGGTTCTTCAGTAGAACTAGACTGTGAATTTACTTTAGGTTCTTCAGTAGCAGTTGACTGGCATCTACACAAATGCGTCATGTTATTGATATTTATGATTCTCTCACATAAGCATTATGAAATGAGATTACAGCCACAAAATAAAGTAAATTATAAATTATAGTTCAGAAATGGTTCAATCCATGATTGCAAGTGTTTCAATTTGATTTTGATGCTTCAGTTTGGTTCAATTGGGAAACCAATCAACTATTATTTAAAATTTTCATCTTTGATTGTTGCCAGAGTTTTGACTGAAACTTAAAAGCTTCAATAGAATTTCAAGAAATTCAAGGTGAAACTTAAGGTTTTCATCTTAAACTTGAATGTTTAATGAAACTCCACTTAAACTCTTCAGTGGTCATCCAAGTGTTGGGGGTACATGAAAAACACACAACAAACACAAACAAGAAAAAATAGAAATGCAGCGAAGAGTAAAAAACACCAGGATTTAACGTGAAAAAACCTGAAACTAGGAAAAAATCATGGAGCCACCCCACACCAAGAAATCCACAATGAAAATATGGGAGAATTAATACAGATTTCTCTTCTCTCTCACTCTCTCCTTGCTTCCCTTCTCTCTTACACCGCTCTTATACAAGAACAAACAAAGAAATATAATACATGCCACTAAGGGATACCACCCTTAAAAAAAACGAGAAAGAAAAGTTGTCCAACCAGCTTCACAATGCTGCGGTGCCGGTTTGGAGCGTCGCGGCACTCAATGCTCAATCTCCAGTTTGCCTGACAGCACCGCAACACTAGATCTTGAGCTTTGCAGAGCGTTGCTCTCTATCTTTTATACAAGTAAACTATGTAGTGCCGAGGCACTCAAGTACACAACGTCGGGGAGCTCTGGTACATAACATCGGGGCATTGTACGAACCCTCCACCCAGCAAGCACAACAAACTAAGTTGAGGTACGTGGCAATAGTGCAACCTGATTGATCGACACAATCAGATTCCACACATACAAACACCAAGTTCTATATAACTTTAGTCCTATTTTATTTCACTTGTATTATAACTTGAATCCCAATTAGATAATTCTTTTTTAAACCTTTAATATCTTTGTCATGTTTTATAATAAAAATCCAACCGAAATAGAATTTTGATACTGAAGACACTAGCAAAAATAACGAAACTTAATTTTTTACAATAGGACCGAAATTGAGCTTTAAAACCTTGGTTCAATCACCATCTATCAATCGAATTTAAATGCAAATAGCCAAAATCATGCCAAATATCTGGGCAAACAAAAATGAATGTGAAGACATAAAGTTGGAACCATTAAGAGGCATAACAAACCAAAAATAAATCATTGACAAACAATGCATGTACAATATCTTTATTCCAAAAGATGCATTCTAGTGTTGGGGGTTACAGGGCTACACCTCATACAAACAAAACTATCACGACAACTGAAAGAGCTGACAGATAACAAAAACAATTACCGTAGCTCGATCAGCCTTTGGAATTCAGACAACCAATCTGATTCCAGGTTTATAATATTGATATGGTTCAAAATGCAAGGAGCCAACTTAACTAGTGATGCAGTCAGTACAACAAATTAAAAACTCATAGCAGAAGAAGACAAGTTCCATATACAATATAAAAGATGTACTGTTGAGCGCCCACAGTCGCAGCAACAGTGAACTCTCTTTAAAACTAGAATGCCGAGTATGGTAGATTCAAAACTCACATGTGGAAGGTCAGCCAATATTAGATAGGTCAACAAAATTATGGAAGAAGCATTATCAGACAATCAGGAATCATATTGGTCACTACTCAACATCACCAAAGCAAAATAATTTAGTCGATGAATAATCCACACACTCAGCTCTTTTTTCTTTCCTTCCCCAACAACCAAATTTCAAGTATGTTAAAAATGAAAGTACCTTCTTCTTCCTTACTAAACCAATACGTTGCACCGAAATTTAACAGTGAGCCAAAAAAAAATCATTAATTAATCCATTATCCAGAAATATTCGTCAGAATCGAAGGTTAGAAGTAGAGCAAAAAACGATAAAACAGCAAACAACTACTCCAGGCTGCGAAAAAATTTACCTGAGGACCCTAGGCCCATTCTTCCGAGAAATTAGCCGGGAATCAGGGAAAGGGAAAGCTTTTTTAGCCCGGGAGGCAGAGGGACTGGGCAGAGCGGCGCCACCGTATCCAGGAGGCGGAAGCTGCAGAAGCGCCGTCGAATTCATCGTCGATGACAGCGGCTGAAAGGAGGAAAAGCAGCACGACGGCTGGAAACAAGGAGTTTAGAAACGAGTTGCGAGAGCTCACGGTTTCAGTGGGAATTGGTGATAGCTGGATCTTTGAGGGGAGAGTGACTTCGGCCATTATCCATAAGAGTCAGCTTCATCTCTTCCGATTCATGTTAAAAGCTTTTCGAAGATTTAAATTGTCATGCCCACCATCCGAAACGATCGTTTCGGCCACCCCACTTTATGGGGTGGTCAGCTAAGCTTATCCAGCTTATGAGTCAAAGTTCAGGCTCAAATTCAGCTAGTTTAGTAGATGAGCTCGAGTTCAAGCTCAAATACGAGATCATTTAGTAAACGAGCTCGAGTTCGAGTTTGAGCCTGCTCGAATAATTATTATTATTTTTAAATAATTTAACTTATTTACTAAATATAAATATTAAAAAAAATTAATTATAACTCGCTTAAATTTTAAATATCCCGTATAAGTTTTAAAAATTTCGTCACGACTCGCGAGCCGGCTCGAGCTCGTTTATAGTGGGATAAACTCGAGTTCGAGTTCGTCTTACAAGCTCGACTCGAGCTTGAGCTCTTTTTCCAACAGACTAGCCAAGCTTGATATGGCCTAAACTCGACTCGACTCGTTTACACCCGTAGCACAAAGTACGTGAGCATTAAGCATTTTATTAATTTATTTTAAAATAAATTAATAAAATAATAATTACATATACATAATGATTTATAAATTAAAATTTATATTACATATATCTCAAATTAAATCTAATAATTATTATTATACAATTGAGCATTCAGCGCTGTAGGGAGAATTTATTATATGAGCATTCTATAAAAATTTTATATGCTTATACAGATAAGATAAGTTGAGATAAACTTATAAAAGAAATGTGATTTTTATGTGAAAACTCAAAATATAAACAAAAATCATAAAGTTTGAGTGTCTAATCAAAACAAAATGAATTTATTATCAAAAATCATAAATTACAAAGGATGATCTTCTTTGTAATTGGAGAAAACTTTTATAAATCACATAGATATGAATTATAGAGATGTCATAAAGAGATTATTAGTTTGCTCACTCTTTATGGAAGGTGAAACTAATGACCAAGAAAACAAACATAGACTATTATAGAGATCGTAACGCTGGCCTTAAAGTTTAAATCAAGTGTCCTAAGGTTTCACTAGGGGAGAAATTATTCTGTGTGGAGGCCGAACGCAGCTCTACATTCGAAGGTGAATCAAGTGCAACCACGTCAACGATATCGAGCTGTACCGAGCAGTACCGAGCCGCGGTACACAATGAAGGGGTGATGTAGTACATTTTGGTTGGTCTCCGGACGGCATTCGACATCCACACAAAATAAATTTTCTCATTTGGGACATCTTTTTTATGTTTTCTTAAATAAATTTTTAGTACAAAAATTTCTAATTCAATAAATTTTTGTATTAAAAATTTGTTTAAAATGTATTAAAAAAATTGTCCCAAACCTATGTTATTGGTTTATTCAGATTTGATAGAATCACCATTCCTACGAATATGTGATTTTCAACTCTACATGATTTTTGTGGTTTCAAATTTATATGCATCATTTTATAGTTAAAAGCTATTGAGTTGTTATTGAATGTCTTTATACTTTTATTAAGATGTGTGATTTGAGATGTTTTGTGTGCGTTTTGTACGAGTTTATGCATTTTATTAATGGCTATGTTATAATACATTAAAATAGTTGTATTTATCGTCTCTTTATCGGAGCCAACAGGAGCTATAAGATCAAAATTAAGAATGCATATAATATTACTCTTAGAGCTTGGAATACATAAATATATGCCACGAGCGGTCTCCATTTAGGGGGGAGAGAGTAACGAAAGGGAAAACAAAAATTATGCCCGAAGCCATGATTAAAATGATTTGGGGGGTCCAAACGCATCACATAATAGATACAGCACTGTTATACGCTGCATGTGAATTCATTATCAAAGCACTGTATATGATCTTTTAGCCATCAGATCAATGTTCTAAGTATTGTGCTCTGATGGATCTCAGAAGCCATTGATGGATCTAATTCCGAGTATTCAATCACTGTAACAGCACCTCTTCCACTTTGCACAATTAAAGACACCAACCTTCTCCCGTACTTGCATTTATTAGATTCACTCATTACAGCAGGAATGGTGAACTATGTGTAAAATTATCATGCATTGATATTAATGCAGTCAAGTACTTAGAGAACAAAGAGGCATCAGTTGCCTCAGCAGTTTTTTTGTTTTTTTTTGGGTGCAAACTTATATTTTATAATTTTATATAGATGTAAATGGCGAACTAAGTATACATTTATATTTTATATTTTTTATATTTTAAGTAGTTTGGATATATTTTTGATAATTTTTTTAGGAGAATGGGATGTATTTTCTATAATTTGAATCTCTTGTACTAAATTGATTTATGTGTTTAATTTCTTAAAAATATGGGTGTCAAAATAGATTGATGGATTATGTTTGAATCTGATCTAAAATGACCAAAATAGAATCCAATCAACCCAAACATGTTTAATAAACTAGTTAAAAATATCAATACGAACCCGACTCATTAGCAACCCGAATTAACCGACCCACTATTCATTTTCTATTAAAAAATTTAATTATTAAGTATAATGTTTGGGATATTTGATAAAAAATAAGAAGATTATACATATAAGTAAAATTTTTTAAAGAAAATAATCTTAAATAGGTCATATTCGAGTAAAAAAGATTCGAAGTATAGATCATAGCAAACTAGAGTTCCATCAAAAGGCTGACTACTTCACAATGCTAATTAGTGACATCCTTCTTAAGTTTGGGCCCATTAACACACGCCTATTTTTACTTATTTGTACACATTCCGCACAAGAAACTCGCCCCCAGCTAGATAGAAAGTAAAAATAAAACTCACTTGTTAGTAAGGTCAAATGTCACCACGGATAAATTAAGATTCAACAAGTTGATCATTAATATTAATATTAATAATAATAGTAATATTATTATTATTATTATTATTATTTAATGTATTTTGGATATATTTATAATGATTACTTAGGAGAATGGGATGATCTCTCTGGAAGCCAAAGAAATCATAATGTTGTCATGTTAGCTATGAAGTCCTGTCAATGCAATGACTGTTCGTTTGCCCCTTGAGAATGACATGACTAATTATGTTATTGGTGAACTACAATTATCAAACAGTTCTTCTAATAAATCTTGTGAATTCAGTGAAGTTGACAAGATGATTTGAAAATTATCAAGATTCAGGTATCACATTTCACCTTCATGAGATGTTTTAATGTTTCTTAAAGCTATTATTTTACTAAAAAATTACTTTAAGAAGCAGTAAAAAAACCGTCCCAAATGAAGTCTTAGACTTTGTTTGAGACAATTTTTTTATTGCTTTTAAAAGAAACTTTTTAATACAATTTTTTAATTTTTAAACTAAAAAATAGGTTTAAAAGCAATAAAAAAAACTATCCCAAATGAAGCTTTACATTTCAATACTTACAACAACAACAACATCAAACATTTATCCAACTATATGGGGTTAGCTACATAAATTTATTTTTCTCTATTGTGTCTTATTAAGAGTCAAATTTTTATTTAATTATAATTAAAAGAATCATTTCTAATAATTTCTAACCAATTATTTTTAAGTCTACCTCCACCATTATGAAAATAAGTAAATCTAATATATCTACTCTCCTAATCGGGCCATCGCAAGGCCGACATTTTATGTGACCAAAACATCTATGATTACTCTTTCTAATCTTATCTATCAATGAAACTATTCTAACCTTTTTACGTATATACTCGTTTCAAATTCTTTCTCGAAGAATTAGTGATCAGAATCAACAACTCTGAGGAGAGTAATGGCTTTGTTCATTAAAAATTATTGTGTATCTCAAAATGAAAACTTTTTACCAACCAAATTACAAGGAGATGCGTACCTTTTAGGGATTAGTGCATGTAAATAAGGATTCAATTAGTGATTTGTATTGGTCTATTTAATTTGTAGAACTTCTTTGTATTGCATGTCTTTATGCAAGTGGTCTAAGGCTTCGTTTGGGACAGTTTTTTTCTTGCTTTTTGAAGTAGCTTTTTAGTATAAAAATTAAATTTTTTATACTAAAAAGTTGCTTCAAGAAACAGTAAAAAAACCGTCCCAAACGAAGCCTAAGTCTCTAAGACATTGTGCCAATATCGATGTCAGGCACTTACTAGCTATATGTTGGTGGTAATGATGAGGAAAAAAGAGAACGTTGTGCTGTCTCTCTGGTCTTCCATGATACCTCTTGGAGCAAGTGGAAGGTTGAGTGTAATTCATCAAAGAAAACAAATGGAATGAATTCACAAATTTCAATTGGCACTAATTATTGTTGCCATCAGCTAACCACCATGTTCAACACTTAGAGAAATTATTTTGTGCGGACACCGGATTGTTTGGAGGAGAAAAATTTTATATGATATATTAATGGACATGTTACGTAGTTTTTATATTTTGTATGGGTGCCACATATTATTAGGTATGCACATACATTATGTAAAGAGATGAAGTATATCAAATATTTAATAAAGATGGAAACATAAATATTTTATACAATCAAATCCTTCATTCTATGCTTGAAATACTCATGTAATTATTAGTTTAACATTAGGAGAATGGAGAAATTTAGAAAATGTATTGGTATTTTTTATAACGAAAGATAAAATAATTATGATTCAAACTATTATAATAATAAAATTATAAAAAGAACGAAAAATTAGAAGATAAATAACAAAGAATCAGTTGATATAAGAAAAGTAAAATATGACGAGTCAACTCAAAATTAGCTCAAGCTTAACTTGTTAACTCATCAAGCTCATCTTACGAGCAAATTATCAAGCTAACTCATAAGTTGGCTTAACTCACACTCCTAAAAACTAGAAAAAAAAAATCCAAAAAAAAAGAAAAACATTCTATTTAATATAACATGTAAAATCTCAAAAGAAAATTGATTTAAATATAATTTTCTTTTAAGAAAAGCAGTGATGACTGATGAGTGCTCCCACCTAAAGCTTCCACCATCACTTGACATTAAAATCCTATTTTCTCCAACCAAAGCAGCAGCAACCCTTAGTCCTTTTGAGGTATCCTCATGAGCTTAATTGTTAAGCCACCAAATAAAGAGAAATATTATATTGTTTTTTTAAAGGAAAATTTAAAGTAGCCTCTAATATCAACGACTCTCATTTGAGAAACTATCTACATCCAACTAACATTTTATTTTTAAATGAGCTTTATTAGAAAATAAGTAACTAATCTTTCCTATTATCATTACTTCTTATATATTTATGTTTTGTTTAAGACAACTTTCTTAATGCTTTCTAGCTTTTTTATACATAATTTCTTAAAAATAATGAAGAAGCAGTGGTCAAAAGTTGTCCCAAACGAAGCCTTAGTTCAATAAGCTACTAATTAATTGGGTTATTAATATTTGGGAAAAATGAAGTGTACATGTTGCACTGCAGGAAATTCACTCATTACCGACGGTTTATTCTGGCGGTTACTACTTGTTTTTCGGCGGTTTGGAAAAAAACTGGTGGCTTCTCGGCGGTTTAAAAACCGTTGGTAAAAATGGCGCCGGTAACCTTTTTCGGCGGTGTTTTACCAGCGGTTAATACCGTAGGCTATCTTCTGGCGGTCTAAGCACCGATGACCGCTTGTTTTGTTACCGGCGGCGTACCGGCCTGTCAACCGCCGGTTAGCTTCCGGAGGTCTAAGCGCCGGTGACCGCCGGTTTTATTACCAGCCGGTCAACCGCCGGTTTGGTTCACTGGCAGTTACCACCGACGACATTGTCGGCGGTGCAAACGTTATGATAATTCTAATTTTATTGTATGTATTATTGATTTTATGTATAATATCTTATCTCTAAATGCTATCGAAAATTATAAATAAATTTAAAAGAATAATACAATTAAATGATTAGACAAATAATAATTAAATTTCAGATCTATTTGTGACAGCTTTCTTCCTGCTTCACTTTGTCAGCTGCAACCAAAATTTTATTTGGCAATTACTTTCTTGTTACTTCTTAGAAATTTTTATACCATAAAACTATTATTTACTGCAATATTCAAAAAAGTTATTTTTCCTACATTAAGGCTTCGTTTGAAAAAGCCGTCCCAAACAAAACCCGAGGCTTCATTTTGGGACTGCTTTCTTATTGTTTCTTAAAATAGATTTTTAGTATAAATTTAAAATTTTTGTACTAAAAAACTACTTTAAGAAGCAATAAGAAAGCCGTCCCAAACAATACATGACTTTATAACAAACTTTATAAAAAATTGTAGCCATTCCAACAGAACAAACTCCTACCTACTTTTTCCTTTGATTAAAGTCTAAATGATTTGATCGTTACATATATAAATACATAAGTTTATTAATTTATTTCTTAGAGATAGATAATGGATAATTTTATAAATAAAATAAATGTTAATGACATATGCTTAAAATTTTAATTTATTTAGTTATCTCAATATTTAAAAATTAAACAAATTCGAAATTTTTTTTATAAGATCCATAGAAGTTTCTCCATGCAGACGTTCTTGATTTGCAACACAATAAAAAAAAAAGAAATTATTAAATTAAATTAAAATCAAATAAATGCAAAGTAAGTAAATATTCTTATTTTACATAATGAATTATAAAAATAAAATGTTTTTATCATTTGAGGTACCTTTCACCAATTTATTTCAAATAAATGAAATTAGATTTATAGCTGATTTTATGCTCTTTCTAACATTAATTAATTCATGCCTATTTATTTATAATTATTTATCTTATCGTCTATTATTAAAATATTATAAGAAAATCATAATCAGTAAGAATAAAGGACTGTTGATATACTAAAATGTTTTATTTGGGATAAACTTCTTACTGCTTTCTAAATCAAATTTTTAGTTCAAAAAATTTTAATTCAAAATTTTTTTGAACTAAAAATTTACTTTAGAAACCAGTAAAAAAGTTGACGCAAACTAAATAAAAAAGTTTGGGACGAAAAAGCAAGCGTGATCGATTGATATTAGTGTTTTAGAGAACACCAAAGATGTTTATTGATTATCTAGTCATATTTTGTTTTTATTTTTTATGAAAATAACACATTAGGGGCATATTATTTTAATAATTTAGTAGTCTATGATCTTTTTTTTTCTTAAAGAAAAATATTATTGTTGCGTGCGAGAATATACGCGGCGGTAGAGTTTGTAAATTCGCGTCCTAGCGTTGCACGAGTATTCCGCACACAAAAAGAAAAGAGAAAGTGAACACCAAGATTTTTACGTGGAAAACCCAAAAAGGGAAAAAACCACGGGGCCTCGCCCAGTTGTAAAGTTCCACTAGTGTTTTTGTAGATTACAAATGGAGGATTCGTCCCACAAATTGGGATAATCCGAATACAATTTGTTTCTCCCAAGAAGTTTACAAATTTCTGCAGATTCTCTGCGGTTTCCGAAAATCCGGCAGAGTTCTGGCGTCTTCAGGCGGCAGGAAGAGCTTCGGCGGTGGTCGAGGAGGTGAGGAATTTCCTTTTCCCCTTTCTCCTTCTTCTTCTGCGAATTCCTGGTGTTTCCCAAAAATCCGGCAGAGTTCCGGCGTCTTCAGGCGGCAGGAAGAGCTCCGGCGGCGGTGGTCGAGGAGGTGAGGAATCTCCTATTCCCCTTTCTCCTTCTCCTACTCTTCTTCTTCTCTCTCTTCACTTCCCCTCCCCCCCCCCCCTTTGGTGTAGAATGAGGGCTCTATTTATAGTTTTTCTGGAGTGGCATAGCCCGTAAATAGGCGTGAGATCAAGGGCGAACAGGGAGTAGTTTGAATGGACGGCCGATATCGAATCCTTTGATCATGCACCGTTCGTTGAACATTTGAAGGCCTTAATGATGTCGGAATTCAATGATCTTGGGCTCGTTGGATTCATCTCGAGCTGCTCAATTCGAGTATAAGCTCGTCAAAATCGAAGACCGTTTGGTAACTCAAACTGCTGTTTGAACCTTCAAACAGCGCTTTGAACCCTTGATTCGGACTCATTTGGGCTCGGATTGGGTTGATCTTGGTGTCGTTGGGTTCGTATTTCCGAGACGCTCAGTTTGACTATAAGTTTGTTGAAATCGGAGTTCGGGTGCTCCCAAAATTAATTTTTGAAGTTTCCAACTAGCTTTTGTCTCGAGATCCGTGCCCGATCAAGATGATTTTGAGATGACGTATCAATTATGTATATATATTATGAAATATTTCATATTGGTATGAATTACGAAGTCGTTAAATTTATGTTGAGATTAATATTATATATATGACATTTAAAAATTGCACTAATTTTATTGTAAATCTCACTTTGAAGTTCATCCTAAAGCAAAATACATCAGATTGTCATTATGATTTTTTTTTTTTTTCATTTTATGATGAGTTAGGAAAGGTAATTTGCCATTTAATTAATGGACTTGAAGATAAAATCAATTAAATAAGGTGATTGGAAATTTTCTACATCAAAATACAATAACAATCATAACAAATAGTATTTAGGCTTTGTTTGAGATAGTTTTCTTACTGCTTTCTAAAACAAGTTTTTAGTAAACAAATCATTAATTCAAAAAAAATTATACTAAAAAGTGTTTGTTTTTAGATAGCATCAAAAAAAACTGTCTCGAACGAAGCCTTAGGCTTCGTTTGGGACAGCTTTTTTCCTGCTTTTTGAAGTAGTTTTTTAGTATAAAAATTAATTTTTTTGTACTAGATAGCTGCTTCAAGAAGCAGTAAAAAAGCCATCTCAGACGAAGCCTTAGGCTTCGTTTGGGACGGCTTTTTTATTGCTTTTTAAAACGAAGTTTTAGTACAAAAATAAAAAATTTTGTACAAAAACTCCGTTTTAGAAAACATTAAAAAAGCCGTCCCAAACGAAACCTTAATCTCCAACCAAACTCAATTTCAAACATCCAAAAAGAATATTTTATGTATATTCTTTATCATTTCTATTTTTTCTATTTATTTTCAACACAACAAAAATATTTTTCCGAGGAATAGTGTGTCGTCATTATCGGCTTCACACTGATCACAACGAAAATGAAATGCAAAAATGTGTTTCCATTTGCCGTTCGGGTGAAAGCTTGCAGGAGCTCCGAACAGGTGAATGGTGTTCAGCACTCAATAATATCAGATCCTCTGTACAAAAGCCATGTAAGAATTCTTTTAGATGGCTATAATTTATTGAAAGCGTGATCAAATTCAATTTCTTCCCCCTTTCCAATTCGAATTTCAACCAACTCTCCATTCAATTGGTCAATTTTTAACCTAACCTAACTATAGCACTCCAAAAGCTTATATTGTAGACTTTTAAAAGCCAACAAGGCAAACATTATTCAAAAGAGCTAACGCTACATGAAAAATTGTAATGAAAAGATTTAAAAAAAAAAAATTTTGTTGGATCCGAGTCAAGTTGAACTTAGGCTTCGTTTGGGGCTGCTTCGTAAAGCAACTTTATAGTATAAAATTTTTAATTTTTGTACTAAGAAATTGCCTTAAGAAGTAGTAAGAAAACCGTCTCAAACGAGGCCTTAGGCTTCATTTGAGATGAATTTCTTACTGTTTCTTAAAGTAGCTTTTTAATACAAAAATTTTAATTTCAGTACTAAAAATTTATTTTAAGAAGCAATAAGAAAGTCACCCCAAACGAAATCTTAACAATCCGGCTATCATTTATGATACGTCATCACAAAATTAGCTTGATTGGGCACGAATCTCGAAGCAAAAGCTAGTTGGAGACTTCAAAAATTAAATCCGGGAGCATCCAAACTCCGATTTCAACGAGCTTACAGTCAAACTGAGCGTCTCGAAAATACGAACCCAACGACACCAAGATCGACCCAATCCGAGCCCAAATGGGTCCGAATCATGGACTCGAAGTGCTGTCGGAAGGTTCAAACCGCAATTTGAGTTACCAAACGGTCTCCGATTTTGACGAGCTTATACTTGAATCGAACGGCTCGACGAGACAAATCCAACGAGCCCAAGATCACTAAATTCCGACATCATTAAGGCCTTCAAATGTCCAACGAACGGTGCACGATCGTAGGATTCAATATCGGCCGTCCATTTGACCACTCCCTATTCGCCCTTGATCTCACACCTATTTACGGACCATGCCACTCCAGAAAATCTATAAATAGAGCCCTCATTCTTCACAAGAGGGCATCTAAGCAAGAGAGAGAAGAAGAGAAGAGAAGGAGAGAGAGAAGGAAGAAGTTCCTCCTCGACAGCCGCCGGACCACCGCCGGACCACCGCAGAACCTCGCCGGACCACCGCAGGAAGCTCGTCGGACCACCGCCGGACCACCGCAGGAACCTCGCCGGACCACCACAGGACCTCGCCGGACCACCACCTTAAGGCCCGACGTTCAGTCCCTACGTCCTGCCTAAGACCCGACGTCTTGTTCAAGGTCCGACGTTCAGTCCCTACGTCCTGCCAAAGATCCGACGTCTTGTTCAAGACCCTATACTCAGTCTCAACTTCCTGCCAAACACCCGACGTCCAACTCAGGACCCGACGTTCAGTCCTTACGTCCTGCCGAAGACTCAACATCTTACTTAAGCCATTGTAATCTGTTCACCCCTGGAGGTGATTCAGTCCTTTGTAACCAATTCAAAATCTAGTGGAATCATTTTCAACTGGGCTAGGCCTCGTGGTTTTTTCCCTTTTAAGGGTTTTCCACGTAAAAAATCTTGTGTTCTCTGTGTGTGCTAGTTATACGTACAACGCTAAGACGTAGAATCAAATCTCTATCGCCGCGTAATTTCTAGCCCGCAACAGTTTGGCGCCGTCTGTGGGAAGGATCAATCCCACTACACTAAGTACTTCTTCAATGGCAAACAGGCGTAGCCATCGCATCATGGGAGCCTCTCGCTCCAATTCACATCAATCAGGAAACCAGTCCCTGAATCAAGAACGACGGGCATCTGCCTCCTTTCACCCTGGTGGCCGACACCCTGCAGGGGAAGGAACTTCAGGGCCATCCCTAGAAGAGCGTATCAGGAAGATGGAGGAATCTCAGAATGAGATCCTTCGACTCTTAAGGGAGACTCGAGGACCAGCATTAGTACCTCAAGAAGATATTATCTTCCCTCGAGACCAGCCAGGCTTCGAAGACGTTCTTCATGTTGAAGTCCCCCTTCCTCCGCCTAGAGTGCGCCCTCCAATCCGTCCAGAGAATGAGCTTGCTGACACAGCAAGCTCTACCCATCCTTCACACACGGGCCACCGGCAGCATATGCCTCCAGAAGTCCCAGAAGACTTGGACCAACAGCACATTACTGAACTCCCCCGCAATACTCTCCGGGACGAGTTGCGGAGGCTAGTCCGAGAAGAGTTCCCCACAGGAGGTACAAGACACTCCCTTCGCCAACGGGACGTTCACGAATCGTCACCTTTCACCGAAGCTGTCCTCCGATATCCCGTTCCGGCAAGATTCAAACTCCCGAATATTGATTCGTATGATGGAACTTCAGACCCCTACGAGCATATCGACCACTACCGCACTATTATGCATATCCAGCAGGCCCCGGACGCTTTGCTCTGTCAAGTTTTTCCTGCCACCCTTAAAGGGCAAGCCCGAACATGGTTCTACTCACTGCCTGCCCGATCCATCTCGATATTCGTTAAATTGGCCAAATTGTTCGTCGAACAGTTTGTCGCCAACCGAAGGACGATTAAAGATTCCTCCCACCTTTCAGGGATACGTCAGAACGAGGGTGAATCCCTTAAAGAATACTTCCAGAGGTTTTCTACGGAAGCCCGACAAATTCCAGGGGTAGATCCCGAATTGCTTAGAGGTGTATTTCTTGGAGGACTCCGCCCAGGCCCCTTCTACTCAGCACTCATGCGAGATACGGTCCATTCATATGCGGATCTAATCCATCGAGTAGAGGCTCAAATCTCCGCCGATGATGCCATCAATGCTCATAGAAAGCAATTTGAGCAGACGACCGGGAAGCGTAAGAATCCCCCAGGGACGGAGAATCCCCCCTCACAAAGGAATAAGCAAGGAAACTACAATTTTCCTCCTCGACCCTCACAGCTGCGACAAGAACCTCGTCAAGAAAAGGAGTACACACCACTCAATACATCCCAAGCAAATGTATTAATGGCCATCCGGGATCAGGAGAACGTAAAATGGCCACACCCTTTGAAACCCAACGTCGGAAACCAAGAGCAATATTGCCACTTCCACCGTAGCCGTGGGCACACTACTGAAGCATGTTGGCAGCTCAAGGAAGAAGTTGAGAGACTGATCCGACAAGGATATCTCCGACAATTCATCAAGAATACACCAGCCCGAGAAGAAATTGGTCCGACTGGGGGGCAGAATCAACAACAAAGGCAGTCGGTAAACAATCGCCAAATAGTGGGAGAAATTGGAACCATTGCTGGGGGCCTATCAACGCCTTACCAAGTTTTAATTGCGTAGAGCACAATAGTGCTACTTGTTTTAAGTATCGTATGTCTTTAGTATTGTGTGACTTCAGTACTGTCTGTCTTTAATTTTGAATGTTGTTTGTGGTGTTTGTAGCTTCTCCCTCCTTAAGCTGTCTTAGGAAGCTATGTTTTTGTAAGACTTTATCTCCTTATCTTCTTCGAGTAAAATTATATTGATAAATTCGCAAAAGTAGTGAACTTTAATATCATTGACTCGAACAAATACATAATCGTTATTGTAGCTCAATCACCAGATAATCAATCCTTGGTGGATTCTCCCGACCTCTTCCAGACAGGTTAACGTCGTCGAGCAGGGCTCCAGCATACAACCTCGGAAAGGTCTCACATCCTTGGTGGATTCTCCCGACCTCTTCCAGACAGGTTAACGTCGTCGAGCAGGGCTCCGGCATACAACCTCGGAAAGGTCTCAAATCCTTGGTGGATTCTCCCGACCTCTTCCAGACAGGTTAACGTCGTCGAGCAGGGCTCCGGCATACAACCTCGGAAAGGTCTCACATCCTTGGTGGATTCTCCCGACCTCTTCCAGACAGGTTAACGTCGTCGAGCAGGGCTCCGGCATACAACCTCGGAAAGGTCTCACATCCTTAGTGGATTCTCCCGACCTCTTCCACACAGGTTAACGTCGTCGAGCAGGGCTCCGGCATACAACCTCGGAAAGGTCTCACATCCTTAGTGGATTCTCCCGACCTCTTCCACACAGGTTAACGTCGTCGAGCAGGGCTCCGGCATACAACCTCGGAAAGGTCTCACATCCTTAGTGGATTCTCCCGACCTCTTCCACACAGGTTAACGTCGTCGAGCAGGGCTCCGGCATACAACCTCGGAAAGGTCTCACATCCTTAGTGGATTCTCCCGACCTCTTCCACACAGGTTAACATCGTCGAGCAAAGGCTCCGATATACAACCTCGGAAAGGTCTAACATCCTTGGTGGATTCTCTTGACCTCTTCCACACAGGTTAAACGTCGTCGAGCAAAGGCTCCGACATACAACCTCGGAAAGGTCTCACATCCTTGGTGGATTCTCTCGACCTCTTCCACACAGGTTAAACGTCGTCGAGCAAAGGCTCCGACATACAACCTCGGAAAGGTCTCACATCCTTGGTGGATTCTCTCGACCTCTTCCACACAGGTTAACGTCGTCGAGCAAAGGCTCCGACATACAACCTCGGAAAGGTCCTACATCCTTGGTGGATTCTCCCGGCCTCTTCCACACAGGTTAACGTCATCGAGCAGGGCTCCGGCATACAACCTCGGAAAGGTCTCACATCCTTAGTGGATTCTCCCGGCCTCTTCCACACAGGTTAACGTCGTCGAGCAGGGCTCCGGCATACAACCTCGGAAAGGTCTCACATCCTTAGTGGATTCTCCCGACCTCTTCCACACAGGTTAACGTCGTCGAGCAGGGCTCCGGCATACAACCTCGGAAAGGTCTCACATCCTTGGTGGATTCTCCCGACCTCTTCCACACAGGTTAACGTCGTCGAGCAGGGCTCCGGCATACAACCTCGGAAAGGTCTCACATCCTTAGTGGATTCTCCCGACCTCTTCCACACAGGTTAACGTCGTCGAGCAGGGCTCCGGCATACAACCTCGGAAAGGTCTCACATCCTTGGTTAACATCGCCAGAATGTCGTCAATGGACTTCTATCTTACTTCTCCATAATATTAAAATTCTACCAAATTTTGAATTTTCTCCTGTCGCTGAACTTTTGCCTTGCAGGACTTTCGACGGACTTCTACCCGACATCGGACTTCTCCAGGTCGTCTGACTTCTGCTCGTAAGCGGACTTCTACTCGTCGTTGGACTTCTGCACGTCGACTAACTTTCATCGGTCTTCTGCCCGATGTCGCACTTTTCCCCGACGTTAGAATTCTACTCGACATTAAGTTTCCACCTTTCGTTGGATTCATGTCCGTTGTCAAACTACTACCCGTCGTCGAATTTCTGCTCGTCAGCGGACTTCTACACGACGTCGGACTTCTCCTTGTCGTTGGACTTCTGCTCGTCGACGAATATTCATCGGTCTTCTGCCCAAGGCCGTACTTCTACCTGACTACGGGCTTCTGCTTGCCGTCAGACTACTAACCGTCATCAGACTTTTGCCCGTCAACGGACTTTCATCGGTCTTGTACCTGGCGATGCACCTCTACCCGACTTCGTACTTCTACTAGATGTCGTACTTCTACCAGTTAATAGACTTTTGTCGGTCTTCTGTCCGACGCTGTATGACTACCCGACGTTGAATTCCTACCTATCATCATACTTCTCCCCAATGCTGGAAGTATGCCCGTCATTTCAACCTCCCTCCTTACAACGGTTTATCCGACCTCCATCGCGAACCACCAAACATCAAAACTCCACAAGATCTCTCGAAGAAAAGAGGGAGAAAGAGAAGAATGGAAAATCTCCGGACTTCCTTGCCAAGAGAGGGGCCTCAGAAAACTGAGGGAAGGCCTCAATAGAAAGGACAGAGGGAGAAGATCTCCGAACTTCCTTGCCAAGAGAGGGGCCTCAGAAAACTGAGGGAAGGCCTCAATAGAAAGGACAGAGGGAGAAGATCTCCGGACTTCCTTGCCAAGAGAGGGGCCTCAGAAGATTAAGGGAAGGCCTCAATAGAAAGGACAGAAGGAGAAGGTCTCCGAACTTCCTTGCCAAGAGAGGGGCCTCAGAAAACTGAGGGAAGGCCTCAATAGAAAGGACAGAGGGAGAAGATCTCCGAACTTCCTTGCCAAGAGAGGGGCCTCAGAAAACTGAGGGAAGGCCTCAATAGAAAGGACAGAGGGAGAAGAGAAGAAAGGAGGAGAAGAAGAGAAGAAAAGAGAAGAGCAAGAGGAGTGGAGTGATTTTCTAAAGGGTTTAAGACCCTATTTATAGGTTTTTGGGAGAAAGGAGAGAATTTTCTAGAATTTTCAATTTCCCAAAATTTTCTAAATTTTTCTGAATTTTTTCGGAATTTTTTGGAATTTTTTAGGATTTTTTAGGCATTTTTTCGGCCTAAAAAGGCTTAAAAATGCCTAAAAAACCCCTTTTTCTGCACGGGTGGGGCCCACTAGGTCGGTGGGCTGAACAGACCCGCCCGTTCGTTCAAATGAGGCGGTGGGAAGCTTCCAGGCGGGCTGACCGCGCGGGCCCAGGCGGGCCGCCGCGCGGGCCAGGAGGCGGCCCAGCAGCCCGCCGCGCGGGCTGCAGCGCGGGCCGCAGGCGCGGCCCGGGCGGCCCAGGCGGGCCGCCGCGCGGGCTACAGCGCGGGCCGCTTGCGCGGCCCAGGCGGCCAAGGCGGGCCGCCGCGCAGCGCGGGCCCAGGCGGGTCGGGCGGCCCAGGCGGGCCGCCGCGCGTTCCAGCGCAGGCCGGCGGTGCCGCCGCCGGCGGCGGCGGCCGGCCGGCCGGTCCGGCCGGTCCGGCCGCCTAGCCCATTTTGGGCCCGATTTTCGTCCCGGAAACTCCGTTTTCGACATTTTTGGTGTCCCCGGACACGTTTTTCGACGTTCCGGACTCAATTTTGTCACTTTCAGAGCTCATCGAGGCCTCCTTGACTTGTTTTTTGCAAAATTTCAACTTATAGGAAGCGATTTTTGCTATTCGGCCAACGCAAAATGTTGACCCTTATATTTTCGGACTCCTAGGGCTTCGACGTCCGAAAATAGGGGGGCAACTGATACGTCATCACAAAATTAGCTTGATTGGGCACGAATCTCGAAGCAAAAGCTAGTTGGAGACTTCAAAAATTAAATCCGGGAGCATCCAAACTCCGATTTCAACGAGCTTACAGTCAAACTGAGCGTCTCGAAAATACGAACCCAACGACACCAAGATCGACCCAATCCGAGCCCAAATGGGTCCGAATCATGGACTCGAAGTGCTGTCGGAAGGTTCAAACCGCAATTTGAGTTACCAAACGGTCTCCGATTTTGACGAGCTTATACTTGAATCGAACGGCTCGACGAGACAAATCCAACGAGCCCAAGATCACTAAATTCCGACATCATTAAGGCCTTCAAATGTCCAACGAACGGTGCACGATCGTAGGATTCAATATCGGCCGTCCATTTGACCACTCCCTATTCGCCCTTGATCTCACACCTATTTACGGACCATGCCACTCCAGAAAATCTATAAATAGAGCCCTCATTCTTCACAAGAGGGCATCTAAGCAAGAGAGAGAAGAAGAGAAGAGAAGGAGAGAGAGAAGGAAGAAGTTCCTCCTCGACAGCCGCCGGACCACCGCCGGACCACCGCAGAACCTCGCCGGACCACCGCAGGAAGCTCGTCGGACCACCGCCGGACCACCGCAGGAACCTCGCCGGACCACCACAGGACCTCGCCGGACCACCACCTTAAGGCCCGACGTTCAGTCCCTACGTCCTGCCTAAGACCCGACGTCTTGTTCAAGGTCCGACGTTCAGTCCCTACGTCCTGCCAAAGATCCGACGTCTTGTTCAAGACCCTATACTCAGTCTCAACTTCCTGCCAAACACCCGACGTCCAACTCAGGACCCGACGTTCAGTCCTTACGTCCTGCCGAAGACTCAACATCTTACTTAAGCCATTGTAATCTGTTCACCCCTGGAGGTGATTCAGTCCTTTGTAACCAATTCAAAATCTAGTGGAATCATTTTCAACTGGGCTAGGCCTCGTGGTTTTTTCCCTTTTAAGGGTTTTCCACGTAAAAAATCTTGTGTTCTCTGTGTGTGCTAGTTATACGTACAACGCTAAGACGTAGAATCAAATCTCTATCGCCGCGTAATTTCTAGCCCGCAACAATTTATATTATTTTGTGAGGTAAATTACAAGAATTTCTTCTAAAAATTTCCATTATTTTTATTTGAAGTAAAAGAAATGCAAAAGAAGAATTATGAAATATTTAAAATTTATCCTCTAATTCAATTTTGTTGTACTTAGAAATCGTTAAATTTGACCGATTTTCAAGTAAGTTTAAATTCTCTCCCACTTCCATTGGTCGTTGTCACGGTTAATCAATCGTTCACCTCTATCATTGGATTTTACTCTTCAACTACAAACAACTCAAAATTATTTCAAATATGTTGAATTCCTATTACACTGCATTTCTTTATTCTGTATTCTTTTTTAGCAAATTAGACGACCCTTAGTTGATATAAATAAATATAAAATGTATCTTTTTCTTAAATTTGACTAAAATCATTGGATTTTTCTATTTTAGGCTATTTTTTAGAATTGGCACAGCAGGCAGCAGCGGGCAGCAACTGGCAACTAGGGTGATAATGACAAATAATTTACAGCCTATTTAAAACTCGAACAAATCTAACAATTTTCAAATACATTAAAATTGAATCAGATTGTAAATTACAATTACTTCAAAATTTTAGTTCGCGTATATTTTGATTCAAATATCTGAAATACTTTACATTCATTGTATTTCAAACCAAACAACCCCACTAAAAAAAATAATTTTCTAAGAAGGTTTAATTCAATTTAAATTCCTAATTGAACTTAATAATTGCTATGCTGGTAGTTTGACTTCCATTACATCTACCAATTAAAATAACGCATTTAGTCAACAACTTATCAAAAAGTCAAAAATTAAGTAAGATGTTAGTTTAGACATTACATAGATTTTAATCTAAGCATAATTTCTTCAACTGCTTCCCATCTCCTATTTTCGATTTATTCTTTCTTATATTATATTTAAAGGATTTGGTCGCCTATTATTTTGGTGACGACTGATAAACGACTCACCCACCCCGAAAAGAAAAGTAAGATAGGGACTCCTATGATGTAACATTAAAGAAAAAAAATATATTATTGACATAATAACATCTAACAATATAATTTAGGGGTGTCAATTTTTGATATGACCCGAAAAAATTCGGGTTAGGGTCAATCAGGACCCGAAACAGGTTGGGTTCGGGTTCAACAAATCAACCTGTTTTAAAAATCGGGTCAGGTTCGAGTTGACCCAGCAACCCGAAAATGACCCGAAATTGACATGAAAACTCCTATTTGACTTGGAAACCCGAGATTGACCAGTTTTTAATCCGATTTTGATTGTCCCGATTTTTGACCCAAAAGCTACCAATTTTAGGTCAACTTCGGGTCATTCGTGCCGGGTCAGGTTGACCCGGACCCAAATGGCATAATTAGTGATCGACGAAGATAGGAAGTGCTTATCATAAAGGTCAAAAATATCAAATTTTTATTTAAAAAATAACCGTTTTGCAACGGTTTAGTCCCTACAAAACTATAATATATTTGTAGCATTTAAGATTTATCACTATACAAATCCCCCAAAAAATAAAAATCATAACTAATCACAATCACATATAATTCCAACATTAAAAAAAAGACAATATATGCAAAGAATGTACTTAATTTTATTCATGTTCGTTCGTTTGAGACGGCTTTCTCATTATTTCTTAAAGTAGTTTTTTAGTATAAAAATTAAAAAAAATTTATTAGAGAATTGTTTTAAGAAGCAATAAAAAAGTCATCCCAAACGAAGTCTGAGATTTCATTTGGGACAGCTTTCTTATTGTTTTCTTAAGAAAACTTTTCAATAAAAATTTTTTAATTTAAAATTTTATATACTAAAATATTATTTTAAAAAGCAATAAAAAAATTGTGTTAACAGAAAAGGAATATTTGGCATGCTAAAAAATGGTAATTGAGCTCGCTGGCTCATCAAGCATTAGAATTTTAAACTGTTAAATCCATTTTGTCGTATATGTTAGCCCATCTGTCCTTAACTAATCTGCTCTTTTAATGATGCTCTTAAGTCTTAATTACGTAGTACTAATCCATCTAGAAGACATATGGTGGAAGATGTAGCGAAATACTCTTATGAAGTGGTGTTCAAATTAGGATGAAATTAGTATAAGAAATTGACCCATTCTTTATTAAGATGGGCTCTAATTAAGCGTTGAATATCCAAAATCTAATAGTTTATATCTTAATATTTTATCACTCCATCATATATTTATATTAAATATTTTCATAATTTATATTTTATCAAAAAATTATTTATATGTGAGAGGTTTATATATAATTTATATATTTAAACTTTTTATTTATTTACTCACATAATTTTTAAAATTTTAAATATCAGAAAACTATTACTTACACCCTCACGTAGGGCTGTCAATATTTAACAGGACCTAAAAATTTTGGCTCCGAGTGAACACATTTGGAAAATGGGTTGGGTTCAGGTTAAACCAAAAACCCGAAAGCAACCTGAAACTCATCCATCACGCTCGTTAGTCGTGCAAGTTCATCGTGCTCATGCTCCCCCACTCGCCCGATCGGGCCCACGCTCGCTTGTGCATTGCACTCAAACGGCTTAGCGGGTTGGGCAGCATCAGGTCGAGTTGGGGATAAGTTGGGTTTGAGTCCAGACTTATGATCCATTTACCTAATCAGGTTTGGTTTGGGACATGTTGTGTTTAGGAGCCATCTCCTCTTACAAGGAAAAAACACATCTATCACTAAGACTTCTAGTATGCAACAAACAAGCTATCACCTTCTTTGAAGATAAGGTTGGCATACATTGACATAATTGAAGCAATGTGTAGGGAAAAGGAAGTCGTCATGGAGCTCATTATGGCATCTCCAATCGAACCGAACGTTATTCGACTATCGCGTGTTTACAGTTGCCGCAAATCTCCGCCTGAATGCCAAAAATAAACGCATTTTGTGTTTTCTCTCCGCAGTGAGCAGTGCGACGGGAATAATGATGCACTGTTCAAAATGAGAAAATGATGTTCGATTTGCAGTTTGGTTTGACAGTCGCAGCTATTACAAATCTAAGAATATCGTTCGGTTGAAGATTATCCTAAAATATGTATATGTAAATTCTCTATTTTAATATAAATGTTATTTAAAGTATAATTTAATGCCATTAATTATAATAAAAAAACTGGCAAAATTATCTCAACAAAATTTAAGTAAAATATTTACAAACTCAATAAATGGCTGGTCAATATTGTCAAAATTGACAATTCTAAGTTCATTCCGTGTCTTTGAATCAACTCCAACGCCAACCACCGCGACAATTGTCACGCGTTGCGCCTATGAAATTACTATAATGCCCATGACAAAAAATTCACATAAAATTATTTTATTTGTTTTTTTTATCTATTTAATTATATCATTTTATACTCACTATTTTGTTTAAAATCTTGATTGAAAAACTTTCCTTTTTTTTAATGTGAAACTTATATAAATATTTTACAACAAATGGTTTTTTTTTGGAAAAAAATAGCTTAGATACATCACTGTATTTTATGATATTTATTTTTTTATTGTACGTCAATATTTTATTATTTTAGCATATATTTACAAGTAAATAATTTTTACTATTTTTGAATTTGCTTCTTTATTATAATTAAATAATTTCACAAGGTTGTGAAAAACTGATCGGACAAGGAACCGGAAGGAGAGGATCACGGTTCGATCAATCAAATCGGGATCGAATCAGATGACATAATAAATAGTAATATTATTATAAAAAGTTAATAAAATTAACATAAAAATGAAATATAATAACAATATAATTTAATATAAATTATTGTTAATTTATATTACAAATTTAAATATAAATTATATAAAAAACTCACAATACAAATTAATTGTTTATAATATATAATTAAATATAAAATTTTAAATAGATAAAAAGAAAATATTAATAACTAAAAAAAGTAAAATTTCCCAAATAAATATTATTCATATTATAAAAATTGATTGTTTATAATATATAATCAAATATATAAAAAATAAATATTATCAACTAAAAAAATACGTATTATTCATATTATAAAAATTACAACATCAAGCCTTTGTCGCACTATGTGGGGTCGGCTACATGAATCCTTTTTCGCCATTGTGTCTGATTAAAAATCAAATTTTCATTTAAATCTAACAAAGAAAGATCATTTCTAATATTTTCTAACCAAATCTTTTTAGGTCTACCTCTACCTTTCTTAACATAAGTCAAATCTAATACATCAACTTTCCTAACTGGGTCATCGAGAGGCCTTCGTTTAATGTGATCAAACCATCTAAGGCGACTCTATCTAATCTCCACTGGAGATACTCCAACCTTTTCACGTATATGCTCATTTTGTATCTTATCTCTAAGGGTCAAGCCACTCATCCACCTAAGCATCCTCATCTCTACAACACTTAACTTAGTATTATGCTTCTCTTTTAATGGCCAACATTCGGCACCATAAAGCATTGCAGGTCTCACCACCATCTTATAGAATTTTCCCTTAAGTTTGAGGGGGACTTTTCTATCGCACAATAAGTCTGATGCATTCCTCCACTTCAACCATCCAACTTGAATTCTGTTGATAATATCCCATCAAATGTAGCAAATATAATGCTAAATAAGGGCACTCATAAAATTTTTCCTAACAATAATGAAATGAAATAGTGGATTTTACATGTCACGACCCGACCCGATCCGGGACGGATCCCGCTCGCACCGGGCCGTGACACGGAAAGCAAAACGGACGGACTGACAAGGATCTGGCTTTGGAATTTGCTTACTGAACTGAATCTTCCAAATATTCAACTCAAACAGACACACAGACACAGAGCTACTAAGCATCATCAAACACAGCGGAACAAAACATCTATCTTTTCTTTTTCCTCAAAATAATCATCTACAGATACAGTACATGGCTTTTGAACAGAAAGAAAGACGGAACAGAAAAGTCATGACTGTACAAAAATCAAAAGGTACAAATAATACCTACTGATCAGAACTCAGAAATCTACTCCTGGACTTCCTTCCCTTTCCCAGAACCTGAAAACCACCAGAAAACAAGAGTGAGCTCAACAGCTCAGCAAAGCAACAAACCTCCAATCAAAACTCTCAGAATCCAAAACCAAACTCATCAGACAGAAATCCGTACAGAATTCTGAACAGAATCGGACAGATATCAGAACGAAACAGAATAAATCAGAACAGAATCAAATCAAAACTTATACGGGCATATATCACATCAGAATCATAGTCGTACAGATCAGATCACATCAGAGTATAAATCAGAACGGATTAAATCAACTGAGTCAGAATCGTACAGGAATAAAAATGCAAATCATATCATCTCAGAATCATAATTGCTTACAGAACAGATACAGAAAGTTTACAGAACAGATACTGAATTCAAAATCATATCAGATATCAGACAGATCAGATCAAATCATATCGTACAGAAATCAGAAATATTAATTTAGCACATAACAGAACAGATTCCCTGACACTGACAGAATCGCTACGGATTCTGGCCCCTTATGCCTCCCTTCCCAGACACTGACAGAATCTCTCGGATTCTGGCCCCTTATGCCTCCCTTTGTGCTCACGGCACCAGAACAGATGTGCTTATAGCACCAGAATAGAATTCATCCGATCCGGAACAGAACAGATATCATATTTTCAGATTTGAGCTCATTTCAGATTTCCCAGACACTGACTTAATCACTTAGGATCCATGCCCCTTATAACTCCCTTTATATAGCATATACAGATATCATATCAATTCAGAAGAAATCCGGGCAAATCAGAAATCAGACAAAAAAATTCGGGCAGCACAACGGCAGTATACAGAATTTACACAATTTTTCCTGAAAATCAAAATTTACCAAATTCGCACAGAATGTAGATAATCACAATTCAGAACATTTATTCTACTGCACCGATAATTTTCAATTTCACAGAAAAATGCAGTCGACTAAAAATACCGCCGAATCAAAAATACCCTGACAAAAATCTTCGGAACATAACCAAAATGTGCACACTCGGCACGTCAACGATATACAGAAAGTTACGCGGTAAAAACTGAACCCATCAAAAGATACGGACGAAAATCATTAACGGAAACGAAATCCGGACAGAAAATACCGCCAAACATGACGGTTCTGAAAATTGAGAAAGGCGGAATGTGCCTTACCTTGCGTACAGCAATTTCCTGAACAGTCTCGTCGATCGAAAACAGCTCGGCGTCGTCCAAAAATCCACTTTTCCACTTTTTTCCTTCGTTTTTCTCTCTCCTCAGCTTTTTCTCTCTCTTCAAAATATCTCATTTCTATATATATCCAGACTGATCGTCCTGGACGATCGCACTTCGTCCCGGACGATATATGCTCTGGACGAATTTCGTCCAAACGAAATTTAATTATCGTCCCCGGCGACAGGTCCTCGGGAGAATTTTCGTCCAGACGATCCAAATTTTCGTCCAGACGAACTGCTCAATTTTTCACAATTCTGACTAAACCTGTACCGATCGTCCCGGGACGATCCAAATTCGTCCCGGACGAACCTGGAACAAAACTGATGTTACATTACATGAGTACCACTAGATTCTTATATTTTTACACATTTAATATTTAAATTTTTATATATGCTTGTATAATATTGTAGGCTCTAACTAACATCAAAATATATTTATAAAAAGTATAATTTATTTTAAATAAATTAGTAGTAATTATATTTTTAATATGACTTATAAATTAGAATATTACAAAAATAAATATAAAATTTAACAATTTAGATAAATAATATCATATGTATGTAAATCCCAAAATGTATAGCTAAGTATGAGTGCCAATAAAAGAAAAATTATTTTGAACAGTTACGGACATCATTCGGAGGCGAATTAGGACGCGTCATATCATCTTTTTATTGTGTACTGCGACTAATTAACTATATATATCGGATGATGTGACGCCATCTTATTCACCTTAAAATGATCTAATGATCACGCATAATAATTTCTTCAATAAAAGACAGAACATTTACTGAAAAGCACATAATTATTATTATTTTCATAATGCCAACTAACAGAGGTTAGAAAAGAGATTTGGTCTACCGTTAGGGGCATAAATGTCACTAATTAATTTAACTGTTAAAATATTTCTCTTTTTTGTTTTCCCTTCTTCTTTTAATTCACCTGCTGTTTTGAGTCTTCTTCTCTCGTCCTATCGGGTTTCTCTTCCCTTCTCCAATTCCACGCTCATGGCTCCAAGCCGGAGAGACCTGCAACTCACCTCTGTCTATGGCGGCCGCCGGGAAATCGCGATATCGGCGAGAGAAGAATCCGGCGATCTCGAGGACGTAAGGCTCCTCGATTCGTACGAAGATGAGGAGGTGGAGTTAGGAAGAAGAGAGAAAGACGGGAAGAGCATGAGGAAGATTCAGCTTAGGGTTACGGGAATGACGTGTTCGGCGTGCACTAGTTCTATTGAGTCGGCTGTCGGCGGCATCCAGGGTGTTGCTCGGGTCACCGTCTCGCTGTTGCAGAACAAGGCCCACGTGGTGTTCGATCCTAATCTTTTGAAGGTGAGCTTTCTCGGGTCTTGGGCTTTGTGATTTTGTTGGTTTTGAGCGAGTGTTTGAGTTTTCATCAGGGTTCTGTTTGGTTTTCGGTTTAATTGGATGAAATGGATTTTGTTTCTTTGAATCAAGTTTTTCTATTTCTACCGTATTTCAGATTGTTATTTTCTTGCTTTTTGGTGTTTAAGAAGTGTGTGCTGGAGTTTTGTTAAGAAGATAATGCAGTTTGAGTTGTGGTGGATTTAGGTGTTTTTCTCAGTTTGGATTTGGAGAGATTTTGATAGGGCTGAATAGTCTACTGTCACGTCTCGTGAATATGTTTTTGAGCTTCTCTAATGTGCTCAGAATAGGAGTTTCAAGACTTGTTTTCAGATATGCCTTTTGCTTCAATTATTTACTTCTTGAACTTTAGGGGATATTTGATTGCAAGATTTAGCCAGGATTTTGGCTAAATCTGGCTAAATCTAGCCCCATAGTTTTTGAGTTACATAAATCCTATGGCCTTCTTAAATATCAATTTCTTCCCGTTTTGGGCTTAATTTGGATCTATTTAATGCCTGGAAAAGAGTATTTAAGATATTTACATCACTTCTTATTGCACTCTTCTCTATTTCATATGTCGAATAATTTATTTAGAATCAAACAGATTAACATCTAACATATCCAACAAATTCCAAAATTTAAAGCCTCTATGATTTACAAGATTTACTAAATCCTACCTATAGCCAAACAATTTCTAAGGGCATTGGCGTGCCTTTTTGTATTTAATTGTTCTAGAAAGCTGATTTGTAGGTTTTATTGATCGTTTGAGGTGTCATCAGTATACTGTTGATGTTATAATTCAGCTTTACAGTAAAGTACCTGCTATAATGAAATTTCCAGGCTTTTGTTTGCCTTTCTTTCACTTTTTTTCCGGAGAAAGCACCACAAAAGCAATCCACTAATATTATATCTTTACGAGTGCGATAGTTATTGAATTGATTTAGGTTTAGGAAGACATCGGTTGGTGATCAAATTTGTTGCCAATATTCTACATATCATTTATGAACGTGCTTACTTGAAGAAATTCTCTCTTAGCTTTGTGTTGTTTAGTTGCAATGACACGCACAACCTTCATTCTGAGCATGTAAAGGTAGAGATGGGTCATTCCATTTTTATTTCCTATGGGTTCCTGATCAAAGTGAATGGATTTTGGTTTTACAGATTGAGGCTCGGGTAGAGTAAATTCTAGCTCTAAAAGTTAGTGTTGTATATATATATTTCATTTTTGGCCTTTTAACCAAGAAAAAGTAAATAGCCCAGATGGTCAATTCAATATAAATCCATTATTTTGAAAGAAAGTTTTTACATTTACATATATTTGTACTCATTTCATATCCCAAATCCTGGGTTGATTGTCTACTAACATTTATTATTATCTATGATGATGCATTAACATTTTATAATTTCAAATTATATTATGTTCAACACATGAAGGACATGACAATGCATTTGACACATGTTGGATATATTATGATAAATAAAAAAGAAATAAATAATGAACATTCATGTTATAGGTTAAACTAAATAATGATGATGTGTATAACATAATCATTGAAGAGTCGAAGATTAATAAAAGGCCTTTAATTTTGAATTAAACAAATGCAATATGACTTAAATATTAATTTTCTTAGATTACCTCTTCTTATATATATATATATATATATATATATATACAATGCTATGTTTAATACGAGTTCTTATCCTATATTTTTAACAATAGTTGTGTTTTTTATCTGTGTCCTCATATTCATATTGTGCTTCATATATTATCATTCATTTCTATAGTTTATCACTTCAGTTAACACTTAATAATGCTTATTGTTTCACTTCATAACTTAGTTTTGAAAAACTCGTCCCTCCTAGTTTTATATCTCTTGCTTATCTGTATAGGATGAAGACATAAAAAACGCTATCGAGGATGCAGGTTTTGAGGCTGAGGTTCTTCCAGATTCTGAATCAGTTCAATCAAAATCACAAAAGATTTTGACAGGGCAGTTTAGGATAGGGGGTATGACTTGCGCTGCATGTGTTAATTCTGTTGAAGGTATTTTGAGAAAGATTCCTGGTGTGAAAAGAGCAGTTGTTGCTCTTGCAACGTCATCAGGGGAAGTTGATTATGATCCATCAATCATTAGTAAAGATGACATTGTTAGTGCAGTGGAGGATGCAGGATTTGAAGCTGCATTTCTGCGAAGCAGTGAACAAGATAAATTTTGTTTTGCCATAGCTGGATTACATGCTGATAAAGATGTTCATCTTTTGCAAGGCATACTTGAAAACATAGAAGGAGTAAGGCAGTTTGAGATAAACAATAATATGTCAGAGTTTGAAGTAATCTTTGATCCAGAAGCTATCGGTTTGAGATCAATAGTTGATGCAGTTGAAAGTGGGAGCAGGGGCAAACTCAAAGCTACGGCCAGGAACCCTTGCAATGGAGCAGCCTCCAGTGATACCAAAGAGGCATCAAAATTGCTTCGGCTTTTCATCTCCAGCCTGATTCTCAGTGTGAGTATGATTTATATATCATGGTAGCATCTTCATTGTTTTAAACTTTTCCAAGTTTCTGTGTACTGCACAGTTCACTTTTTTTTTTGTTAGGTGTGTTTTCATTTCTACATTTCTAAGTTTTGAACTTTTTCATCATCCGTTCAGGTTCCAATCTTTCTCATCCGAGCAATATGTCCCTACATACCCTTTATTAATTCCATTCTACTTATGCATTTTGGACCTTTTATAATTAAAGATCTCCTGAAGTGGGCGTTGGCAACCATAATCCAGTTTGTTATTGGCAAAAGATTCTATATTGCAGCATACAGAGCATTGCGACATGGTTCAACAAATATGGATGTTTTGATTGTGCTGGGGACTTCAGCTTCTTACATCTATTCAGTTTGGGCTGTATTCTATGGTGCAAGCACAGGTTTCAAGTCACCCACATATTTTGAGACAAGTGCAATGATAATTACTTTTGTGTTATTGGGGAAGTATTTGGAAGTTGTTGCTAAGGGCAGGACGTCTGATGCTATTAAGAAACTAGTGGAACTTGCTCCATCAACTGCTATTTTATTAGAGAAAGATGCAGGTACATATTTTCAACATGGCCACACTATCTACTAATATAAATTTATTCTCATATTGGTTGAATACTTATATTTGATAAATGTCTTCTTGTTGATTATACATCTTCAAACTATATTCCATTGTGATAAAAAAATCAACTCTCAAAAGATTCTGTTAACTGGTTTTCTTTGCTGATCTGCAATCCCGTTTTAACAGAAGGAAGGCATACCACTGAAAGAGAAATTGATGCTCTTCTTGTACAGCCAGGAGATGTTCTGAAGGTATTTCCTGGTCAAAAGGTTCCATCTGATGGTGTGGTAGTATGGGGTACAAGTTACGTTGATGAAAGTATGGTTACTGGTGAATCAAAACCAATAGCAAAGCAAGTTTCTTCTCCAGTTATTGGAGGTACCATGAATTTACATGGAGCTCTTCACATAAAAGCTACTCGAGTGGGATCTAATACAGTTTTGAGCCAGATTATTTCCTTGGTTGAGACAGCCCAATTGTCTAAAGCTCCTATCCAGCAATTTGCGGACTATGTAAGTGTCATTTGGTTATTCTAATGATTATTGTTCTTCTAATCAGGAACTTCCATAATCTTCTTCTTCTTCTTCTTCTTCTTCTTTTATTTTTATTTTTGCGTTTTTAACTCTCCTATCCTTTAAAAAATAATTGAGCCTAAAGATAAACAGATATTTAGGAATGCATTCGATAAAAAAGAAGTTTTCATGGAGCACTAAATGGTTATGATGCATAAGTTTACTGTTGCGACCCCAAGATCCGTGTAGCGAAAGGATTCATCCGATCGTTCATTTTCTTTTCTTTTCTTTTTTTCTCTATCGATATCTTTCTATCAGTTGTTCATATCAATCCATACCTGTGTCTATCCAGAGCCAGAGATAATTACATTACAGAGAAGAAAACAGCAGCGGATACTATAATTCACATATATAGAATCAATGTACAGACAAAAGATCGTCCAAAAGAATATCTACACTAGCCATACAGGCTACCAAAAGAAAGCCTACCAAGGCTACAAAACAAAATCTGAACTCGGCAGAAAGATCTTCAAACTGGAGGCCCTGCACCTGAAATCATTAACCACATATAATGAGCTTACTAGCCCAGCAGGTCACCAAAGCCTACAACTGAAATCAAAGCACGATCGAAACGATATGCAGGTCAATCAAGTCAAGTCAGCTATGATCAATGAGTCTATGCAGGTACGGAAATCAAATCAAATCGAATCAAATCAGATCCATAGTCAATGCAACGGTAAAAACATCGATAAATCAATACGCCACAGCAATCAAATCAGTAAGTGCTTCCAGTCATCTATCCATCGTAGCAGTGTCTATCAATCAATACTATCAATTCAATCAATCGTATCGTCTAGTCAATCCATTGTATCTATAATATCTGTCAAATCGATAGAATATCTGTATCAATCAATAGCATCAATAGCATCAATTAATTCAATAAGAGACTCGTGTCAGAACGTACTCTTGCAAATCAGTCAATCCCATTATTCAATACGATTTACTCAATATCAATATACAATATTCAATGACACCACGACAACAAGAACAATTCAATAATGACGACGTACGATGCTACAATCGGGAAATCATCTCAATCAATAGAGCACTTCCAGTCAATTATATCTATCAGCAGGGAAATCCATAGAACGATCAAATCAATAACGTCAGAACAATTGAAATCAAATCCATACAATGAAATCATCAGGTCAATTGAAATCAATACAATCAATTCAATAAAGAAATCTAGTAAGCGATAAATCAAATCCATACGGCAACAATCTATTCAATCAATCAATCAATCAATCAATCCATTCAATCAATCAATAATCGGCACAATGAATCCGTGTATCAATAGCATATCAGGATCTGTCGTATCAATAGTATCCATATGTCCATATCATATCCATATCGATGTCGATGTCGGTATCTATTAGTCGATACAATCTATATCAATGTCGATGCCAATATCTATGAATCAATACACAGAATCCATATCAATATCGGTGCCGTTGACAAGTCATATCCATAATCCATAATCCATAATCCATGATCCATAGTCCATGATCCATGATCCATAAATCAAGTCGATACAATCGATAGCGAAATACAATACAATAAATCCGTCGATGAAATCCATACGATATCAATAAATCTATAAATCCATATCAATATCGATAAATCAAATCTGTACGCATACAAATCCATACAATCCATATCAATGTCTTACTAAACAAGTTCAACTGGCTATGTTGCTGTTGTAGAATTCATATTGCTGTTGTAGATATCCGTACATTGGTTTCTATTAAGAGTCGTCACTCTTCTATGTGCCCGTCGGCCGCCCGTCGGCATATAAACTCCTTATGACTCCCATCTATAGATCCATAGTCGATATTTAAAGGAAAGCCCGTCGGCCCACCATCCTGTACATGTCAAGTCAATCTCCAACCAATGTTCAACCAAGCTGTACTTGTCTTTCAGTATTCAATAGTCAATCCAATAGTCAACTCAATAATCAATGCAATAGTCAATCAATAGTCAATCAATAGTCAACGTAAGGACAATATAAAGCAATCACATCAACAGTCAAATACATATCAACTCAATCTATCAATCTCGAACAAATTAGAAATTATACGAAAATCGGGCAGAGCAACGGCAGTCTATCGAATTTACACAAAAATCTCCAGAAATTACAGATCACCAAATTAATACAGAACGTGCACAGCAACATTGTAAGACTAATCTTCTATTGTACAAACCAATTCAGACATCATAATAATTTGCAGTCAAAATAAAACTCCGCAGAATCAAAACGGACCAGACGAAATCTACCAGAAAATAATCAAAACGTGCAGAATAATCACATCTACAACATACCAAAAGTTATGCGGTGAAATCTTCGCCAGTACCAAACCGGGTACGAAAATCACTTACAAAAACACAAATCTGAGCACCAATTTACAAAACCTCAAAATCTTCGAAAACAGAATGGGTTCGGAGTCCTTACAGCGAGACAAACAAAATATTCAACAGCAACGAACGACGAAAATCGCTCCGCGGGCCCCGAAATCGGACTTCTTCCTTTGCCTTTTTCTTTCTCTTTCTCTCTCTTCAAAATCAAATATTTTTATAAAAATGATTTTCTCTCTCCTCGAATCGAGCTGATTTGCTTATAACTTTAGTCTGATCGGCCCGGCCGATCGCCACATCGTCCTGGCCGATCAGAACAAAATCACATCGGCCTGGACGATTCCGCAGGCCGATAATTAATTTTCCTTGGACGATAAAAACCCTTATTCTCGGGATTTTTGTCGTTACTGATCGTCCCCGGCCGATCCAAATCGGCCTGGACGATCCAGTCCAGAAATCATTCCAGAGAACATTCCAGAAATCAGCCATTTTCAATGCACTGATCGGCCTGGACGATCGCCTCCATCGTCCCGGCCGATCCTGGGAGAAAATCACTTTTCCCAGCAGCTACAGCAAAGGAATGAGGTCTTACAATCTCCCCACCTTAGAAAAATGTCGTCCCGACATTTCCCTAAAGGTCCGAAGCAAAACGAAAGCAAAACGAAACAAAATAGATCTATTACAATCAATCAGGCTTCTCTATTGTATTTACATAATTTGCTATTTTATTACGTCCATGTTTCTCTATTGTATTTACATAATTTGCTATTGGTTTGTTTAGTGTTGTTGATTTCGATTAAAAAAAAATCTCATTTGAATTATGATTTGTGAAAATTTATTATTATTTTTTATTTTATTTGTTTGTAATTTCTGTTGGTTTCTCAGATATTTTAAATCATTTCATTATTAAGTGGCTTAAATTCTAATATTATAGACTTTCTTTTAAATAAACTAAGTTGTTGGATTCATTGATAATTTATAATTTGTGAATTCTCAATTTTCCTTTGCATTAAAGTATAATACTCATCATATTAGTTGCATTATAAGATCTTAACTTCGAGCCATCTTGTATTATTAAGCATTAAGCAAGCTTATGTATATAGGAGAGGAGAGAATTCGATTCACAAATAATGAATAAAAGCTACAAGTATAGCTTACAAATCAGATAGCACGGACTAAGTGCTTTCTAAAAATTTGGATTAAACCTACACTCAAAGAAAGAAGAAGAAATCCAATAATCTTATAATGCTTAGATGAGATCATATTAAGTATTTTTCTTTGGTGCACCTTTAAGTCTCCTAAATCCTCTAGGAACTCTAATCATCATGAGGGTTTTGCGAGGAACAATATGCTTCTTAGCTTGAGAAATCTGAAGGAACCTTGCCAATATTTAGAAAATAGTTGTCGACCTCCTCCTAGATGCCTTCCAAAAAAAAAAAAAACGAACTCTTGAGTATCAGATTTTGTGTAAGTAAAGGTGGAATATTTGTATGTTTGATTTCTTGAAAGCTAAAAGGCAAAAAAATCTAGGTTGTTATGATTTTTATTTTTTATGGCAAGTCCTATATCAGGTGCTGTGCATTAGCTGGAATAAGAAGGTATATTTGGAAATTTTCTTGACTCGGATAATAATTCTCCCTTTTGACTTAATATTGTGGCAAAACATGATCCCCTTTATGTGCCCACATCTTCAATCTGAGCACTCTATGCTTTCAATGCCTTGAAGGAACTCAACGTATGCAATCTCGTTAAGCCCAAAGATCACCTGAAATAAATACTTGTGAAAAAATTTTATATGCTCTAATCTATAGGATAGGAGATATGATCTAATCCACTAACAAAGAATGCATTTTACAACCGTGGTGTACAAATCAAAGTGCACTCAAATTTTCAAATGAGTGAACATAAACAATTATTGTAGAAATGAATATCGAGATGTTCTTCAAGTGCTCTAGTTCACTAACAATCCTAGTCATGCTAATTTGTCCCAATTTTTTTCTAATCGTTTCAATTTATAAGGGCTTTTTAAGTATATTTGCTTCCTTCATATTCTTATTACTTATTTTCAATACATGCTATTCTTATTATCTTTCTAAGATAATTATCTCGCTCGAATCTTTTTTTTTTTTAAATAGCGTGTTCATTGTAGCATTTTATCTCTGCCGCACGCAAATTAATTTTCAGTGAGTTTGTTTCTTCATAACTACCGCTAGGATCACTCTACCATGTAGTTCCATATATAATCTCAATTTGTCGTACCCGGTTCATTGTACCTCAGTCTTCTGAATGAATAATTTATACATATTACTTGAATTTTGAATCAGGGTTCTTTTTATTTTTAATATCTATAGTTTTGAAAGTCTTAGCTAGTCTTGGTTTCTATTTTGATTTTTGAATTTAATTCTAGTTTGAATTTCTTAGAATAGCTTGTGTTGTTTTGTATATTCTAACATTCAAAACATACTTGAAATGTAAGGATATGGTTTAGGCTGTTTTTTTTTTTAAATTATGTTTAGCTTTTAGTCTTATGTACTAGTAAGTCGACAGGGTACATTACAGATATTATTAGGTTTCCCAGTTAGATGTTTCGTGACCTGTTTATAGCGATTCATTTCACGAATTTTGATGTCTTAATTTTTTTTTCATCTTAGACATCTAAAAGTTGACGTTCAAAGCAATTATCACACTATTTTTACATGCTGCACTTATTTGTGCAGGTTGCAAGCATTTTTGTGCCCACTGTTGTAGTCTTGTCCTGCCTGACATTCTTTGGATGGTAAGTACTTTCATATTGTCGAGAAGATTTTACTTGTTTCATGGGCTAGACGTTTATTTGTTATTCCATCTTGTCTAGGTTCATCTGCGGTTCCATTGGAGCATACCCGACAACATGGCTTTCAGAAGGTAGCAATTGCTTTGTTTTCTCCCTCATGTTCTCCATAGCAGTTGTAGTGATTGCATGCCCATGCGCGCTGGGACTAGCAACACCAACTGCTGTCATGGTAGCAACTGGCGTTGGTGCTGCCAATGGAGTTCTCATAAAAGGAGGAGATGCTTTAGAGAGAGCACAAAATGTTGGCTATGTAATATTTGATAAAACTGGGACACTTACACAAGGAAAAGCAACTGTCACAACTGCTAAAACTTTCACAGGAATGGACCTTGGAGATTTTCTCACTCTGGTTGCATCTGCAGAGGTGAGCCTTTGCTTTCAAAGATTGTCTATCAAATGAGCTGACAGTGATTTCCCTGAGTTGTAACTGTCTTTCATCTTCTTCTGTAGTTTAGGCTAGCAGCGAACACCCTCTTGCAAGGGCCATCATAGATTATGCTTGCCATTATCATTTCTATGGTAAGTTTCCAACAACCAAAGATACTATGAAAATGAGAAAAGAGGACTTTCTCTCAGAGTGGCTTCTTGAAACCTCGGAGTTTTCTGCCTTGCCTGGAAGAGGGGTTCAGTGCCTGATAAATGGGAAGCAGATTATGGTGAGTTCATGAGTTTTTACCTTACTTAGACTTCGTTTGGGATGACTTTTTTGCTTCTTCTTAAAGCAGCTTTTTAGTATAAAAATTAAATTTTTTTGTACTAAAAATTGCTTTAAAATATAATAAAAAAGCTGTCCCAAACGAATCCTTAATTTTTCATATGATGATAAATGTTGAACTGCGACTTGATGTCCTTGATAGGTTGGTAACAGAAACTTGTTGACTGAAAATGGGCTTCCTGTTCCTCTTGAAGCTGAAAATTTTCTAGTAGAATTAGAATCAAATGGCAAAACAGGCGTACTGGTGGCGTATGATGGGATTTTCACTGGTGCCTTGGGGGTTGCAGATCCGTTGAAAAGAGAGGCGTCCGTAGTTGTAGAAGGCCTAAAGAAGATGGGCGTGAAGCCTGTTATAGTAACTGGGGATAATTGGAGGACAGCACGCGCAGTTGCCAAGGAGGTGAGCTTTCTTTTCATTGCGTGGTGTGATTAGCTTAGTTTGCAGTGTTTAGCTACTCTTTTTGGAATTTGAGTACTAATTCCATGATTGCATTTGCATCATGCGAAATGGAATTATAGTTGTAAACCTAGCTTGACTAGTCTAAGCGGCGAGCTATTATTCTGTGTGGACACCGGACGGTTCTCCCATCCGGTTAAGTGCTTTGTACCCAGCGGTACCGAGGGCGGGTACCGAGTGCGGTACATTTTTTGGGTGACATGACGTATTTTTCTTGGTTTCCAGACTCCCTCCGGACTCCGCACAGAATAATAAATCCTAAGCGTCATATTCAAAATGTCAGTTATCATGAGCATAATCATCATCATTAGTCTATCCCAATTATTTTGGGTCAGTGCATTCTTTCCAATGAATAGGATGCTTTGGAGGAACTTTCGTGATGAATCCCCATGATCATTTTACTAAATGAAATGATATAACTTAGGAATACATTGAGCAATTTTGAATCTCTTCCATTGCTTTTAGGTTCAAAATATGGCTCTGAGATATACATTCAATGAAGAAAGTAAATCATTTCAGTGCATGTTTGCTGAGAGTTTTAACTTTTAAGTACATTATATAGTTTTCCATTTTTATTCATTCTCAATAATACTAACTCTATGTCAACAATTTTAGCTAAATAAACCCTCTATGCATTCTGCAGGTTGGCATTGAAGATGTCAGGGCAGAGGTAATGCCCGCCGGGAAAGCAGATGCCGTTCGCTCTTTCCAGAAAGACGGTAGTGTGGTTGCTATGGTCGGAGATGGCATCAACGACTCCCCTGCTCTAGCCGCAGCTGATGTCGGAATGGCAATTGGCGCCGGCACCGACATCGCCATTGAAGCTGCTGACTATGTCCTTATGAGGAACAACTTAGAGGACGTGATCACTGCCATTGACCTGTCGAGAAAGACATTTGCTCGAATTCGTTGGAACTACTTCTTCGCCATGGCTTACAATGTGATCGCAATCCCCGTTGCTGCTGGAGTTCTCTTCCCCTTCACAAGGCTGAGTATGCCTCCATGGCTGGCCGGGGCCTGCATGGCCTTCTCTTCTGTAAGTGTTGTATGCTCTTCTCTCCTTTTAAGAAGGTATAGAAAGCCTAGACTAACGACAATACTTGAAATAACTGTCGAGTAAATGTTCATTTTTTTTAACCAATTTCTTGTGATGTTCTTTTTTTATTTAGGCTTCGTTTGGGATAACTTTCTTACTGTTTTTTAAAGTAGTTTTTCAGTACAAAAAATTGAATTTTTGTATTGAATAGTTGCTTTAAGAAGCAATAGGAAAGTCGTCATTTCAAATGAAGCCTTAATCATTGTAATTGATAAGGGAATGTAATCAAGTGTAGTTTCTATCTCCATGATTGTATCTGTAATAGAAGGTGTGCTCTTAAAAGTTTTTGAAAGTAGTGAAGCTCTACTGGCCAATTGAGTTATTTGGTTATGCGGAATTGTAACTATATTTTTCACCCCAAAATAAAAGGGTGCAATTTACCACAGCTGGATGTCAATGTCTGTAAGTAACTTCTGTCCTTTTGCTTATGTTAGTGTGAATGAGTAGCAATTTTTGTTGTGATTGATCCAAGATCTGTATTTTCTTTTGTTTAGATTCTTGAGTAGCCACTTATGCTACCATTTAGGTTTCGTTTGGGATGGCTTTCTTATTGCTTCTTAAAATTTTTGTACGAAAAAGTTGATTTAAGAAGCAGCAAGAAGGTCGTCACAGACGAAGACTTAGGCTTTACTTGGGACGGCTTTTTTATTAGTTTTTGAAGCAGCTTTATAGTACAAAAAAATTTTGTACTATAAAGCTGCTTAAAAAACCTATTTCAAATGAAGCTTTAGTGTCTATTAATAGACATAATAAGCTTGTAATAAGGCATTCAAGCCAAAAGCCATTGGAGCAAAAATCCATTTCAGATTTCAGCCATCTCTATCTCCTTTTCTCTCTTCTCTGATTCTCTGAAGAAGCTCAAGAGAAGTACTTATTCCTCTCATCCAAGATCCTAACAATTCTTTTATTTTATAATCCATCTATTAAATTAAAAATACAATCGAGCATTGTTCTTAATGCAAATTTATAAATCTCAAGCATTCAAATGATTGAATAAGATTTTTTGGAATTGCGGGCATGATCATTCAAATTCTATTTTTAGTAAACTTATAGGGCGAAATGAGCTTAATGATAAGATAAATTTAACGATATTTAGAAGGCCTTGATGCGATTCCAAATGAGTCTTAATCAAGTACATACAAGTATAGTTGTAAATCTTAATGGGCTATTTGAGGGACTAAATGAACTTTGATTCTTATGTATTTGTAGTCAAATGAATACCTCCATAAGACAAATTTGAAGAGCCCAAGATTATTAAATTTTTAACTTCTTAAGATTACAACAACAACAACAACATCAAGCCTTTATCCCATTACGTGGGGTCGGCTACATGAATCCTTTTTCGCCATTGTGTCCGGTTAAAAGTCAATTTCTCATCTAAATTTAATAAAGAAAGATCATTTCTAATATTTTCTAACCAAGTCTTTTTAGGTTTAACTCTACCTTTTTTAACACAAGCTAAATCTAATACCTCAACTTTCCTAACCGGGTCATCGGGAGGTCTTCGTTTAATGTGACCAAACCATCTAAGGCGACTCTCTCTAATCTTATCTTCCACTGGAGCTACTCCAACCTTTTCACGTATATGCTCATTTCGTATCCTATCTCTAAGGGTCAAGCCACTCATCCACGTAAGCATCCTCATCTCTGCAACACTTAACTTAGTATTATGCTTCTCTTTTAATGGCCAACATTTGGCACCATAAAGCATTGCAGATCTCACAACCATCTTATAGAATTTTCCCTTAAATTTGAGGGGGACTTTTCTATCGCACAATAAGCCCGATGCATTCCTCCACTTCAACCATCCAACTTGAATTCTGTTGATAATATCCCCATCAATTTCACCATCACTCTGAATAATAGATCCAAGATATCTAAAACGTGTACTCTTATTAATGATTTGATCGCCCAAAGTCACAATCTCATCACTAGGTCTATTTCCATTAAAAGTACACTCCATATATTCCGTTTTAGATCTACTCAAGCGAAAACCTTTAGACTCTAAGGTTGACCTCCATAATTCAAGTTTACCTTCAACTCCCTCTCTAGTCTTATCAACAAGAAGAGTATCATCAGCAAAAAGCATGCAACAAGGTAGATCTTCTTGCAAATGTCTAATGAGAACACCCATGAATAAAGCAAAAAAGATATGGACTTAAGGCTGATCCTTGATGTAATCCAACCGAAATAGGAAAATACTTGGTCAAACCACCTTGTGTTTGAACAGAAGTAATAGCTAATGCATACATATCTTTAATGATTTGAATATAAGCATTATTAACTCCTTTCTTTTCAAGAACTCTCCATAGCACTTCTCTTGGAATTTTATCATATGCTTTCTCTAAATCAGTAAATATCACATGTAGATCCTCCTTATTCTCTCTATATTTCTCCATCAAACCTCTCAATAAATGTATGGCTTCCATAGTAGACCTAACCGGCATGAATCCAAATTGATTTTGAGAAACATTAGTATCACGCCTCAACCTATGCTCCATAACTCGCTCCCATAGTTTTGAAGTATGACACATTAACTTAATTCCTCTATAATTTGCACACTCATGTGCATCACCTTTATTCTTAAAAAATAGGAATTAAAACACTCATTCTCCACTGATCTGGCATCTTTTTAGTCTTCAAAATAGTATTAAAAATTTAGTAAGCCAAGAAATTCCTTTATCTCGTAAGCATTTTCACATCTCTATTGGAATATCATTAGGTCCAACAGCTTTTCCACACTTCATTTTCTTTAAAACATCTCTAACTTCGATTTTACTTATACGCCGATAAAAACAAAAATCTTTATTTTCATTTAGGGTGATAAGGTCACTAAAGTCAATCATATTTTCACATTCTTCATTAAAAAGTTTAGCAAAATACCTCATTCATCTTTGTTGAATATCATCTTCTAAAAAAAGCACTTTTTGATCTTTATCCTTAATACACTTCACTTGAATTAAATCCTTACTATTCTTATCTCTTTGTTTGGCTAACTTATACATATTTTTTTTTCGCTCCTTAGTATCTAATATATTATATAAATCATTAAAGTTAAACTCTTTGTATCGCAAATAGATTTCTTAGATTCCTTACAAGCCTCTTTATAGTTTTCCCAATTATCAGAATTTTTATATTTAAATCAATTTTTATAACAAATATTCTTATTTTTTTTTAATCTTTTTTTACACATTTAGATTCCACCACCAACTATTTTTACTATTAGGAGTTTTTCCCTTTGAAACTCCAAACACATCTTTTGCAATATTCTTAATATCACAAGCCACTTTTTCCCACATAATATTGACATCCTCATGCACAGACATAATCTTAAGATCTAAAATTTTACTCTAAAAAATACTTTTATTAATATTCTTTAAATGCCCTATCTAATTCTAGAAAATCGTTTTACTTTATTAGTTATTTTTTGCCCCTTTATTTTAAAGTCCAAAACTAATAATCGATGTTGGGTACATAAATTTTCACTCGGAATAACTATACAATCTTTGCGATCTAAACGATCTAAGTTTCTTATAAGAAAATAATCAATCTGCGTTTTACTATATCCATTTTTATAAGTGATAAAATGCTCATCTCTTTTCTTAAATAAGGTATTATATATTAAGAAATTATAAGCTAAAGAAAAATCTAATATAGTCTTACTACCTTCATTTATCGTTCCAAACCCATAGCCACTATGGATGCTTTTAAAATTATATACCTCTCTGCCAAACATGTCCATTTAAATCTCCTCTAATAAAAACTTTTTATTCAAGATATATATTTTGTATTAATTCTTCTAAGTCATTACAAAATTTTAATTTTGAACTCATATCCAAACCTGCTTGAGGAGCATAAGCACTTATAATATTAACAATCTTAGCATCAACAACAATATTTAAAGCTATAATTCTATCTCCAATTCTGTTAATTTTTATGACATTATCCTTCAAATTCTTATCTATAATCATACATACACCATTTATAGTACGACTCCTACTCGAATACCATAATTTATATCCTAAAATATTAATATCCTTAGTTTTTTCTCCAACCCATTTAGTTTCCTGAATGCACAGAATATTTATCTTCCTATGAATCATAATATCTATTAATTCCATTAATTTGCCTGTAAGGGAGCCTATATTCCAAGTTTCTATCCTAATTTTAGTTTCATGGACTAACTTATTTGTCCACATTCGTCCTTGATGTAGGAACCTGCCTATTTAACATCTTAAGATTATTTTGATTAATTTTACACAAGTAAAAGTGAATTAATAAATAAAAAATAAAAAAGGTCAAAATTACAATAAGTAATTAAATTAAGATGTTAACAATGTAGCCAAACTTGCCAAATAAGAACAGTTTGGTTTTTTTTTTTTTTTTTTTAAATCCAAATAATGCAAATCTCTAATTCAAAATGAGTCTATAACAAGTACTCTATAACTTTCGATTTCGGGTTGAGTTTAGAGTTGGTAAGAGTATAGCCTATTAATTTTATAAAATATTTGCAATCTCTAATTAACATTATTATTTATATAATTACATAAAATATTTTTATAAATAAGAATATTACATATAAATCTATAAATGGAGTATATTAATTCAAATTTTGAATCAATTAAAATTCAAATAATTATAAAAAAAAAATAGAATACTCCCCTTTGCTGGCTCCGGATGTTGTACTGTGTTAGGCCATCTGATTCAGCAGGGGAACATAAACCTAACTATGCCGACTCTGAATTCCTTTGCTTGTAGATTTTTTTTTTTTTTCAAAAAGTAGATTTTGAACTTTTGATCAGAGTTAATAAGCCTTGTTTACTTCAGCTAGGGGTGTAACTTAGTCGAGCCGACTCAAATTTGACTTGATAACGAGCTTGCGAGCTCGAGTTTGAGCTTAAAGTAGAGCTTATTTGTTAAACGAGAACGAATTTGAGCTTGATAAAACTCAACTCGCGAGCTCGCAAGTATGCTCAAGTGCGGAAGGCAGAAATGCGTGCACAAAAGAGAGAGCGGAAGGCGGAATCGTAGGCATGGAAGCAAAAGCTCGGACCTGAAATCGCGTGGAACCGAAGATGCGGAAGCAGGAATCAGATTCGGAAGCGGATGAGAATGTCGGCATTATGCCTCGTGAGCTTGCATCCATCGCCACGAGTCGAGCTCAAGCAGACCATTTGAGCTCGAGCTTGAGTTTGAGCTCACGATTTGGGCGATGAGCCAAGCTTGAGTTAAGCACAACACTTTTACACCCTGTCTTCAACTGATAACAAACCATGAATATTTTTCACAATAAAAAAAATGTACATAGTCAAAAGATATGTATTTTAAGAGGTCATTTAAGATTTTTTTTTATTTTTTAAAAATATTTTTAATTTGTGTTGTTTTAATTTTTTTTAACAAATCAATTTATTTTGAAAATACTTATAATAAATTTTAAATAAAAATCATTCTGAATATTAATATTAAAATAATTAGATGGAATATTTCAAATTATATGAAGAATGTTTAAAATTAGAACATATTTAATTTTTTATACAAAATTAATACATATTATTATTTTTTTATTTCTATTTAATGGTCTTTTAAATATTGTTTTATAAGTCTAAATATTTTAAATGATATAATTACATCCAAATATCATGATATATTTTTCTTTTCATATCTTACAATAATAGGGATGCAATTTTATGTAATTCTCCATTTTTTATTCCAACACAATAGCTAGGTAATATTCATTCCAAAAATATGAGTGTGTATATAAATTATTAATTAAAATACTTTATTTGTAATTATTAATTGGTACTAAATAATTCTTTTATAAAGGTTTTTATTTTTAGACAAATTTCAGAAAAGATTCTATCATAATTTCTTATAAAGTAGCTAATTAATAAGCAATGAATTCTTATAAAATAGCTCAGCTAAGTGCAGATTGAGGCTCAATAATAATCTAATAAAAAAATCTTTCCTTTTCATTGCCTAACTACAAGATAGGGAGGAACTTTTATTACACCCAGTGAACGTACGCTCCTCTACGTTCGGTTTTAGACCAAAACATTGAAAAAACTCGGTACAACTCGGTACTTGGTATTGCGCTTTTTTTGCCTAGATCCGAACGTAGAGGAGCGTACGTTCACTGGATAAAATAAAGGGTTGATAGGGAGAGGGCAGAGAAGGACAAAACATAAAAGTTCTGATTGCATTGGACAAACCTAAATGCCTTCAGCTTTCCTCCCAAAATCCAAGCAAATTAAGATTTTGTTTGGGATAACTTTCTTACTGTTTCTCAAAGCAGTTTTTTAGTATAAAAATTTTAATTTTTGTACTTACAAGCTGCTTTAAGAAACAATATAAAAGCCATCTCAAATAAAGCCTTAGACTTTCTTTGAGATGATTTTCTTACTGTTTAAAACAACCTTTTAGCAGTAAGATAGTAGCAACAGACTTCATTTGAGTGAACTTTCTTATTCTTTATAAAAATAATTTTTTAATAAACAAAAATTTTTAACTAAAAATTTGTGCACTAAAAAATATTTTTTAAAAAGCAATAAAAAAAATTTGTCCCAATCCAAACCTAAAGACAAGCTTCTACTGAGTTCACTGAGGAAATAAAAAAATTATTGCTTTTATGAAGCACAAGAGAACCTAACCTTCTATCCTACCTAAAACTAACAAACCCACTGATAGCCAGCCCAATATCTCCTTGTCACAACAACAAATTTTTTTAATATATATTTTTTATCATGATGAAACTATTTTTATCGTGCATGCCCTTAATTTCATAAAGAAAAAATAAGAATCAAAATCATCCATCGACTCTTTATAAAGTACTAACATGATCTCTAACTATTTAAAAAATCTCATATTAGCCTATTAACCTTTTAAATAAGGATCCCACAGAAGGGCTTGCTATGGGTGTTTTGATATAGTCGAGAATTATTTTGATCATTTAGAAGAAGTTAGGGGATCAATTAAAAGTTTGCTTGACATGACTTTCTTGCTGTTTTTTAAAGAAACTTTTTAGCATAAAAATATTTTGAAATATAAATTTTTGTACTAAAATCTACTTTAGAAGTAGTAATGAAACTGTCTCAAATGAAATATTTTTCTTATTTCATAAATTATGTATTTTTTTCTCAAAGTATTATGTATTTACACGCATACTACTTTATTTTATGTTATTTATATATCTAACATCAGAACATTAATATTATATAACTACCCCCATAGAATAAATATGAGTGCATGAAATGAAATATTAAAGTTTATAAGGTGCTACAAGTGGTAGGAATGAAATATATAAATGATATATTCGATATTAAACTTGTAAATGGGTGGTATGCATGTAATATTAATATTTTTGATGTTAGATATGCAAACAACATGAAATAAAATGGTATTGATACGTTCTCGAAAAATTATCTTGATCGGGCACGAATCTCAAGACGAAATCAAGTTGGAAACTTCCCAAATTAAAATTCGGAGACCATCTCAACTCGGATTTCAACAAACTTATAGTCGAACTGAGCGTCTCGGAAATACGAACCCAACGACACCAAATTTGACTCAATCCGACCCCAAGTGAGTCCAAATCAAGGACCCGAAGCGCTGTTGGAAGGTTCAAACCACAATTTGGGTTACCAAACAGTCTCCGATTTTGACGAGCCTATACTCGAATCGAACGGCTCGACGAGACAAATCCAACGAGCCCAAGATCACAGAATTCCGACATCACTAAGGCCCTCAAATGACCAACGAACGGTGCACGACCATAGGATTCAACATCGGCCGTCCATTCGATCACTCTCTATTCGCCCTTGATCTCACGCCTATTTACGGGCCATGCCACTCTAGAAAATCTATAAATAGTGCCCTCATTCTTCACAAGAGGGGCCGAAGCAAGAAGAGAAGGAAGAGGAGAAGGAGGAAGCTCCTCCTCGACCACCGCCGGAACCTCGCCGGTCCACCGCCGGAGACTCGCCGGGCCACCGCCGGAGCCTCGCTGGACCACCGTCGGAGCCTCGCCGGACCACCGCCGGAATTTCGCCGCACCACCATCTCAAGGCCCGACGTTCAGGCCCGACGTTCTACTGAAGGCCCGACATTCAGGCTCGTCCGGCCTCCATAACCAAACAACGGTCTTTCAGACCCCGGTCTTCTGTCGACTATGGTCTTTCAGGCCTTCGTCGCCTACTACGGCCCGTCCGACCTCCATCAACAGACAACGGTCTTTCAGACCCCAGTCTCCTACCGCCTACGATCCTTCAGGCCTTCATCACCTACTACGGTCTGTTCGACCTACATCACCAGACAACAGTCTTTCAGACCCCAGTCTCCTACCGCCTACGGTCCTTCAGGCCTTTCGTCGCCTACTATGGTCTTCCGACCTCCATCAACAGACAACGGTCTTTCTGACCCGGTCTCCTGCCGACTACGGTCTCCTGCTGACTACGATCCTTCAGGCCTTCATCACCTACTACGGTCAAACAGATTTTCCTCTCTCCTCAATCGAGCTGATTTGCTATAAACTAGTCTGACGGCCCGGCCGATCGCCACAACGTCCTGGCCGATCAGAACAAAATCACACGGCCTGGACGATTCCGCAGGCCGATAAATTAATTTTCCTTGGACGATAAAAACCCTTATCTCGGGATTTTTGTCGTTACTGATCGTCCCCGGCCGATCCAAACGGCCTGGACGATCCAGTCCAGAAATCATTCCAGAGAACATTCCAGAAATCAGCATTTTCAATGCACTGATCGGCCTGGACGATCGCCTCCATCGTCCCGCCGATCCTGGGAGAAAATCACTTTTCCCAGCAGCTACAGCAAAGGAATGAGGTCTACATCTCCCCACCTTAGAAAAATGTCGTCCCGACATTTCTCCTAAGGTCCGAAGCAAAACGAAAGCAAAACGAAACAAAATAGTCTATTACAATCAATCAGGCTTCTCTATTGTATTTACAAAATTTGCTATTTTAATTACGTCCAGTTTCTCATTGTATTACATAATTGCATATTTTGTTTAGTTTGTTGATTTCGTATAAAAAAAATCTCATTTGAATTATGATTGTGAAAATTTATTATTATTTTTTATTTTATTTGTTTGTAATTTCGTTGGTTTCTCAGATATTTTAAATCATTTCATTATAAGTGGCTTAAATTCTAATATAATAGACTTCTTTTAAATAAACTAAGTTGTTGGATTCATGATAATTTATATTTTGTGAATTCTCAATTTTCCTTTGCATTAAAGTATAAACTCATCTATTAGTTGCATATAAAGATCTTAACTTCGAGCCATCTTGTATTATTAAGCTTAAGCAAGCTTAGTATATAGGAGAGGAGAGAATTCGATTCACAAATAATGAATAAAAGCTACAAGTATAGCTTACAAATCAGATAGCACGGACTAAGTGCTTTCTAAAAATTTGATTAAACCTACACTCAAAGAAAGAAGAAGAAATCCAATAATCTTATAAATGCTTAGATAGATCATATTAAGTATTTTTCTTTGGTGCACCTTTAAGTCTCCTAAATCCTCTGAACTCTAATCATCATGAGGGTTTTGCGAGGAACAATATGCTCATAGCTTGAGAAATCTGAAGGAACCTTGCCAATATTTAGAAAATAGTTGTCGACCTCCTCCTAGATGCCTCCAAAAAAAAAAAAAAACGAACTCTTGAGATCAGATTTTGTGTAAGTAAAGGTGGAATATTGTATGTTTGATTTCTTGAAAGCTAAAAGGCAAAAAAATCTAGGTTGTTAGATTTTTATTTTTTATGGCAAGTCCTTATCAGGTGCTGTGCATTAGCTGGAATAAGAAGGTATATTTGGAAAATTTCTTGACTCGGATAAATAATTCTCCCTTTGACTTAATATTGTGGCAAAACATGATCCCCTTTATGTGCCCACATCTTCAATCTGAGCACTCTATGCTTCAATGCCTTGAAGGAACTCAACGTATGCAATCTCGTTAAGCCCAAATCACCTGAAATAAATACTTGTGAAAAAATTTTATATGCTCTAATCTATAGGATAGGAGATATGATCTATATCCACTAACAAAGAAGCATTTTCAACCGTGGTGTACAAACAAAGTGCACTCAAATTTTCAAATGAGTGAACATAAACAATTATTGTAGAAATGAATATCGAGATGTTCTTCAAGGCTCTAGTTCACTAACAATCCTAGTCATGCTAATTTGTCCCAATTTTTTTCTAATCGTTTCAATTTATAAGGGCTTTTAAGTATATTTGCTTCCTTCATATTCTTATTACTTATTTTCAATACATGCTATTCTTATATCTTTCTAAGATAATACTCGCTCGAATCTTTTTTTTTTTAAATACGTGTTCATTGTAGCATTTTATCTCTGCCGCACGCAAATTAATTTTCAGTGAGTTTGTTTTCTTCATAACTACCGCTAGGAACTCTACCATGTAGTTCCATATATAATCTCAATTGGTCGTACCCGGTTCATTGTACCTCATCTTCTGAATGAATAATTTATACATATTACTTGAATTTTGAATCGGTTCTTTTATTTTTTATATCTATAGTTTTGAAAGTCTTAGCTAGTCTTGGTTTCTATTTTGATTTTTGAATTAATTCTAGTTTGAATTTCTTAAATAGCTTGTGTTGTTTTGTATATTCTAACATCAAAACATACTTGAAATGTAAGGATAGGTTTAGGCTGTTTTTTTTTTAAATTATGTTTAGCTTTTATCTTATGTATAGTAAGTCCGACAGGGTACATAACAGATATTATTAGGTTTCCCAGTTGATGTTTCGTGACCTGTTTAAGCGATTCATTTCACGAATTTTGATGTCTTAATTTTTTTTTCATCTTAGACATCTAAAAGTTGACGTTCAAAGCAATTATCACACTATTTTACATGCTGCACTTATTTGTGCAGGTTGCAAGCTTTTTGTGCCCACTGTTGTAGTCTTGTCCTGCCTGACATTCTTTGGATGGTAAGTACTTTCATATGTCGAGAAGATTTTACTTGTTTCATGGGCTAGACGTTTATTTGTTATTCCATCTTGTCTAGGTTCATCTGCGGTTCATTGGAGCATACCCGACCCATGCATAAGGATAGCAATGCTTTGTCTCCCCATGCTCCATGCCAGTTGTAGTGATTGCAGTCCCATGCGCGCTGGACTAGCAACACCAACTGCTCATGGTAGCAACGGCGTGGGCTGCCAATGGAGTTCTCATAAAAGAGAGAGATGCTTAGAGAGAGCACAAAATGTTGGCTATGTAATATTGAAAAAACTGGACACTTACACAAGGAAAAGCAACTGTCACAACTGCTAAAACTTCACAGGAATGGACCTTGGATTTTCTCACTCTGGTTGCATCTGCAGAGGTGAGCCTTTGCTTTCAAAGATTGTCTATCAAATGATGACAGTGATTTCCCTGAGTTGTAACTGCTTCATCTTCTTCTGTAGTTTAGGCTAGCAGCGAACACCCTCTTGCAAGGGCCACATAATTATGCTTGCCATTACATTTCTATGGTAAGTTTCCAACAACCAAAGATACTATGAAAATGAGAAAAGAGGACTTCTCTCAGAGTGGCTTCTTGAAACCTCGGAGTTTTCTGCCTGCCTGGAAGAGGGGTTCAGTGCCTGATAAATGGAAAGCAGATTAGGTGAGTTCATGAGTTTTTACCTTACTTAGACTCGTTTGGGATGACTTTTTTGCTTCTTCTTAAAGAGCTTTTTAGTATAAAAATTAATTTTTTTTGTACAAAAAATTGCTTTAAATATAATAAAAAAGCTGTCCCAAACGAATCCTTAATTTTTCATATGATGATAAATGTTGAACTGCGACTTGATGTCCTTGATAGGTTGGTAACAGAAACTGTGACTGAAAATGGGCTTCCTGTTCCTCTTGAAGCGAAAATTTCTAGTAGAAATTAGAATCAAATGGCAAAACAGGCGTACTGGTGGCGTATGATGGGATTTTCACTGGTGCCTTGGGGGTTGCAGATCCGTTGAAAAGAGAGGCGTCCGTAGTTGTAGAAGCCTAAAAAAGATGGGCGTGAAGCCTGTTATAGTAAACTGGGATAATGGAGGACAGCACGCGCAGTTGCCAAGGAGTGACTTTCTTTTCATTGCGTGGTGTGATTAGCTTAGTTTGCAGTGTTTAGTACTCTTTGGAAGAGTACTAATTCCATGATTGCATTTGCATCACGAAAGGAATTATAGTGTAAACCTAGCTTGACTAGTCTAAGCGGCGAGCTATTATTCTGTGTGGACACCGGACGGTTCTCCCATCCGGTTAAGTGCTTTGTACCCAGCGGTAACCGAGGCGGCGGGTACCGTGGCGCGTACATTTTTTGGGTGACATGACGTATTTTTCTTGGTTTCCAGACTCCCTCGCGACTCCGCACAGAATATAAATCCTAAGCGTCATATTCAAAATGTCAGTTACATGAGCATAATCATCATCATTAGTCATCCCAATTATTTTGGGTCAGTGCATTCTTTCCAATGAATAGGATGCTTTGGAGGAACTTTCGTGATGAATCCCCATGATCATTTTACTAAAGAAATGATATAACTTAGGAATACATGAGCAATTTTGAATCTCTTCCATTGCTTTTAGGTTCAAAATATGGCTCTGAGATATACATTCAATGAAGAAAGTAAATCATTTCAGTGCATGTTTGCTGAGAGTTTTAACTTTTAAGTACATTATATAGTTTTTCCATTTTATTCATTCTCAATAATACTAACTCTATGTCAACAATTTAGCTAAATAAACCCTCTATGCATTCGCAGGTTGGCATTGAAGATGTCAGGCAGAGGTAATGCCCGCCGGGAAAGCAGATGCCGTCGCTCTTTCCAGAAAGACGGTAGTGTGGTTGCTATGGTCGGAGATGGCATCAACGACTCCCCTGCTCTAGCCGCAGCTGATGTCGGAATGGCAATTGGCGCCGCACCGACATCGCCATTGAAGCTGCTGACTATGTCCTTATGAGGAACAACTTAGAGGACGTGATCACTGCCATTGACCTGTCGAGAAAGACATTTGCTCGAATTCGTTGGAACTACTTCTTCGCCATGGCTTACAATGTGATCGCAACCCCGTTGCTGCTGGAGTTCTCTTCCCCTTCACAAGGCTGAGTATGCCTCCATGGCTGGCCGGGGCCTGCAGGCCTTCCTTCTGTAGTGTTGTATGCTCTTCTCTCCTTTTAAGAAGTATAGAAAGCCATAGACTAACGACAATACTTGAAATAACTGTCAGATAAATGTTCATTTTTTTTAACCAATTTCTTGTGATGTTCTTTTTTTATTTAGGCTTCGTTTGGGATAACTTTCTTACTGTTTTTTAAAGTAGTTTTCAGTACAAAAAATTGAATTTTTGATTGAATAGTTGCTTTAAGAAGGCAATAGGAAAGTCGTCATTTCAAATGAAGCCTTAATCATTGTAATTTAAGGGATTGTAATCAAGTGTAGTTTCTATCTCCATGATTGTATCGTAATAGAAGGTGTGCTCTTAAAAAGTTTTGAAAGTAGTGAAGCTCTACTGGCCAATTGAGTTATTTGGTATAGCGAATTGTAACTATATTTTTCACCCCAAAATAAAAGGGTGCAATTTACCACAGCTGGATGTCAATGTCTGTAAGTAACTTCTGTCCTTTGTCTTATGTTAGTGTGAATGAGTAGCAATTTTTTGTTGTGATTGATCCAAGATCTGTATTTTCTTTTTTTGTTAGTTCTTGAGTAGCCACTTATGCTACCATTAGGTTTCGTTTGGGATGGCTTTTCTTATTGCTTCTTAAAATTTTTGTACGAAAAAGTTGATTTAAGAAGCAGCAAGAAGGTCGTCACAGACGAAGACTTAGGCTTTACTTGGGACGGCTTTTTATTAGTTTTTGAAGCAGCTTTATAGTACAAAAAAATTTTGTACTATAAAGCTGCTTAAAAAACTATTCAAAATGAAGCTTTAGTGTCTATTAATGACATAATAAGCTTGTAATAAGGCATTCAAGCCAAAAGCCATTGGAGCAAAAATCCATTTCAGATTTCAGCCATCTCTATCTCCTTTTCTCTCTTCGTTCTCTGAAGAAGCTCAAGAGAAGTACTATTCCTCCATCCAAGATCCTAACAATTCTTTTATTTATAATCCATCTATTAAATTAAAAATACAATCGAGCATGTTCTTAATGCAAATTATAAATCTCAAGCATTCAAATGATTGAATAAGATTTTTGGAATTGCGGGCATGATCATTCAAATTCTATTTTTAGTAAACTTATAGGGCGAAATGAGCTTAATGATAAAGATAAATTTAACGATATTGAAGGCCTTGATGCGATTCCAAATGAGTCTTAATCAAGTACATACAAGTATAGTTGTAAATCTTAATGGGCATTTGAGGGACTAAATGAACTTTGATTCTTAGTATTTGTAGTCAAATGAATACCTCCATAGACAAATTTGAAGAGCCCAAGATTATTAAATTTTTAACTTCTTAAATACAACAACAACACCAACATCAAGCCTTTTACCCATACGTGGGGTCGGCTACATGAATCCTTTTTCGCCATTGTGTCCGGTTAAATCAATTTTCTCATCTAAATTTAATAAAGAAAGATCATTTCTAATATTTCTAACCAAGTCTTTTTAGGTTTAACCTCTACCTTTTTAACACAGCAAAATCTAATACCTCAACTTTCCTAACCGGGTCATCGGGAGGTCTTCGTTTAATGTGACCAAACCATCTAAGGCGACTCTCTCTAATCTTATCTTCCACTGGAGCTACTCCAACCTTTTCACGTATATAGCTCATTTCGTATCCTATCTCTAAGGGTCAAGCCACTCATCCACGTAAGCATCCTCATCTCTGCAACACTTAACTTAGTATTATGCTCCTTTTAATGGCCAACATTTGGACCAAAAGCATTGCAGATCCACAACCATCTATAGAATTTTCCCTTAAATTTGAGGGGACTTTTCTATCGCCACAATAAGCCCGATGCATTCCTCCACTTCAACCATCCAACTTGAATTCTGTTGATAATATCCATCAATTTCACCATCACTCTGAATAATAGATCCAAGATATCTAAAACGTGTACTCTTATTATGATTTGATCGCCCAAAGTCACAATCTCATCACTAGGTCTATTTCCATTAAAGTACACTCCATATATACGTTTTAGATCTACTCAAGCGAAAACCTTTAGACTCTAAGTTGACCTCCATATTCAAGTTTACCTTCAACTCCCTCTCTAGTCATAACAAAAGAAGAGATACACAGCAAAAACATGCAACAAGGTAGATCTTCTTGCAAATGTCTAATAGAGAACACCCATGAAAAAAGCAAAAAAGATATGGACTTAAGGCTGATCCTGATGTAATCCAACCGAAATAGGAAAATACTTGGTCAAACCACCTTGTGTTTGAACAGAAGTAATATCTAATGCATACATATCTTTAATGATTGAATATAAGCATTATTAACTCCTTTCTTTTCAAGAACTCTCCATAGCACTCTCTTGGAATTTATACATATGCTTTCTCAAAATCAGTAAATATCACATGTAGTCCTCCTTATTCTCTCTATATTTCTCCATCAAACCTCTCAATAAATGTATGGCTTCCATAGTAGACCTAACCGGCATGAATCCAAATTGATTTGAGAAACATTATATCACGCCTCAACCTATGCTCCATAACTCGCTCCCATAGTTTTGAAGTATGACACATTAACTTAATTCCTCTATAATTTGCACACTCATGTGCATCACCTTATTCTTAAAAAATAGGATTAAAACACTCATTCTCCATGATCTGGCATCTTTTAGTCTTCAAAATAGTATTAAAAATTTAGTAAGCCAAGAAATTCCTTATCTCGTAAGCATTTTCACATCTCTATTGGAATATCATTAGGTCCAACAGCTTTTCCACACTTCATTTTCTTTAAAACATCTCTAACTTCGATTTTACTTATACGCCGTAAAAACAAAAATCTTATTTTCATTTAGGGTGATAAGGTCACTAAAGTCAATCATATTTCACATTCTTCTTAAAAAGTTTAGCAAAATACCTCATTCATCTTTGTTGAATATCATCTCTTTAAAAAAAGCACTTTTTTGCTTTATCCTTAATACACTTCACTTGAATAAATCCTTCTATTCTATCTCTTTGTTTGGCTAACTTATAATATTTTTTTTTCGCTCCTTAGTATCTAATATATTTATATAAATCATAAAGTTAAACTCTTTGTATCGCAAAGATTTCTTAGATCCTAACAAGCCTCTTATAGTTTTCCCAATTATCAGAATTTTTATATTTAAATCAATTTATAACAAATATTCTTTTTTTTTAATCTTTTTTTACACATTTAGATTCCACCACCAACTATTTTTACTATTAGGAGTTTTTCCCTTTGAAACTCCAAACACATCTTTTGCAATTTTCTTAATATCACAAGCCACTTTTTCCACATAATATTGACATCCTATGCACAGACATAACTTAAGATCTAAAATTTTACTCTAAAAATACTTTTATTAATATTCTTTAAATGCCCTATCTAATTCTAGAAAATCGTTTTACTTTATTAGTTATTTTTGCCCTTTATTTTAAAGCCAAAACTAATAATCGATGTTGGGTACATAAATTTTCACTCGGAATAACTATACAACTTTGCGATCTAAACGATTCTAAGTTTCTTATAAGAAATAATACAATCTGCGTTTTACTATATCCATTTTATAAGTGATAAAATGCTCCATCTCTTTTCTTAAATAAGGTATTATATATTAAGAAATTATAAGCTAAAGAAAAATCTAATATAGTCTTACTACCTTCATTTATCGTTCCAAACCCATAGCCACTATGGATGCTTTTAAAATTTATATACCTCTCTGCCAAACATGTCCATTAAATCTCCTCTAATAAAAACTTTTATTTCAAGATATATATTTTGTATTAATTCTTCTAAGTCATTACAAAATTTAATTTTGAACTCATATCCAAACCTGCTTGAGGAGCATAAGCACTTATATATTAACATCTTAGCATCAACAAACAATATTAAAGCTATATTCTATCTCCAATCTGTTAATTTTTATGACATTATCCTTCAAATTCTTATCATAATCATACATACACCATTTATAGTACGACTCCTACTCGAATACCATAATTTATATCCTAAAATATAATATCCTTAGTTTTTTCCCAACCCATTTAGTTTCCTGAATGCACAGAATATTTATTTCCTATGAATCATAATATCTATTAATATCCATTAATTTGCCGTAAGGGAGCCTATATCCAAGTTTCTATCCAATTTTAGTTTCATGGACTAACTTATTTGTCCACATTCGTCCTTGATGTAGAACCTGCCAATTTAACATCTTAAGATTATTTTGATTAATTTTACACAATAAAAGTGAATTAATAAATAAAAAATAAAAAAGGTCAAAATTACAATAAGTAATTAAATTAAGATGTTAACAATGTAGCCAAACTTGCCAAAAATGAAACAGTTGGTTTTTTTTTTTTTTTTTTAAATCCAAATAAGCAAATCTCTATTCAAAATGAGTCTATAACAAGTACTCTATAACTTTCGATTTCGGGTTGAGTTTAGAGTTGGTAAGAGTATAGCCTATTAATTTATAAAATATTTGCAATCTCTAATAAACATTTATTATATAAAATTACATAAAAAATTTTTATAAATAAGATATTACATTAAACTATAAATGGAGTAATATTAATTCAAATTTTGAATCAATTAAAATTCAAATAATTATAAAAAAAAAAATAGAATACTCCCCTTTGCTGGCTCCGGATGTTGTTACTGTGTTAGGCCATCTGATTCAGCAGGGGAACATAAACCTAACTATGCCGACTCTGAATTCCTGCTTGTAGATTTTTTTTTTTTTCAAAAGTAGTATTTTGAACTTTTGATCAGAGTTAATAAGCCTGTTTACTTCAGCTAGGGGTGTAACTTAGTCGAGCCGACTCAAATTTGACTTGTAACGAGCTTGCGAGCTCGAGTTTGAGCTTAAAGTAGAGCTTATTTGTTAAACGAGAACGAATTTGAGCTTGATAAAACTCAACTCGCGAGCTCGCAAGTATGCTCAAGTGCGGAAGGCAGAAATGCGTGCACAAAAGAGAGAGCGGAAGGCGAATCGTAGGCATGGAAGCAAAAGCTCGGACCGAAATCGCGTGGAACCGAAGATGCGGAAGCAGGAATCAGATTCGGAAGCGGATGAGAAGTCGCATTAGCCTCGTGAGCTTGCATCCACGCCACGAGTCGAGCTCAAGCAGACCATTTAGCTCGAGCTTGAGTTTGAGCTCACGATTTGGCGATGAGCCAAGCTTGAGTTAACACAACACTTTTACACCCTGTCTTCAACTGATAACAAACCATGAATATTTTTCACATAAAAAAAAATGTACATAGTCAAAAGATATGATTTTAAGAGTCATTTAAGATTTTTTTTATTTTTTTAAAAATATTTTAATTTGTGTTGTTTTAATTTTTTTTTAACAAATCAATTTATTTTGAAAATACTTATAATAAATTTAAATAAAAACATTCTGAATATAATATTAAAATAATTAGATGGAAATTTCAAATTATATGAAGAATGTTTAAAATAGAACATATTTAATTTTTTATACAAAATTAATACAATTATTATTTTTTTATTTCTATTTAATGGTCTTTTAAATATTGTTTTATAAGTCTAAATATTTTAAATGATATAATTACATCCAAATATCATGATATATTTTCTTTTCATATCTACAATAATAGGGATGCAATTTATGTAATTCTCCATTTTTTATTCCACCACAATAGCTAGGTAATATTCATTCCAAAAATTAGAGTGTGTATATAAATTATTAATTAAAATACTTTATTTGTAATTATTAATTGGTACTAAATAATTCTTATAAAGGTTTTTATTTTTAGACAAATTTCAGAAAAGATTCTAATCATAATTTCTTATAAAGTAGCTAATTAATAAGCAAGAATTCTATAAAATAGCTCAGCTAAGTGCAGATTGAGGCTCAATAATAATCTAATAAAAAAATCTTTCTTTTCATTGCCTAACTACAAATAGGGAGGAACTTTTATTAACAAACTCTCCTATCCTTTAAAAAATAATTGAGCCTAAAGATAAACAGATATTTGGAATGCATTCGATAAAAAAGAAGTTTTCATGGAGCACTAAATGGTTATGATGCATAAGTTTTACTGTTGCGACCCCAAGATCCGTGTAGCGAAAGGATTCATCCGATCGTTCATTTTCTTTTCTTTTCTTTTTTTCTCTATCGATATCTTTCTATCAGTTGTTCATATCAATCCATACCTGTGTCTATCCAGAGCCAGAGATAATTACATTACAGAGAAGAAAACAGCAGCAGATACTATAATTCACATATAGAATCAATGTACAGACAAAAGATCGTCCAAAAGAATATCTACACTAGCCATACAGGCTACCAAAGAAAGCCTACCAAGGCTACAAAACAAAATCTGAACTCGGCAGAAAGATCTTCAAACTGGAGGCCCTGCACCTGAAATCATTAACCACATATAATGAGCTTACTAGCCCAGCAGGTCACCCAAGCCTACAACTGAAATCAAAGCACGATCGAAACGATATGCAGGTCAATCAAGTCAAGTCAGCTATGATCAATGAGTCTATGCAGGTACGGAATCAAATCAAATCGAATCAAATCAGATCCATAGTCAATGCAACGGTAAAAACATCGATAAATCAATACGCCACAGCAATCAAATCAGTAAGTGCTTCCAGTCATCTATCCATCGTAGCAGTGTCTATCAATCAATACTATCAATTCAATCAATCGTATCGTCTAGTCAATCCATTGTATCTATAATATCTGTCAAATCGATAGAATATCTGTATCAATCAATAGCAATCAATAGCATCAATTAATTCAATAAGAGACTCGTGTCAGAACGTACTCTTGCAATTCAGTCAATCCCATTATTCAATACGATTTACTCAATATCAATATACAATATTCAATGACACCACGGCAACAAGGACAATTCAATAATGACGACGTACGATGCTACAATCGGGAAATCATCTCAATCAATAGAGCACTTCCAGTCAATTATATCTATCAGCAGGGAAATCCATAGAACGATCAAATCAATAACGTCAGAACAATTGAAATCAAATCCATACAATGAAATCATCAGGTCAATTGACATCAATACAATCAATTTAATAAAGAAATCTAGTAAGCGATAAATCAAATCCATACGACAACAATCTATTCAATCAATCAATCAATCAATCCATTCAATCAATCAATAATCGGCACAATGAATCCGTGTATCAATAGCATATCAGGATCTGTCGTATCAATAGTATCCATATGTCCATATCATATCCATATCGATGTCGATGTCGGTATCTATCAGTCGATACAATCTATATCAATGTTGATGCCAATATCTATGAATCAATACACAGAATCCATATCAATATCGGTGCCGTTGACAAGTCATATCCATAATCCATAATCCATAATCCATGATCCATGATCCATAAATCAAGTCGATACAATCGATAGCGAAATACAATACAATAAATCCGTCGATGAAATCCATACGATATCAATAAATCTATAAATCCATATCAATATCGATAAATCAAATCTGTACGCATACAAATCCATACAATCCATATCAATGTCTTACTAAACAAGTTCAACTGGCTATGTTGCTGTTGTAGAATTCATATTGCTGTTGTAGATATCCGTACATTGGTTTCTATTAAGAGTCGTCACTCTTCTATGTGCCCGTCGGCATATAAACTCCTTATGACTCCCATCTATAGATCCATAGTCGATATTTAAAGGAAAGCCCGTCGGCCCACCATCCTGTACAGGTCAATTCAATCTCCAACCAATGTTCAACCAAGCTGTACTTGTCTTTCAGTATTCAATAGTCAACTCAATAATCAATGCAATAGTCAATCAATAGTCAACGTAAGGACAATATAAAGCAATCACATCAACAGTCAAATACATATCAACTCAATCTATCAATCTCGAACAAATCAGAAATTATACGAAAATCGGGCAGAGCAACGGCAGTCTATCAAATTTACACAAAAATCTCCAGAAATTACAGATCACCAAATTAATACAGAACGTGCACAGCAACATTGTAAGACTAATCTTCTATTGTACAAACCAATTCAGACATCATAATAATTTGCAGTCAAAATAAAACTCCGCAGAATCAAAACGGACCGGACGAAATCTACCAGAAAATAATCAAAACGTGCAGAATAATCACATCTACAACATACCAAAAGTTATGCGGTGAAATCTTCGCCAGTACCAAACCGGGTACGAAAATCACTTACAAAAACACAAATCTGAGCACCAATTTACAAAACCTCAAAATCTTCGAAAACAGAATGGGTTCGGAGTCCTTACAGCGAGACAAACAAAATATTCAACAGCAACGAACGACGAAAATCGCTCCGCGGGCCCCGAAATCGGACTTCTTCCTTTGCCTTTTTCTTTCTCTTTCTCTCTCTTCAAAATCAAATATTTTTATAAAAATGATTTTCTCTCTCCTCAAATCGAGCTGATTTGCTTATAACTTTAGTCTGATCGGCCGGCCGATCGCCACATCGTCCTGGCCGATCAGAACAAAATCACATCGGCCTGGACGATTCCGCAGGCCGATAATTAATTTTCCTTGGACGATAAAAACCCTTATTCTCGGGATTTTTGTCGTTACTGATCGTCCCCGGCCGATCCAAATCGGCCTGGACGATCCAGTCCAGAAATCATTCCAGAGAACATTCCAGAAATCAGCCATTTTCAATGCACTGATCGGCCTGGACGATCGCCTCCATCGTCCCGGCCGATCCTGGGAGAAAATCACTTTTCCCAGCAGCTACAGCAAAGGAATGAGGTCTTACAATCTCCCCACCTTAGAAAAATGTCGTCCCGATATTTCCCTAAAGGTCCGAAGCAAAACGAAAGCAAAACGAAACAAAATAGATCTATTACAATCAATCAGGCTTCTCTATTGTATTTACATAATTTGCTATTTTATTACGTCCATGTTTCTCTATTGTATTTACATAATTTGCTATTGGTTTGTTTAGTGTTGTTGATTTCGATTAAAAAAAATCTCATTTGAATTATGATTTGTGAAAATTTATTATTATTTTTTATTTTATTTGTTTGTAATTTCTGTTGGTTTCTCAGATATTTTAAATCATTTCATTATTAAGTGGCTTAAATTCTAATATTATAGACTTTCTTTTAAATAAACTAAGTTGTTGGATTCATTGATAATTTATAATTTGTGAATTCTCAATTTTCCTTTGCATTAAAGTATAATACTCATCATATTAGTTGCATTATAAGATCTTAACTTCGAGCCATCTTGTATTATTAAGCATTAAGCAAGCTTATGTATATAGGAGAGGAGAGAATTCGATTCACAAATAATGAATAAAAGCTACAAGTATAGCTTACAAATCAGATAGCACGGACTAAGTGCTTTCTAAAAATTTGGATTAAACCTACACTCAAAGAAAGAAGAAGAAATCCAATAATCTTATAATGCTTAGATGAGATCATATTAAGTATTTTTCTTTGGTGCACCTTTAAGTCTCCTAAATCCTCTAGGAACTCTAATCATCATGAGGGTTTTGCGAGGAACAATATGTTTCTTAGCTTGAGAAATCTGAAGGAACCTTGCCAATATTTAGAAAATAGTTGTCGACCTCCTCCTAGATGCCTTCCAAAAAAAAAAAAAACGAACTCTTGAGTATCAGATTTTGTGTAAGTAAAGGTGGAATATTTGTATGTTTGATTTCTTGAAAGCTAAAAGGCAAAAAAATCTAGGTTGTTATGATTTTTATTTTTTATGGCAAGTCCTATATCAGGTGCTGTGCATTAGCTGGAATAAGAAGGTATATTTGGAAATTTTCTTGACTCGGATAATAATTCTCCCTTTTGACTTAATATTGTGGCAAAACATGATCCCCTTTATGTGCCCACATCTTCAATCTGAGCACTCTATGCTTTCAATGCCTTGAAGGAACTCAACGTATGCAATCTCGTTAAGCCCAAAGATCACCTGAAATAAATACTTGTGAAAAAATTTTATATGCTCTAATCTATAGGATAGGAGATATGATCTAATCCACTAACAAAGAATGCATTTTACAACCGTGGTGTACAAATCAAAGTGCACTCAAATTTTCAAATGAGTGAACATAAACAATTATTGTAGAAATGAATATCGAGATGTTCTTCAAGTGCTCTAGTTCACTAACAATCCTAGTCATGCTAATTTGTCCCAATTTTTTCCTAATCGTTTCAATTTATAAGGGCTTTTTAAGTATATTTGCTTCCTTCATATTCTTATTACTTATTTTCAATACATGCTATTCTTATTATCTTTCTAAGATAATTATCTCGCTCGAATCTTTTTTTTTTTAAATAGCGTGTTCATTGTAGCATTTTATCTCTGCCGCACGCAAATTAATTTTCAGTGAGTTTGTTTCTTCATAACTACCGCTAGGATCACTCTACCATGTAGTTCCATATATAATCTCAATTTGTCGTACCCGGTTCATTGTACCTCAGTCTTCTGAATGAATAATTTATACATATTACTTGAATTTTGAATCAGGGTTCTTTTTATTTTTAATATCTATAGTTTTGAAAGTCTTAGCTAGTCTTGGTTTCTATTTTGATTTTTGAATTTAATTCTAGTTTGAATTTCTTAGAATAGCTTGTGTTGTTTTGTATATTCTAACATTCAAAACATACTTGAAATGTAAGGATATGGTTTAGGCTGTTTTTTTTAAAAAATTATGTTTAGCTTTTAGTCTTATGTACTAGTAAGTCGACAGGGTACATTACAGATATTATTAGGTTTCCCAGTTAGATGTTTCGTGACCTGTTTATAGCGATTCATTTCACGAATTTTGATGTCTTAATTTTTTTTTCATCTTAGACATCTAAAAGTTGACGTTCAAAGCAATTATCACACTATTTTTACATGCTGCACTTATTTGTGCAGGTTGCAAGCATTTTTGTGCCCACTGTTGTAGTCTTGTCCTGCCTGACATTCTTTGGATGGTAAGTACTTTCATATTGTCGAGAAGATTTTACTTGTTTCATGGGCTAGACGTTTATTTGTTATTCCATCTTGTCTAGGTTCATCTGCGGTTCCATTGGAGCATACCCGACAACATGGCTTTCAGAAGGTAGCAATTGCTTTGTTTTCTCCCTCATGTTCTCCATAGCAGTTGTAGTGATTGCATGCCCATGCGCGCTGGGACTAGCAACACCAACTGCTGTCATGGTAGCAACTGGCGTTGGTGCTGCCAATGGAGTTCTCATAAAAGGAGGAGATGCTTTAGAGAGAGCACAAAATGTTGGCTATGTAATATTTGATAAAACTGGGACACTTACACAAGGAAAAGCAACTGTCACAACTGCTAAAACTTTCACAGGAATGGACCTTGGAGATTTTCTCACTCTGGTTGCATCTGCAGAGGTGAGCCTTTGCTTTCAAAGATTGTCTATCAAATGAGCTGACAGTGATTTCCCTGAGTTGTAACTGTCTTTCATCTTCTTCTGTAGTTTAGGCTAGCAGCGAACACCCTCTTGCAAGGGCCATCATAGATTATGCTTGCCATTATCATTTCTATGGTAAGTTTCCAACAACCAAAGATACTATGAAAATGAGAAAAGAGGACTTTCTCTCAGAGTGGCTTCTTGAAACCTCGGAGTTTTCTGCCTTGCCTGGAAGAGGGGTTCAGTGCCTGATAAATGGGAAGCAGATTATGGTGAGTTCATGAGTTTTTACCTTACTTAGACTTCGTTTGGGATGACTTTTTTGCTTCTTCTTAAAGCAGCTTTTTAGTATAAAAATTAAATTTTTTTGTACTAAAAATTGCTTTAAAATATAATAAAAAAGCTGTCCCAAACGAATCCTTAATTTTTCATATGATGATAAATGTTGAACTGCGACTTGATGTCCTTGATAGGTTGGTAACAGAAACTTGTTGACTGAAAATGGGCTTCCTGTTCCTCTTGAAGCTGAAAATTTTCTAGTAGAATTAGAATCAAATGGCAAAACAGGCGTACTGGTGGCGTATGATGGGATTTTCACTGGTGCCTTGGGGGTTGCAGATCCGTTGAAAAGAGAGGCGTCCGTAGTTGTAGAAGGCCTAAAGAAGATGGGCGTGAAGCCTGTTATAGTAACTGGGGATAATTGGAGGACAGCACGCGCAGTTGCCAAGGAGGTGAGCTTTCTTTTCATTGCGTGGTGTGATTAGCTTAGTTTGCAGTGTTTAGCTACTCTTTTTGGAATTTGAGTACTAATTCCATGATTGCATTTGCATCATGCGAAATGGAATTATAGTTGTAAACCTAGCTTGACTAGTCTAAGCGGCGAGCTATTATTCTGTGTGGACACCGGACGGTTCTCCCATCCGGTTAAGTGCTTTGTACCCAGCGGTATCGAGCGGTACCGAGGGCGGGTACCGAGTGCGGTACATTTTTTGGGTGACATGACGTATTTTTCTTGGTTTCCAGACTCCCTCCGGACTCCGCACAGAATAATAAATCCTAAGCGTCATATTCAAAATGTCAGTTATCATGAGCATAATCATCATCATTAGTCTATCCCAATTATTTTGGGTCAGTGCATTCTTTCCAATGAATAGGATGCTTTGGAGGAACTTTCGTGATGAATCCCCATGATCATTTTACTAAATGAAATGATATAACTTAGGAATACATTGAGCAATTTTGAATCTCTTCCATTGCTTTTAGGTTCAAAATATGGCTCTGAGATATACATTCAATGAAGAAAGTAAATCATTTCAGTGCATGTTTGCTGAGAGTTTTAACTTTTAAGTACATTATATAGTTTTCCATTTTTATTCATTCTCAATAATACTAACTCTATGTCAACAATTTTAGCTAAATAAACCCTCTATGCATTCTGCAGGTTGGCATTGAAGATGTCAGGGCAGAGGTAATGCCCGCCGGGAAAGCAGATGCCGTTCGCTCTTTCCAGAAAGACGGTAGTGTGGTTGCTATGGTCGGAGATGGCATCAACGACTCCCCTGCTCTAGCCGCAGCTGATGTCGGAATGGCAATTGGCGCCGGCACCGACATCGCCATTGAAGCTGCTGACTATGTCCTTATGAGGAACAACTTAGAGGACGTGATCACTGCCATTGACCTGTCGAGAAAGACATTTGCTCGAATTCGTTGGAACTACTTCTTCGCCATGGCTTACAATGTGATCGCAATCCCCGTTGCTGCTGGAGTTCTCTTCCCCTTCACAAGGCTGAGTATGCCTCCATGGCTGGCCGGGGCCTGCATGGCCTTCTCTTCTGTAAGTGTTGTATGCTCTTCTCTCCTTTTAAGAAGGTATAGAAAGCCTAGACTAACGACAATACTTGAAATAACTGTCGAGTAAATGTTCATTTTTTTTAACCAATTTCTTGTGATGTTCTTTTTTTATTTAGGCTTCGTTTGGGATAACTTTCTTACTGTTTTTTAAAGTAGTTTTTCAGTACAAAAAATTGAATTTTTGTATTGAATAGTTGCTTTAAGAAGCAATAGGAAAGTCGTCATTTCAAATGAAGCCTTAATCATTGTAATTGATAAGGGAATGTAATCAAGTGTAGTTTCTATCTCCATGATTGTATCTGTAATAGAAGGTGTGCTCTTAAAAGTTTTTGAAAGTAGTGAAGCTCTACTGGCCAATTGAGTTATTTGGTTATGCGGAATTGTAACTATATTTTTCACCCCAAAATAAAAGGGTGCAATTTACCACAGCTGGATGTCAATGTCTGTAAGTAACTTCTGTCCTTTTGCTTATGTTAGTGTGAATGAGTAGCAATTTTTGTTGTGATTGATCCAAGATCTGTAATTTCTTTTGTTTAGATTCTTGAGTAGCCACTTATGCTACCATTTAGGTTTCGTTTGGGATGGCTTTCTTATTGCTTCTTAAAATTTTTGTACGAAAAAGCTGATTTAACAAGCAGCAAGAAGGTCGTCACAGACGAAGACTTAGGCTTTACTTGGGACGGCTTTTTTATTAGTTTTTGAAGCAGCTTTATAGTACAAAAAAATTTTGTACTATAAAGCTGCTTAAAAAACCTATTTCAAATGAAGCTTTAGTGTCTATTAATAGACATAATAAGCTTGTAATAAGGCATTCAAGCCAAAAGCCATTGGAGCAAAAATCCATTTCAGATTTCAGCCATCTCTATCTCCTTTTCTCTGTCTCCTCTGAAGAAGCTCAAGAGAAGTACTTATTCCTCTCATCCAAGATCCTAACAATTCTTTTATTTTATAATCCATCTATTAAATTAAAAATACAATCGAGCATCGTTCTTAATGCAAATTTATAAATCTCAAGCATTCAAATGATTGAATAAGATTTTTTGGAATTGCGGGCATGATCATTCAAATTCTATTTTTAGTAAACTTATAGGGCGAAATGAGCTTAATGATAAGATAAGTTTAACGATATTTAAAGGCCTTGATGCGAGTCCAAATGAGTCTTAATCAAGTACATACAAGTATAGTTGTAAATCTTAATGGGCTATTTGAGGGACTAAATGAACTTTGATTCTTATGTATTTGTGGTCAAATGAATACCTCCATAAGACAAATTTGAAGAGCCCAAGATTATTAAATTTTTAACTTCTTAAGATTACAACAACAACAACAACATCAAGCCTTTATCCCACTACGTGGGGTCGGCTACATGAATCCTTTTTCGCCATTGTGTCCGGTTAAAAGTCAATTTCTCATCTAAATTTAATAAATAAAGATCATTTCTAATATTTTCTAACCAAGTCTTTTTAGGTCTACCTCTACCTTTTTTAACACAAGTCAAATCTAATACCTCAACTTTCCTAACCGGGTCATCGGGAGGTCTTCGTTTAATGTGACCAAACCATCTAAGGCGACTCTCTCTAATCTTATCTTCCACTGGAGCTACCCCAACCTTTTCACGTATATGCTCATTTCGTATCCTATCTCTAAGGGTCAAGCCACTCATCCACGTAAGCATCCTCATCTCTGCAACACTTAACTTAGTATTATGCTTCTCTTTTAATGGCCAACATTCGGCACCATAAAGCATTGCAGATCTCACAACCATCTTATAGAATTTTCCCTTAAATTTGAGGGGGACTTTTCTATCGCACAATAAGCCCGATGCATTCCTCCACTTCAACCATCCAACTTGAATTATGTTGATAATATCCCCATCAATTTCACCATCACTCTGAATAATAGATCCAAGATATCTAAAACGTGTACTCTTATTAATGATTTGATCGCCCAAAGTCACAATCTCATCACTAGGTCTATTTCCATTAAAAGTACACTCCATATATTCAGTTTTAGATCTACTCAAGCGAAAACCTTTAGACTCTAAAGTTGACATCCATAATTCAAGTTTACCTTCAACTCCCTCTCTAGTCTTATCAATAAGAAGAGTATCATCAGCAAAAAGCATGCAACAAGGTAGATCTTCTTACAAATGTCTAATGAGAACACCCATGAATAAAGCAAAAAAGATATGGACTTAAGGCTGATCCTTGATGTAATCCAATCGAAATAGGAAAATACTTGGTCAAACCACCTTGTGTTTGAACAGAAGTAATAGCTCATGCATACATATATTTAATGATTTAAATATAAGCATTATTAACTCCTTTCTTTTCAAGAACTCTCCATAGCACTTCTCTTGGAATTTTATCATATGCTTTCTCTAAATCAGTAAATATCACATGTAGATCCTCCTTATTCTCTCTATATTTCTCCATCAAACCTCTCAATAAATGTATGGCTTCCATAGTAGACCTAACCGGCATGAATCCAAATTGATTTTGAGAAACATTAGTATCACGCCTCAACCTATGCTCCATAACTCGCTCCCATAGTTTTGAAGTATGACACATTAACTTAATTCCTCTATAATTTGCACACTCATGTGCATCACCTTTATTCTTAAAAAATAGGAATTAACACACTCATTCTCCACTGATCTGGCATCTTTTTAGTCTTCAAAATAGTATTAAAAATTTAGTAAGCCAAGAAATTCCTTCATCTCGTAAGCATTTCCACATCTCTATTGGAATATCATTAGGTCCAACAGCTTTTCCACACTTCATTTTCTTTAAAAGATCTCTAACTTCGATTTTACTTAATTATACGCCGATAAAAACAAAAATCTTTATTTTCATTTAGGGTGATAAGGTCACTAAAGTCAATCATATTTTCACATTCTTCATTAAAAAGTTTACCAAAATACCTCATTCATCTTTGTTGAATATCATCTTCTAAGAAAAGCACTTTTTGATCTTTATCCTTAATACACTTCACTTGAATTAAATCCTTACTATTCTTATCTCTTTGTTTGGCTAACTTATAAATATATTTTTTTCGCTCCTTAGTATCTAATATATTATATGAATCATTAAAGCTAAACTCTTTGTATCGCAAATAGATTTCTTAGATTCCTTACAAGCCTCTTTATAGTTTTCCCAATTATCAGAATTTTTATATCTAAACTAATTTTTATAACAAATATTCTTTTTTTTTAATCTTTTTTTGCACATTTAGATTCCACCACCAACTATTTTTACTATTAGGAGTTTTTCCCTTTGAAACTCCAAACACATCTTTTACAATATTCTTAATATCACAAGCCACTTTTTCTCACATAATATTGACATCCTCATGCACAGACATAATCTTAAGATCTAAAATTTTACTCTAAAAAATACTTTTATTAATATTCTTTAAATGCCTTATCTAATTCTAGAAAATCGTTTTACTTTATTAGTTATTTTTTGCCCCTTTATTTTAAAGCCCAAAACTAATAATCGATGTTGGGTACATAAATTTTCACTCGGAATAACTATACAATCTTTGCGATCTAAACGATATAAGTTTCTTATAAGAAAATAATCAATCTGCGTTTTACTATATCCATTTTTATAAGTGATAAAATGCTCATCTCTTTTCTTAAATAAGGTATTATATATTAAGAAATTATAAGCTAAAGAAAAATCTAATATAGTCTTACTACCTTCATTTATCGTTCCAAACCCATAGCTACTATGGATGCTTTTAAAATCATATACCTCTCTGCCAAACATCTCCATTTAAATCTCCTCTAATAAAAACTTTTTATTCAAGATATATATTTTGTATTAATTCTTCTAAGTCATTACAAAATTTTAATTTTGAACTCATATCCAAACCTGCTTGAGGAGCATAAGCACTTATAATATTAACAATCTTAGTATCAACAACAATCTTTAAAGCTATAATTCTATCTCCAATTCTGTTAATTTTTATGACATTATCCTTCAAATTCTTATCTATAATCATACCTACACCATTTATAGTACGACTCCTACCCAAATACCATAATTTATATCCTAAAATATTAATATCCTTAGTTTTTTCTCCAACCCATTTAGTTTCCTGAATGCACAGAATATTTATCTTCCTATGAATCATAATATCTATTAATTCCATTAATTTGCCTGTAAGGGAGCCTATATTCCAAGTTTCTATCATAATTTTAGTTTCATGGACTAACTTATTTGTCCACATTCGTCCTTGATGTAGGAACCTGCCTATTTAACATCTTAAGATTATTTTGATTAATTTTACACAAGTAAAAGTGAATTAATAAATAAAAAATAAAAAAGGTCAAAATTACAATAAGTAATTAAATTAAGATGTTAACAATGTAGCCAAACTTGCCAAATAAGATCAGTTTGGTTTTTTTTTTTTTAAATCCAAATAATGCAAATCTCTAATTCAAAATGAGTCTATAACAAGTACTCTATAACTTTCAAAAAAAAAAAAAAAGTACTCTATAACTTTCGATTTCGGGTTGAGTTTAGAGTTGGTAAGAGTATAGCCTATTAATTTTATAAAATATTTGCAATCTCTAATTAACATTATTATTTATATAATTACTTAAAATATTTTTATAAATAAGAATATTACATATAAATCTATAAATGGAGTATATTAATTCAAATTTTGAATCAATTAAAATTCAAATAATTATTAAAAAAAAATTAGAATACTCCCCTTTGCTGGCTCCGGATGTTGTACTGTGTTAGGCCATCTGATTCAGCAGGGGAACATAAACCTAACTATGCCGACTCTGAATTCCTTTTGCTTGTAGATTTTTTTTTTTTTTTTTTCAAAAAGTAGATTTTGAACTTTTGATCAGAGTTAATAAGCCTTGTTTACTTCAGCTAGGGGTGTAACTTAGTCGAGCCGACTCAAATTTGACTTGATAACGAGCTTGCGAGCTCAAGTTTGAGCTTAACGTAGAGCTTATTTGTTAAACGAGAACGAATTTGAGCTTGATAAAACTCAACTCGCGAGCTCGCAAGTATGCTCAAGTGCAGAAGGCAGAAATGCGTGCACAAAAGAGAGAGCGGAAGGCGAAATCGTAGGCATGGAAGAAAAAGCTCGGACCTGAAATCGTGTGGAACCGAAGATGCGGAAGCAGGAATCAGATTCGAAAGCGGATGAGAATGTCGGCATTATGCCTCGTGAGCTTGCATCCATTGCCACGAGTCGAGCTCAAGCAGACCATTTGAGCTCGAGCTTGAGTTTGAGCTCACGATTTGGGCGATGAGCCAAGCTTGAGTTAAGCACAACACTTTTACACCCTGTCTTCAACTGATAACAAACCATGAATATTTTTCACAATAAAAAAAATGTACATAGTCAAAAGATATGTATTTTAAGAGGTCATTTAAGATTTTTTTTTTATTTTTTTAAATATATTTAATTTGTGTTGTTTTAATTTTTTTTAACAAATCAATTTATTTTGAAAATACTTATAATAAATTTTAAATAAAAATCATTCTGAATATTAATATTAAAATAATTAGATGGAATATTTCAAATTATATGAATAATGTTTAAAATTAGAACATATTTTTTTTTATACAAAATTAATACATATTATTATTTTTTTATTTCTATTTAATGGTCTTTTAAATATTGTTTTATAAGTCTAAATATTTTAAATGATATAATTACATCCAAATATCATGATATATTTTTCTTTTCATATCTTACAATAATAGGGATGCAATTTTATGTAATTCTCCATTTTTTATTCCAACACAATAGCTAGGTATATTCATTCCAAAAATATGAGTGTGTATATAAATTATTAATTAAAATACTTTATTTGTAATTATTAATTGGTACTAAATAATTCTTTTATAAAGGTTTTTATTTTTAGACAAATTTCAGAAAAGATTCTATCATAATTTCTTATAAAGTAGCTAATTAATAAGCAATGAATTCTTATAAAATAGCTCAGCTAAGTGCAGATTGAGGCTCAATAATAATCTAATAAAAAAATCTTTCCTTTTCATTGCCTAACTACAAGATAGGGAGGAACTTTTATTACACCCAATGAACGTACGCTCCTCTACGTTCGGTTTTAGACCAAAACATTGAAAAAACTCGGTACAACTCGGTACTCGGTACTTGGTATTGCGCTTTTTTTGCCTAGATCCGAACGTAGAGGAGCGTACGTTCACTGGATAAAATAAAGGGTTGATAGGGAGAGGGCAGAGAAGGACAAAACATAAAAGTTCTGATTGCATTGGACAAACCTAAATGCCTTCAGCTTTCCTCCCAAAATCCAAGCAAATTAAGATTTTGTTTGGGATAACTTTCTTACTGTTTCTCAAAGCAGTTTTTTAGTATAAAAATTTTAATTTTTGTACTTACAAGCTGCTTTAAGAAACAATATAAAAGCCATCTCAAATAAAGCCTTAGACTTTCTTTGAGATGATTTTCTTACTGTTTAAAACAACCTTTTAGCAGTAAGACAGTAGCAACAGACTTCATTTGAGTGAACTTTCTTATTCTTTATAAAAATAATTTTTTAATAAACAAAATTTTTTAACTAAAAATTTGTGCACTAAAAAATATTTTTTAAAAAGCAATAAAAAAAAATTGTCCCAATCCAAAACTAAAAGACAAGCTTCTACTGAGTTCACTGAGGAAATATAAAAATTATTGCTTTTATGAAGCACAAGAGAACCTAACCTTCTATCCTACCTAAAACTAACAAACCCACTCATAGCCAGCCCAATATCTCCTTGTCACAACAACAAATTTTTTTAATATATATTTTTTATCATGATGAAACTATATTTATCGTGCATGCCCTTAATTTCATAAAGAAGAAATAAGAATCAAAATCATCCATCGACTCTTTATAAAGTACTAACATGATCTCTAACTATTTAAAAAATCTCATATTAGCCTATTAACCTTTTAAATAAGGATCCCACAGAAGGGCTTGCTATGGGTGTTTTGATATAGTCGAGGATTATTTTGATCATTTAGAAGAAGTTAGGGGATCAATTAAAAGTTTGCTTGACATGACTTTCTTGCTGTTTTTTAAAGAAACTTTTTAGCATAAAAATATTTTGAAATATAAATTTTTGTACTAAAATCTACTTTAGAAGTAGTAATGAAACTGTCTCAAATGAAATATTTTTCTTATTTCATAAATTATGTATTTTTTTCTCAAAGTATTATGTATTTACATACATACCACTTTATTTCATGCTATTTATATATCTAATATCAGAACATTAATATTACATAACTATCCTCATAGAACAAATATGAGTGCATAAAATGAAATATTAAAGCTTATAAGGTGCTACAAGTGGTAGGAATGAAATATAGAAGTGATATATTAGATATTAAACTTGTATATGGGTGGTATGCATGTAATATTAATATTTTTGATGTTAGATATGCAAAAAAATATGAAATAAAATTGGTATGTATATGTAAATCCTTTTTTTTATTATACTATGAATATCTAATAGGCTATTGATTTTATGTAATAGTTTAGTTGTACTGAAAAAATAAAATATGACGCATGAAATTAAGGACATGTGTGATTAAATAATTCGATTCAGATCTTATCAGAATATCCAAACAGATTTTTTTATGACCAAAACTCATTACCCTCATATTTATAAACAAAACTAGTCAGAAAAAACTGCTACAGGCCTGCTTTCTGCATACTATAAATAAATGAAGTAGAAAAACCAGGAAGCAAATAGCTCATTATAGTTTCAAGGAGCTTGGCCATCTCACCATACAAAGGAGATTGAAAATCTCTTGGGCATGAAGTGGAGGAGGAAGAAGGGTTCTCTTTCCTCCTGCAGCGCCATTGATGAATCTGGAAGTGAAGCTTTTTCAGGTCTCACGCCTGTTTCAGTATCTGCAGGATGCTGCAATTGCTTGAGTCAGTTCATGAGGAAGCTGAAGAAGCGATGCTTGAAGTTCTGCATGGAGAAGAGGCCTGTGAAGTACTTCAACTGTAGCTATGATCCTCTCAGTTACAGGCGTAACTTTGATTCTGATGGCTGTGGAGAAGATGAGTATTTTGTCAGATTTGATTACACTCGTTCAGAATCTGCTGCATTGTATTATAAGAATTTAATGAAGTAGATTGTAATCCTTTGTATAATTAGAAAAATGTTTGTATGATAAATATGATAAGGGCCTAATTAATATAATCAGCATTATGTTGGTAAGAAAGAATGCTTGACATTTTTTGAGAACCCTTTGAATGTTCTAAGAAAGGTGAAAGTTGAGCCTGGACGTGGCTAGGGGAGGACCCAACCTTAATTTTCAAGGAGGGCAAATTTATAAGTAACTGTTGGCGTTGCCTCAAATTTGACTCGACCGTTCGCTACAAGAAAAAGGTCCATAGCGATAAAAAAATAGAGACTAAGAAAATGGTCGCTAAAAATGATTAATCATTCAATTTCTATAAAATGTATGTTGAAGTTGCCTTGAATTTGGCTCGACCCTTATTTGTTAATATCCTTGATCGTCTTACGCTTCGTAGATATGTCGGGGGTCCGAGGGGTTCGACCTGCGCCCACGGAGCAAATTTTGGTTGAAGGATATTTTTGGAATTTAAATTAATAAATAAAACGATGAATTCTATTTACTATTTCTCTTTGTACTTGGTTCATCGTTCCCTAACAATTACACATTTATACAATGTGTTTAATTATGTTGGAGGCAATTGCCTAAATACCGTAGTATTTTAGAACTTTTAGGGGGGGAGGGGGCAAATGCCTAACTCTTGTAATAAAGACTAAAAAATAGATAGAGATAGACAAATTAACTAAAAAGTCATAAAATAAAGAATTTTTTTAGGGGGGTCAAGGGGGATCTTGTGACGTCCTAGACATCAATAGTGAAAGGATTCGTCTGACAGTCTTACTTTCTTTCCCCTTTTTTTTCTCGCTCAGATCAATACAGACATCCAGAAATGATAATTGCATTAAAGAAAGCAGATACATCAAAATACTATAATTCACATTTCGGCATTCATATATACAGTCAAAAGGAGCGTCCAAAAGAACATATACAATAGCCACTCGGGCTACAAAACAAAGCTAGAACATAAACTACGAAAGCCTATACTAGCGTCTGAAAGAAGCTTCACGCGGGAGGCTCTGCACCTGAAATCATTAACCACATATAATGAGCTTAAATAGCCCAGCAAGTCACCAAAGCCTACAACTGAAATCAAAGCACGGCACGAAAGTAATATGCATGTCAAATAGTCAAATCATTATCAATCACTTGCACATAATCTTTAAATCAATGCAGATATAGCAATCAGTACAGAAACAGAGGAATTAGTACAAAAACAGAAATCACTGTATAAATAATAGAATCCGAAATCATCAATGATATAATCAGTGAACAGTAGAAAATCCATAAAGCTCAATAACTCAGTTCGTGCATCAAATCTCTTTAATAGTAGTCGTATCTATCACATCAGTCTATAACATCAGTCGAATCAATGTAATAGAATCGTATCACAACATACCAACATACACTTATAAATTCCAGTTCTTTATCACTTGCTCAATAAATCATATGCAATCCAGTAATTGGTATCACGTGCTCAGTGAGTCACATGTCACTTGCTCAGTATATCACGTGCATGAAGTCAGTTCAATGAATTAGTAGTAGCAGTGTATGTATCAATATCAGTAACAATCCAATGACGACATGAACGATTATGCTATAACGGTGAAATCATATAGTAACAACAAATCCGTACAGTAACGATAAATTCGCACAGTAAATAAGTCCGTACTAGTAAATCCGTCAAATCAAATATGATTAACATCATTCAATCATATCAGTAGAATCAATCAGATCAATAAAGAAATCACTTCCGGTTAATAATATCAAACGGTATGAAATCACATAAAACAATCAATACAGTAAAAATCATATTCTATATCATATGATCAGTGTATCACATGTATCGGTTAGCATTCGGTGTATCACATGCTATAAGATCAGTACAATTATCAGTATCGGTGAATCAGTAGTATCAACATCGGTATCGGTAGTATCAATGAATCGATGCAGTATCAATATCCATATCGGTATATGTGTTCAGTGACAGGTACAGTATGAAATATCAATGAAATCGGGCAATAACAGAAACTCATAAATCCGTACAATATTCAGATAATCACAGAAATCGTATATAATCAAATGAAATACGATATTCAGATACTTGATTAGAATCAAACAGCTGATACAGAAGAACTGAATTTATTTCGAATAGCAGAATATTCAAGTCAGATTTCACATAACCAACAAAATCGTACATAACCAACTGAATCATACAGAATAAACTGAATCGTACCGAACAAACAGAATCATACAGAATAAACTGAATCGTACAGAAATCAGAAATCATATATCAGATAATTCACAAAACAGATCAGATAATTCACCAGAAGTAGTTATTCAAATTGCCGTACAGAAATCAGATAATCATGTAGAAATCATATAGTCATCAGAATACAAATACTTGATCAAACAGAAATCAAATCACTGATACAGAAAAATAGAATCCACGAGTTAGATTTCACAGCACAAACAAAATCGTACGGAGTAAACAGAAATCGGATAGAACGAACAAAATCATACAGAACAATAGAATCGTACATAACATATTTCAAATCAGATAAAATCACATTCATCTCAGATAATTCTAATCAGATAATTCATAAAACAGATCAGATACGTCACAGAACAGATTATCAGATATCAAACATCAGATTTCAGATCACATATCACATATCAGATTTTAGATTTCAGATTCCCAGACCCTTACAGAATCTATACGGATTCTGGCCCCTTATGTCTCCCTTTGTGCTTGTGGCACCAGAACAGAGCAGATATGTGTAGAATTTTCGGAATAGAACTTCCTTTCAGATTTCAGAACTTCCCCTTATGTCTCCCTTGTGCTTATAGCATCAGAACTTCCCCTTATAGCTCCCTTGTGCTTATAGCACCAGAACTTCCCCTTATAGCTTCCTTGTGCTTATAGCACCAGAACTTCCCCTTATGGCTCCCTTGTGCTTATAGCACCAGAACAGAATAGGTATACAGAATTTCAGATTTCAGAGCTCATTTCAGATTTTCCGGACCCAGACAACGGAATCACATAAGATTTCGGCCCCTTATAACTCTCTTCTGATAACATGCACACATCAAAACAATCAAATCAGAAAATTGAATTTCGTCAGAAAACTCATCAGCGGCATAACGACAGTATACGGAATTTACACAGAAAGCACAGATTCAGAAATTTACCAAATTATCACAGAATATCCACAACAACATTATAAGACTTTTATCGTACTGAAGCAACATTTTTCAACATCCAAATAATTTTCTATTCGATAAATTAAAATCGCACATAACTCAAAATAACCAGTAGAAATTTTACAGAAAATACTCAAAACGTTCAGACATATCATATCAGAAACATATCAAAAGTTGTGCGGTAAAACTTTCGTCATTTCAAAGATATGCAAGAAATTCGGTAACGGAAACACAAAACTGAGCAGAAAAATACCAAAACACAAAATCTTCGAAAACAAAAATAGGATTCGGAGTCCTTACAGCGAGACAGACAAATCTTCCAACTGCGTCATCGGACGAAAAGCGCTCCGCGGGCTCCAAAACCAAGCTTTTTCCTTACTTTCCTTCTATTTCTCTCTCCTGCCTTCACTTTCTCTCTCCTGCCTTCACTTTCTCTCTCTTCAAATGAATCCAAAAATATCTCTATCGGATATTCATCAACACTGATCGTCCTGGACGATCCAAATTCGTCCCGGGACGAACTCCTCTGGACACGGATCGTACAGACGAAATTAATTCCAATTTATTTCGTCCCTGGACGATGCTCTCGGGTTCAGTTCGTCCCGACCCTTCCAGATTCGTACAGACGAATTTGACAGATTTCTTCACAATTTTCTTCAGTTCGTCCCGTACTAAAGCCAGTTCGTACGGACTAATTGCACTTAAAAAAATCAGCTTTGGAGGGATTTTACAGATCTGTTCTGGCAAGGAGAAAGCTAGATATCATAAGATTTAGGCTTCGTTTGGGACGGCTTTTTTTTGTTTAGCAAAGCAGCTTTCTAATATAAAATGAAAAAAATTGTACCAGAAAGCTGCTTTAAAAAGCAGAAAGAAAGCCCTCCCAAACGAAGCCTTAGCTAACTTTGTGCCAAAAGGACTACAAATGAAAGAATATTTGATTTTGCTGGCCTTGCCATTCTAAGTTTTAATGATGTGAATATTGCTAAACTCTGCTAGTGATAAAAGAGGATTCTTCAGAAGGAAAATCCTCCATGGATGCAAGTGAACAAGTGAATATGCTTCAGGTGGAAGGGGATTCTATATGGATGGTAAAGGGGGAAGAAATTAAGAATCACTGATATTATAAGCTTAGAGAACTTTCCTTCATCACTTTTTATTTTGAGTACGAATGGGCTTATGCCAAGAAATATTAACACTTCCTTTTGGTTAATAGACAAGTGGATTTCTTCTACTGCTCTTATTCAACTGGCTTACTTTAATGCAGTCCAATGAGAAACTTGTTTGGCATTTTTGGACTCATTTGATTTCTTGTTGTTAAGGATGAATATTTAAAATGCATAAAGAGAATTTGTTATCTTAGGGCATCTCCAATGGAGAACTCAATTTTTCACGGTAAAATACAACAAAACTCCAAAATGTCGTGGTGCTGCTCCAATCGAACGTAATTTTATGTGCTTCTGGGAAGATAACGATTCTTCTCCCTTTTGCGCGTTTTTCCGGTTGAAAGAGCAAAATAGCGTAGGTGAACAGTGCAAGGTCAATATTTGCGTCGCACTGTTCACCTGCAAGTAAATGACGGAAGATTTGGCGTTTGGCTGGAGCGACCGAACGACGCCATACGCTTGTTTGACGTTCGGTTGGACATGCTCTTAGCATTGTATGCAACTTCGTAAAAATATAGATAAGTTGAGAGTTGTATAGAAAAGATTTGAGATAAGATGTTTGAGATTTTTATGTGGAAAACTTGATAAGCATGAAAACTTAAAAATGTCTAGCTCAGTTGAAATAATTTCACTAATTTGAATTAGGATTACAAAGGATCTATCATTAACCAAAGAAAATATTAACATAATATAATAGATAAGCATCATGAAAAATGTTTCTTGTAGTGGTGTTCAAAGTTTTGATATGTCATAGTTATCATCAAATGATGAGTGTTACATAACTGAAGGTGGACACCAATTGGTTTGGTTGTTCTGAGTAAAAATTGTGCAATTGATGAGATTATTAATGAATGCCCTTCAATATTAGGCATCAAAGAATGGTTGATGAAGAATGTCCTAAGTTGGGTAATGAATGCCCTTCAATATAAATTTGATAAAGGAAATACTAAAAACATAAAATTATTGGAAAAAAAATAGGTTTCTTACAACAAGAAGAGGAAATTTTATGACTGGATCGACTGATGAAAATCGTTCCACAACCTTCAAATCTTAATCTTCCTTTTCTCTCTCCTCACTTTTTTCTTCTTCTTTAAATTCCCTAAGCATTCTATGTTAGCCGAATTTATAAAGGAAAAATAATAATAATAAAAGTTTATAATGATTTAAGATATTTATTAATATAATTATTTAATTTAATCAATTTTTCAATATAAAATTCATAGAAATTATTTTGAGGCTTTAAAATTATATAAAAAAATATTTTTAAAATAACTCATTTTATTTAATTTTTTTCTTATAAAATCGGTTTAAAAAACGATTACCTGATGGTCCCAAAATTCTCACTTGCACCGACATGTGTCAATTTTTTAAAGATTTTCAATAATTTTCAAAAATTATGAAAAAATTCGTGTAAATAAATCACTATAATATCTATCTTATGGTGAAAACAGTTTTCAAATTTGACTTATAATAACTCTTGAAAAATTTTTACCTGGTTTATTGTAGGTACATGCGTGGGTCCAAATAGGGCAGACGGTTGACATGCTTGTAAACATACAGTCGCTCATGGGCATGAAGCAGTTGTGCAGGCTAGTTGCGGGCAATGGATGCATGAGCGCAGGACGGGCGCTCAGGTGCTATATGAGCGGGATCGAGCGTTGGACACATAGCTTTGCATATGAACGAATGTGTGACAATATGGACGAAACATGGTTGTCTTTGTGAACAATAGGTGGAGGAGAAGCAGGACGTTCTGTGGACGCCTTTCTTGGCTTTTCTTTTTTTGAATAGCAGGTGGAGGAGAAGAGGCAATAAGTGGGGAAGAGTTTTTCTTGAGTTGTTTTTCTTGGATAGTAGATAGATTCATAGCTATTGTATGGATTGCCATTTTTTACCAAGGTGGAGATTATTAGTATTTGATCCAATTTGTATGTTAGTTTTAATTTTTACTTTTTTACCCCTTTAGGTTGTTTTAGTATAAATATGGGCAGTGTATTTGTTTTAGTAGAGCTGAATTGAATAAGATTTTAGTTATGTATCTGTGAGCTCTCTCTCCCTCTCTCATCCTTCTCTCTCTCTCTCTCTCTCTCTCTCTCTCTCTCTCTCTCTATATATATATATATATATACCTTTATGTTTATTATAAACAACATTAATATATGTCTATCACTTATGAGACTGATGCACGCCATCAACACCAACGCTAAAGCTCATTGACTTCATTGCCTATAATTGTCAATGTTAATGCACACCATAACCAGTAAGAATGACGTGCATTAGGGCCAAAGCCTGCCTACTTCATTGCCTATCTATTTCAATAATATTGATGTATGCCATCTCCAACACGACTAATGGATGTCAACACCTAAGTTTATACTAGAAACCTTGGTCTCAAGTTTCCCCACCTCAAATGAGAAACCAAAGAATAAAATATAATAGATATATGAAGATAACTCCAATGTCTTAAGGACCTATAAACTTTTCACCAATAAATTCATCACCCCCAATTCTTGTCTATTATATTGTATCAATGTATTCACCAAATTTTTAGCATATAATAAGTTAAAATTATAATAATTTTAAATTATAAAACTTGGATTGGAATGATTAAAATTGCAATAATTCAATTAAAAGAGAAATATGATTATATGCTGCATAATCCACATAATTGAAACATAGTTTTTTTCTTGGTGAAATATACCTAAAAATTCGTTTCAAACAAAATTAATCACTCTTATATACGCATGTTGCTTAATGAAGTTCGTCCCGATAATTTTTGTTTGAATTGGTTCAAATTTGAACATTTATTCAAACCTAGTTAAAATGAAGGCTTGATCATAATTTGAATTTTGAATCTTCCTTCAACACGCCAATCCCACATTGCCTTCCCCAGTTAGCACATTCCATGCTGTCCACAATAAGCTTACTCTTCTCCTCACATATTGTCGATCTTGTCATTGTCCTCTTAAATGAGCTTATGTCATGAAATCTTCTTCTTCAAACACATTACCACTCCTTTCGAAGACTTCACCCACAAAGTTTCCATGATAAAATCCTCATCTCCTCACACATCATCGATTTCATTGGCGAGCCCCTAGCAAGCTCTCATCATGAAATCCTCTTCTCCTACATGATATTTATCTTGTTGGCAAGCTTCTATCATGAATTTCTATTTTCCTCACACATCATGATCCAATGATGCTTGCTTCAACGAGCTCCATCCTAGCCATCAAACAAGGTTTGAACTTGGCTAAAACATGGCTCATGCCATTTCTATCTAAAATGGACTTCAATAAGCAATCAACATATATTTCACTAATTATGTGTACTAATAGATATATAAAGTTAAATATCTCAATTTAGATAAGAGATAAATAGAAACACAAAGTAGCTTACCTTCTATTTTAACAAAAAAAATCATGTCAAGATATCCCAATACAAATTATATACGTTAAAATATATGTTTACTTATCAGTTATAATTTTGACTTTTTTTTTAATTTTTTGTTTAGTTTTTATTTTGATAAAATACTCAAAAAAAAAAAAAAAGAATTATACTAATTTAATTTTAACAATAAATTTAGGAATTATGAATAAATAATTAACTTTCCCTATAACAAAATTACTAAATTTAATAAATATTATTTGATATTTTTCTAAATATATGCATTTTAATTTAAAATTAATTATTAAAATTAATTATATTTTAACTCATTCATAATTGAATCAAATTCATCAAATGATTGTATTATATATAGGCCAAATTTTCGAAACAAGCTTATTTTACGTGACATTTAAGGGTACGAGCAGGTTTAAAAAAAAATTTAAGAAGGAGCCAATGCGCGAGAATGATAGGCGCATTCAAAGAATGCGCCATTCTGATTGGCGCAATCTTTGAATGCGCCAATTAGTTAAGCGCATTGTGTCATTTAAGATGTAATGCGCTTTATAAACCGGCGTACTCTGCTGAACAGTTAATTTCAATATTTCCGTTGTTTGCGATTTGATTTTTCTCGTTTTTAGCTCCACATGTTTTTCTCGTTTTGAGGCCCTTCATGTAATTCTGGAGAGGCTCTACTATGTTTTATGTTTTGAATTGCCTAATAACATTAAGAGATGAATTCGTGGTTATTTTTTTGTAATAAAATTTATAGTTTTTAGTTTAATTTATTAGTAATGAGTAAATAAAGGTAAAAATAATGCATCCAAAAATAACGTTTTAAAATGTTTAGTGTTTTTAATAAAATTTTGAGTATAAATTTAAATTTGTTATAGTAGGTGATATTAATATTGATTAAAATTTTTTTGATAATTGATACGTCATGCAAAAATTATCTTGATCGGGCACGAATCTCGAGGCAAAAATCAAGTTGGAAACTTAAAAATTAAATCCGGGAGCACATGAACTCCGATTTCAGCAAATTTACAGTCAAACTGAGCGTCTCGGAAATACAAACCCAACGAGACCAAGATCAACCCGATCTGAGCCCAAATGAGTCCGAATCAAGGGCTCAAAGCGCTGTTGGAAGGTTCAAACCGCAATTTGAGTTACCAAATGGTCTCCGATTTTGACGAGCTTATACTCGAATCAAACGGCTCAACGAGACGAATCCAACGAGGCCAAGATAGCTGAATTCCAACATCATTAAGGCCTTCAAATGCCCAACGAACGGTGCATGATCAAAGGATTCGATATCGGCCGTCCATTCAAAACACTCCCAATTCGCCCTTGATCTCACGCCTATTTACGGGCTATACCACTCCAGAAAAATTATAAATAGAGCCCTCATTCTACACCAAAGGGACTCAAGTGAAGAGAGAGAAGAAGAAGAGGAGAAAGGGGAAAAGGAGATTCCTCACCTCCTCGACCACCGCCGGAGATTCGTCGTCAGACTACAGTCCTTCCGACCTCCGTCGCCAGCCGTCTACAGTCCTCCTGACTTACGTCACCCGCCGACTACAGTCTTTCTGACATCCGTCGCCCGTTGAATACTGTCCTTCTGACTTATGTCGCCCGCCGACTACAGTCTTTCCGACCTCCGTCGCCCGCCGACTACAGTCTTTCCGACCTCCGTCGCCCGCCGACTACAGTCCTCTGACTTACATCGCCTGCCGACTACAGTCCTCCGTCGCCAGTTGACTATGATCCTCCTGACCTACGTCGCACGCCGACTGCAGTCCTTCTAACAAAGCGAATACGTCGATATTAGCTCTTTGTATTTACATCATGTAATGTACTCCATAAGATGTACATCAAGCTAAGGCCTTCTCCCAAGGAAGGGCCTCATTTGTAATCGACTGCAAATACTAGTGGATTCGTTCAAACTGGGCTAGGCCCCGTGGTTTTTCCTCCTTTTACAGGGGTTTTCCACGTAAAAATCTTTGTGTCTCATAAATGCTAGACCCTCTCTTCTTATCTAATTGCGTGCCGGATTTTCGTACAACGCTAAGAGGAAATAAAGTATTATTACATTATTTATTGAAAAACTTATAAAGTTATTACATAATTAACGAACATAGTATTAGAATTGATGAAGAAATTTAAATTAAAATAATATTCAATGTCCTTCCACAATTTGGATGCTAGCAGCAGTGCCGAAACCAAACAATGGATTATAGAGGGTACCATCCGATGTATGTGGGTGGAGAAACTATTACTGATATGGGTTGGAAATTAGTATGGCAAATGTTTAGGGATTATAATGGTCATTTTGCAAGTTTAATATCACCTACTAAAACAAATTTAAATTTATACTCAAAATTTTATTAAAAACACTAAACAATTTAAAACGTTATTTTTGGATGCATTATTTTTACCTTTATTTACTCATCACTAATAAATTAAACTAAAAACTATAAATTTTATTACAAAAAAAAATAACCACGAATTCATCTCTTATTGTTATTAGGCAATCCAAAACCTAAAACATAGTAGAACCTCTACAGAATTACATGAAGGGCCTGAAAACGAGAAAAACAACGCTTCTATTTGTCTTCTTTATGAACAATTTCAGTCCAACTGATTAACATGGGGAGCTGAAAACGAGAAAAATCAAATCGCAAACAACGGAAATCATGAAATTAACTGTTCAGCGGAATACGCCGGTCTATAAGGCGCATTACATGTTAAACAGCATGCGCTTAACTAATTGGACTAGAATGGCGCATTCTTTGAATGCGCCTATCATTCTCGCGCATTGGCTCCTTTTTAAATTTTTTTTTAAACTTGCTCGTACCCTTAAATGTCACGTAAAATAAGCTTGTTTCAAAAATTTGGCATATATATATATATATATATTAATATATATATATATATATATATATATATATATATATAATGGGCATTAGGATATTCTTTCATAACTTATTTTTTTTAATAATTTGATTTATTTCCCCAACTTATTAATTACAAAAACGTGTGGCACACAATTATGGGTAGAAAACGCTGTAAGCTATTTTAACTACACAGCTGTCAACCTATTCCAGACTGGAGAAGGCGCTCTTTCATAAAACTCAGGCCACCTGACGCATCTTTACGTTCGGTATGCCGTGTTAACGCGACACCTGGCATTCTACTTTACCCTATTGACCCGACGTTAGCCCATACGATTTTACCTCCTTTTTTTAAATATATTGGGTTACCCCGTGGTAATGTATATGAAATGGGCGGGAAACAAAAAAAATACGCGGCTATTACCTCTGGTATTAAAACCTTTCTTGTATTAAACCTAAAATGTTCTACAGTCTTTACGGTTCCCGTAATTTTCATATACCTGGCGTAAAGAAGTTGTTAAGTTTTTAAGGAGATGGAAGGATCGAATGAAGGTTCAGGTTTCGAAGACTTCATGTTCTGCTAGGAAACTCAAACTTTAAGCTATGATGAAGCATTTTCTGATTTGATATTAGTAAGTTTTTATGTGTACTGTTTGTTTTTCTTCTATTTTTTATTGTTTCATTAAAGGGTCAAACGTTGGTTGTAGCAGTATCGTTCAACTGCGAGGACGACATTAGTTTTTTTAGCTCGGTACTAGGTCGGTATTCACTATTTTTTAGTGGTATACGTTCGGTAATGACTATAGTGGATTAGTTAAATGTCGGGACGCAGATGTATCGAGCAATATCGATCAATACCGAGCAATATCGCGCAATACCGTGCTGTACCCCTAACCTGGGTTATAGGTCCTTATTTAGTAGTATATACCGAGCCATACCGAGCAATACCGAGTAATACCGAGCATCACAGTTGCAATCCTTACCTCGGTTTTAGGTTGCTTTTGTTTAGTATATATCGGTATACGGTCGGCATTAATTAGAAAAGCTCTGTATAATTTCGTTTTAAATTTTTTTAATTTCTGGACTGATATTTAGATATAAAGCTAATATGGATGTTTGAATATTTGTTAGGGTGTTTACAGTTGTGAGAAAGAAGCATATGCAAAATATTGCCAGTATGCGCATTCAACTGTATTTAGTGTTAGGAAAGAACATCACCACTTCTGGCCAAATACAAGGTTAATCAAATCAAAGGATTTTGTATGTTCTAAAGCAGGTTTCAAGAAGGAGAATGAAAGCGGTACTAAGTTAAAATATCGAAGATCATGTACAAGAACAGGATGTCCAGCCATGGTTAGATTTTCAGTGAGTCAAGAGGGGCTTTGGTCAGTGAAAAAATCTATAGAGAGTCACAATCACGAATTGGCTAGGCCGGATGATCAACATCTGCTCAGGTCGGATAGGTCTATTAGTGAAGATAATGCATCTGTTTTGAAATCTATGACAGAAGCCGGTATAAGAACTGTCGATGCATTTACGTACCTATTTGATGAAGTTGGAGGTGTGGCTAATCTTGGATTCACGAAGCGGGCTAATATGATGAACCGGTCTTTCATTTCTATTTGTTCTTTCAAATTAATATTTTCCTTTTCTAAAAAAAGTATGCGCTGTTCAAGTATGTGATTGGTTGCTTCGACAGCTGCTACGTTATTGTTCATAAAGTTGAGCTTGTTGAACAGCTCGTATATTGATTTATTTAATATCCGCAAGTTAGGTTCATCATCAACATGTCTAGAATCAGGATCTGCAGATGATTCAGGCTGAGTTTGACTTCCCAACCGTACTGGACTAACTGTATTTGGTGGAGCTGAGTCAGGTTTGGGTGCACTTGACAACCGCACTGGAGAAGCAGGAGTGGGTGGACTTGACTCGGCTGTTGTGGTGAAAGATACCCTAGTAGGGCTTGCCACCCGTATTGGACTGGCTGGTGGAGAAAGACGCAGCAATAAAACCTTCTCATCATCACTTATTCCTTTGAATTCTTTAATTATATGCAAAAAATAATACATTGCATCTCAAATTTACCATAAAACAAATACAATATTACGAGGCAATTCAATTAAAATATGTAGTGAACAAACCTCATCATCTTGAAGTTCAGCAAATATATTAATTACTTCTTTCTCAGTGTAAATAAAGTTACCATCCCAGCGAGTAAAACGAGGCCGGGATAGATCATCCTGTACAACATGAATTGTTGTATGTTCAAGGAACCAAATCTGTAGAAATAAAGACAATATAATTTTGTTATACATTTTGTACAGTAGTCAAACATTTATTGAAAAAACAAACAACACTCACAATTAAAATCATTACAAAACCATTTACATAACCCAAACCAAATCCTTTGGCTTTTTTTGTAGCAACAACGTTGAATTCTTTAACTAGGAAACCCCTAATTGATTCAGGCCAGTTGTACTGATTAAACGTATCAAGAGTGTTAAGAAGTTCCAAGATGGCTAATGGTATCCGGAAGTTAGCCATTGGATAAAATATGTTCGATAGAAGGTAAAGGACGAAGCATTTCACGAGATCATCCATTGGAGTGGTATTATCCAACCTCTCAATGTCCTGGCGAATCTCATTTGATGTTTTGCCACTGGATCTGCTACTACCAATGTCAAAAATAATACCCCTATTTGGCATGCCTATCATTAATGCAACTTCCTCAGATGTGAATTTTAGACTTTATCCTTTAATAATGAAACTTTCAGTCTTCATGTCCCACTTCGTTAATAGCATATGTATAAGTGGAACATTTTGAGGCATAAGAGGAAGCCTAAGGAACTGGCTGATTTGCAACTGACGCAGTCTATGAATCAAAGGATCTCCAAACCTCTTCACAAGCACATTACAAACTTCTCTAAAACTCGAAGTCCGGCATCAGAAATGAATCTTTGGAGTATATCCCTGCGTACAATCAAATGGCAGTATATGAAAAAACTACGTGCCATTAATACGTACTATTAAGGGAGAATACCGAGCAGTACCGAGTGGTAGTGGTGCTCGGTACTGCTCGGTACCTAGTTGCACCGAGCAGTTACGTGCCATTAACGACTAATACGGCCATTGTAGTCAAATACCGAGCAATACCGGCTGTTAGTGCTGCTCGGTACAGGTCGGTACCGAGCAGTACCGAGCAATACCGACTAATATTTATGTTCGTTGCTCCTCCGTACCGAGCAATACCAAGCAATATCGATGAATGCTCGGTACCTATTAACTCATTCTGTTCTTTCATGGCAGTATATGAAAAAACTACGTGCCATTAAAACGTACTATTAAGGGAGAATACCGAGAAGTACCGAGTGGTAGTGGTGCTCGGTACTGCTAGGTACCGAGTTGCACCGAGCAGTTACGTGCCATTAACGACTAATACCAGCCATTGTAGTCAAATACCGAGCAATACCGGCTGTTAGTGCTGCTCAGTACAGGTCATTACCGAGCAATACCGACTAATATTTATGCTCGTTGCTCCTCCGTACCGAGCAATACCGATGAATGCTCGGTACCTATTAACTCATTCTGTTCTTTCATGGCAGTACCGCTAGGTAAACCCTAACCCTAAATATTACATAAGAATAATAGTGCTACCAATTATAGGTATTTTGCCAACCATTGTCGGCAAATACCTAGCAATACCGACTTCAATGATGCTCGGTAGAGCTCGGTAACAAGCTCTACCGAGCTGTTAACCAACCTATAACTACCATTATAGGTTAATACCAAATCAGTATCGCTCGGTAAACTGCTCGTTACCGCTCGGTAAACCCTAACATAATTATGGAAGAAGAAGGAACTAACCTGAGGCATCGTAAATGCAGGGCTAGAAACAGTTCACTGAAATGGACGATGAAGCGCCGGTTGGAGAAGATGAAGGCACGGTAAAGTTTGTTTGAAAACAAAGCAGTTTTTTTCGGGTCCGCGCTATAATATTCGGGTCCGTTGGTCGGGCCGTCATTTTTAAATTTCGCACGTGCCATATACCCACTCTCCGCTGGGTCGGGTATCGGGTAAAGTAGAATGCCAGGTGTCGCGTTAACACGGCATACCGAACGTAAAGATGCGTCAGGTGGGAGGAGGCAATAAAAATTCATTTGGGAGCCGGTTGGGGGCTGTTTTTTTCCTCCTTGAAATACCACTGTGATCCATAGCTCCATTCCGACATGGCTCCCGTCGTTCCGAGGTCTGGCGACGCAGTTTTCGCTAACGTTGAGCGCGTTGTAAGTAATCGTGGAGCCGAAACCCTAATTCTCTTCCCTCTGCCACCACTTCGCTGGACCCCTTCGTCCTTTCTTTTTATCTGCTCCGAGTTTCTTTTCTGCAGAACGCGGAACTGTTCACGCTTACGTACGGGGCGATCGTTCGGCAGCTTCTCACGGATCTGGAGGAGGTGGAAGAGGTTAACAAGCAGCTCGACCAAATGTAAATCCTGATCTTATTTTTTGAGTCAAAGTATCAACTCTTCTCCAATTGTGTCTGCAGTCATGTTAAAGAGGGCCATTCAAATGTGTAATCTCTTGCCGCTCACATGGTTGTGGTTAGAGTGATATATGCGTTTAGATAAGAACTTCCTGTCGGGACCTGGTATATGTTTTGGGCTTCCAAATCTCTTTGATGCTTTCTTTCCTTGTTCAGATTGCGTGTCGTAGTTAAGTTCATATCCTGTATGCGGCCGTTTCAGGCGATGTCTTGATTTCTTAGGACATCTACTAGGCAGTGAAATTTTAACTTTGGTAGTGACATGTGATGTTCTTCATGTAATTTTACTTGCTAATGAGAAAGTAGCGTCGTTTGGATTGGGTATTGTCTCAAGTTCATAGTGAGTTTATTTTTGTTCATGACCCAACTGAATAAAGTTTGTTGGTTAATTATTAATAGATTAATGCTTCTCTAATGATGTTTAACTTGATTAGGTTGTCACCAACTAGTTTTGTTTGTCGACCAATTCCATACAGAATACCTTGCTTGGCCAAGGTTTTATGTGCAGTCTTGATTGATTATAACTTATAAGAAGGTTTTATGTACAAGCTTGGCAACCACTAAATGCTTGTTAGACCTCCACAAGTTCCAGGAGATGCTCGTACTATATAGCTCGTTATGCGAATTTTGATGGCCTGTTTGGTATCAGGAAAAATATTTATTTTTTATGCAAAAACAGCAATCAAGAGTGAATACTGAGTACCGTTAAGTAATGTATAGGAGATCAAATAAGAAAAGAGAGACCATGATTTGCGTGCTTCAACTGAATTAAGCGTACGTACACGGAAAAGAGAGGGGTTTCAATTTATTAAATTGAAGCTACAAACATTGCACAAAATAAGGACACCTATAAACCTTTAACAAAGCCCAAGAACACCCAACTTTTAGAGAAAAGAGGCCAAGAAAACATCACAAACAAAGAGATTTAAATTTGCATGAAAGATTTATTTCTTCCCATGAAAAATTTTTTATGGATGTCTGCCATCTGGCGGCTGAGTACTGATAGGAAACACTTGTAGTTTTCAAGTATTTCCTATCAATCTTTGGAAAACAGCGAAAATCTTCACAAAAGTCCGCACAAAAACCACAAAAACAATAGATAACTTGTATGATTTGATGAAAGGAACACGGAAAATAGCAAGATACACTTGATCATCAATTCGAGAGGAGGATCGATCTCTCCCAAATCTCTAGACGCTGCTAGAGCCCAAAGAAAACCTAAATCTAAGAGATCTCAAATTTCAGTCAAATTCAAGATGCCCAAACCCTAGGAAAATAAACTATTTAATGCATACAAATCAAAAGGAAATCCCTAAACAGTCCCTACATTCAAATTTCCCTCTCAGAACTCTAAAAAAAGCTTCCTAAAAAGCTCCAGCACGGTGTGCGGCTCGCTCGACATCCCAGCGGGCGGAGATTTCTCCGCCCAGTTTGTGCTGGGCCGGTCCCCCACGGACCGGCTGGACCGGTCTAACAATACTCCCCTCTCGAAGATCCACCTTGTCCGCAAGGTGGAAAGACGACACCCTACATTCCTTCTTCATCACAAACAGTAAGAACTTGAAGAGTTCGGTCCTTACACCTGTGCCCCGGCATATACCTCTCGTCACATCTGAAACAAAGCCCTTTTTCCCTCTTCTCCTGTAATTCTGTCTCAGTGAGCTTCTTGAAGTTATCCCCATTCCCTCCTCCTACTGGCTTCTCCCTGGTGGTCTCATTAATGTTGACTGATGCAGGCCCCTTGGGTGCTAAAAGAGTGGTCGTAGTCTTGTAAGAGCCTCCTGAGCTGTTGCTCCTGGCTCCATTCTCCAGATTATTCTGATTTTCTACCAGCTGTGCCAACTTCATTGCCTCCTCCAAGTCACTAGGCATCAGAACTTTCAGTGCCGCTCGGATTTCTGCCTTCAACCCCTTCATGAAGTTATCCTCCAATATGATATTTGATAATCGCTCCACCCTACTAGCCAGGTGCTCGAACTGCTCACGGTAGTCTGCTACTGATCCTTCCTGCACCAGAGCAAAGAACTGCTCATAGAAATCTCCTCCCCGGTCGGTTTGAAAACGTTCTATTATGCAGTTTTTGAATTCCCTCTAGTTCCTGATAGGCCTCCTTTGATCTCTCCACTGATACCACGATAGGGCTTTTCCTTTCAAGCATAATCTGGCTGCGGTCAGCTTCTCCTCCTCCGTCAGTCCATTGACGGCGAAGTATCGCTCCACCTTGTAAATCCACCCATACGCATCTTCTCATTTGAATATAGACATCTTCAACTTCCTCACCTTTTGGTCGCCCCCATTGCCCCGGATTCTTCCATAGTTTCCCCTCTCCCAAGTGCTAGGAGCACCCAATGTTTCCCGGTCTTCCCTTGCTCTACCATAGCCCAAACCCCCTTCGAAATCCCCCATTTTGTCTTCAAAATCAACACCTCGACAACCATAGTATCCCTCCTGGCGTTTCTCATATCCTCCTCTTTCTTCCTTATGGACAGGCTCCAGATGGGGTCTTCTTCCTTCTCCTTCCACGATCTCCACCTCCTCTTCCTCCCTACGAATTTCAGAGTTTGTACTTTTTCCCTCCATTCTTTTCGCCACAGAAGCTGATGTTTGGTTCTGGATTTCTAACATCTTTTTCATCATGTCTCGTAGATCGGCAACTTGCCCTTCCATGGAGGAAATCCTTTCTTCCACCGTCGTTTTAATTTGATTCATCTTCTCTTCAAGTCTTTCCTCCAGAGCATCCACCTTTTTGGCCGCCATCACAATCCTGAGTTTGTAAAATCATAAATTCTGGATTTGGAACTTCAAAAACAGCAATTCCCCTTCCTTCCGGGCAATTAATCACCGCTAAAATTTGCCGAAATCAGCCCTCCACCGGTCCCACGACTTGCTTTGATACCAATTTGATAGGAAACACTTGTAGTTTTCAAGTATTTCCTATCAATCTTTGGAAAACAGTGAAAATCTTCACAAAAGTCCACACAAAAACCACAAAAACAGTAGATAACTTGTATGATTTGATGAAAGGAACACAAAAAATAACAAGATACACTTGATCCTCAATTCGAGAGGAGGATCGATCTCTCCCAAATCTTTAGACGCCGCTAGAGCCCAAAGAAAACCTAAATCTAAGAGATCTCAAATTTCAGTCAAATTTAAGATGCCCAAACTCTAGGAAAATAAACTATTTAATGCATACAAATCAAAAGGAAATCCCCAAATAGTCCCTACATTCAAATTTCCCTCTCAAAACCCTCAAAAAAGCTTCCTAAAAAGCTCCCGCACGGTGTGCGGCTCGCTCGGCATCCCAACGGGCGGAGATTTCTCCGTCCAGTTCGTGCTGGGCCGGTCCCGCACGGACCGGCTGGACCCGTACTTCCTAAGGAAATTACTGCAAACATGGGAAGCATTCATCCATTACACATAGTAAAGGAATCTCACTCAGTTCATCTCATAATCCTGAGAGCTTCTTGTATGCATTCATTCGATCTAATTAGGATAATGAGTGATATCCTTTTACACCTTCGCAGCATCAAACTAAGAAGATTCATTTTCCTTCTTATTTGATATCAACTATCTAATCTCATTCTCAAATGAAGAGTTCTTATTCTTCCTCTTTTTTTTTGGAAACTAATCTTGTATCATAATTGTCATAACCCTTATTTGAAGACCTCATCCCCTCCCAAGTTTCGATCTCTCAGTGATTGAGCCCCCTTTCAAGTCTTGATCTCCTCTTCTAATCCAATTTAGTCCTCTCTCGAGCCAACACATATATCTTTTTGTCTTCAATCTTCTTTGCAAGTCAAATTTAGTCCTCACTCAAGTCAATATGACCCTCCTTATTTGCCCCTACATGTCTCCAATCTTCTTTGCTAGAAGCCAACGGTCCATGTTCTATTCATCCATTTTCTCTATTAGAAGCTGCTCTGTTCTTCATCTATTGGAACTACCATCATATATAATAATGTTTAGTCTTTCATTTTTCTATACCATAATTTTATCTAGCATTTTCTTCCTTAAAATTTGCTACCATTTTTTTGTTTGTTTTACATTTAATTTTGTTTGCTCTAAATTTGATACAACCAAATTGTTAGTTGTTACATTTCAATGACAATTTATTTTTCAATCTAATTGTCTTTCTTAAACGTTCATGTATATTAAACCAATCTCATTTTATTTATATGTCATTAATAGTGTCCTTTTGCATTACGATATTTTCTCTTTAATATTTTTTAATTATTAGGAGCCTAGCTAGTTCTTATGACTTGTTGAGCTTGGATATTTACTAGTTCGGTGCTTGGGGTTGTGGAATTTGAGGGCAACCAGACTTAATCCTCATACTTGTTGGGCCAGTGTAGGTATGGAAATTGATTCGATAGTTAGAGCTTGTTGAGCTGTAATGGTATTTTGTCCCTTAGACTTGAGTGCAAAGGGTGCTAATTTGCTCCTTGGGCATGTTGAACTAGTGAAGTGATGGTTAAGTCCTTGGTCTTGTTGAACTATTATTATATCACTCATATATGTCAACTCAGTTGCAATAGCTTGTCCTTTAGACTTTAAGGACTACCTAGGTTTTGATTCATCCCTTGAGTTTATTGGACCATTATACATATATGTTAACTCGACAATTATGACTTTTTGAGTTTACAGGATATCTTGACCCCTAAGCAGTGTAGATTTGGCCTCTAGTCTTATTAAAGTGGCAAAGAGATGATTCATTCTATTGGATTTATTGAACTAATATACATATATGTCAACTCGACTATTAATGGTTGTTGAGTTTGTTGGATTGCTCAGCTCTTGAGGACGTGAATTCAACCTTTAGGCTTTTTGAATTGACAATTGATTATCAAGCTTGGTCTTTGGACTTTTTGAGCTAGGATATGTATGGTAAATTGACTTCTTGGGCTTATTAAATCAGCTAGACAACCCAACTTTTAGTTTTTGTGAAATAAGAATACTAATTCAACTCTTAAGCTTGTTGAATTGATCTTATTCAAGCTTGATCATTAGACTTGTTGAAATTGGACCTTATATGTTGAATTTGACTATTGAAGCTTGTTGAATTTTGTGACTTGTAAATGCTACTTTGATTCTTAGGCTTATAAGCTTATTGAGTCCCTACATGATATTTAAGCTTGATCTTTCGACTTTAAGCTTGAGATTTAAATGTTGATTTGGCTACTAAAGCTTGTTGAATCAATGAAGCATCTCGAACTAGACTTTTATGAGTCAAGAATGCCATTTCGGCCCTTAGGCTTGGTGAAGTGGGACTTAATGTTGAAGCTCAATCTTAAGATTTATTGAGTTTGAGATTTGTATGTTGATTAACTATTGGAAGTTGTTGAATTAGCAAAGCTGTTTATTGCTTAAAATCTATGAGCCAAGATATTCTATCATGGTTAATATGAGTTCCTGATTAGCTTTTAAGGTTCTGATCGTGAAAATTGACTAAATTATTTAATGGGATTTGTATAACATTACTTAGGGGGTGTCAAAATGGGTTTTCGGGTCAGGTTCGAGTCGAACCCGAAATTGACCTGGGTCTAAACGGGTTGACTTGAACATTACCTGGTTTTGTAAATGGGTCGGAAATTTAGACTTGAACCTAACCCACGTCGGTTGCCGGGTTGACTCGGCCAGGCCCGCGAAGTCGGAACACAGCCAGTTGAGTCCGGATGCAAGCACTAGTCCGGGTGAGCTGATGCAGAGTCCGGATGCTAGCACGGGTCTGTGGGAGGGCTCGCTAGCGCTAAATTTGGAGGGTGGAGGGCGAAGTCCAGACATGAGCACAAGTTCGCAGGTGCTATGGTGCAGAGGGCAGAGTTCGGGTGCCTTCGGGTCGTTTCGTGTTTTCGGATCAACCCAAACCCGACCCGGTTTTATAAACTGGTCGGAATATGGAACCTGAACCCGACTTGTATGGAAAACGGGTTGACCTGAACCTGGAATTTTTCATGTCAAGTCCGGGTTGGATCAAGTTTTGACACCCCTAACATTACCCTATGTTCGATAGTGGAATTTCAAAAAATAATCCAATTTTAGTTTTTAAGTTTATTAGATGATAGTTTAACTAGTTTAGCTCTTTGATCATGTTGAATTAGTTGCAGCTTTACTTGATCTTTAGACTCATTTAATTAAACCTTATATAAAAATTAACACGAATATTAGAGCATGTTGAGCTAATGAGGAGAGCTCATCCCTTGAGTATGATGAGTTTACATAATGACTTTGCCAACTATGTTTAATACTTTTGAAGGTAGTGGTCTTTTAATCTTTTATGCTAGGCATAAGCCGTAAACCCTCCTAATTGTTAAGCTGGTAGACTCCACTCTCATATACTTTCTCATCACCCTTCCCAATTTGGGTCAAATATGTGGCTTTTGTAGTAGTTAAGAATTATGTGTCTTTGATGCACTATGACTATTTTCACTCACTTTAAAGCTTCCAGGAAGAGCAATACGATAATGTGATTTGGCTATCCTTGCACTTTGACTTTCTAAATTTTATTAGCTTGAAGTCAAACTTTATTTAGGGCTTCAAGTTCCTCGAGTCTTAAATAGTTATTTTCTTCTTGTAAGTTCACATTGAATGTCCATTTGGATTGAAGGTGCCTTAACCTTGAGAGGAAGTGTTGCCTCTATTCTAAAACTATACGAGTATAGAGTGGAATGGGCATAATTTTATATGGGGTCATTTGGCCCATGGAGCCTCTATTAGTTTGTCATGCCATTTTCGTTTATTTTTAGAGAGCATATTCTTGAATAGCCTTATAGGGCCTTGTTAAATGCCTTGGTCAAGCCATTAGCTTTTGGGTTAGATATTGCGGAGTAGAAATCTCATTTCATTTTCCACTTTTCATCTTATGTCGTTTGTTGAATTGATAGATTTATTGTTGTTGACTTCACTTTTGTTGAGGTCGGCATTCTTTCTTCCCCTTAGGGTTCTCCTAGAAGTTAGGTCTTCCTATCTTAGAGTAAAAGTCTATAGGATCCTTTAGGTGGACACCTAATGGCATGATATTCATTAACTAGCTCAGCCCACTAGGTTAGGCTAGATAAGCTAGATAGGTCAGCTTGGACTCATACAATCGACCTTAATCCAGTCTCAACCTAAATTTTACTTTCCATATTTTCCTTTTAATTTAAACCGGCCTCAATGAGGCGATCTGAATTTCACCTGCTCTTTGATGCTATTTGTTCGAATCGTCCAAGTTAAATCATCCTATTTGGTGCAGTCGATTTATGCTGACCAATTTTATCTTGAGTCCATTAATTCAATATGTCAAATCCATCTATATTAAATCGACTCAATGGATTGAGCCGAACTGAAATGGCTTGATTCAACTCAAAATTGATTGAGTATTAATCAGATTAAATCAGTAAAAAAAAATTGGATCGAAACCATATATATATATATATATATTGAATTTCATCTAAATAAAATTAAACTAAATTAACATCCATTGAATGAATTCAATCAGCCGAAACCAGATCTGACTCATATTAGCTAATTCCATCAAGTCTGGTCGACTTCAACTAGATCTAACTCAATTATAATTCTTTTGGATCAGTTCAATTTCAATTAAGTTTGATTTAATTCAAATGGTCTGATTAATTCTCTCAAAATGAAATTATTTTGTTTTGATGTAATCATAAAATGTTGAGCCAAATCATTTAAAACCCGATCAAGCGGCGCGAATTCATAGCAGCAGCCGCCCACCTCGCATCCACCTTTTTTCACGATCTTCTGCAGCAAGCAGCCATTAATTGCTATCAGGGGCATTAAATTTTATTTACAGCCGTCTGATTAAGATCTTTTGAGCACGATCGACACTTCCCTTGCCACTTCGCTTTTGGCCATTCGAATACAGCAGAGGGCCTGGGATATTCATTCGTCCTGCTGAAACGAGAGAGAATCGAGTGTGAGGGCTCGGGGCTTCTCTATCTTTCAAGCAAGATTCGAGGGTGAGTGAGAGCTGCATAAGGATAGGTGATACGAGAGCAAGAAAGCAGGATAGCTACGTTTTTTAGGTAGCATGAAGGAAGGTTAAGTGTTGTATTATTGGAGTGGAGGAGTGGAGGAGCGATTGGAAAATCCTCTACACAGATTTAAGTAAGCCAACAGGGTTAAGAATGTGATAAGGTCAGTTATTGTTTACAACATCTCTTCTCTGTTCTTCTTATAATGTGTTCATTGCTATTCATTTCTCTCAATGGCTGCAATTTGGTTTACATGTCTGCATAAATTGACCAGATTGGTCGGCATAAATTGATGGATTTGATATATTAAATTAATGGGATCAAGATCAAATTGGTCGGCATAAATTGACCGTACCAAATAGGCTGATTTAACTTGGCCTACTCGAACCAATAGCATCAAAGAGCGGGTGAAATTCAGACCAGCGTGTTGAGGCCATTTTAAATTAGAAGGAAAATATGGAAAGCCATATTTAGATTGGGACCGAATTATGGTCGATTGGACGAATCCAAGCTAACCTATCTTGCTTATCTAGCCTAACCTAATGGGTTGAGCTAGTTAGTGAATATCATGTCATTGTGTGCCCTCTTAAAGGATCCTATAAGCTTCTACTCTAAGGTAGGAATACCTAACTTCTCCTTTGATTGGGGCTCTCTTGGTTGATGCAACTTCGTTGACTTAGGTGGTGGGGACAAACCTTATCACTTTAGAATGGTGTGAACTTAAAGGGTAGCTCTAGCAGCAGTACCATTAATGAACATAGGAGAATCTTTGCTACTAAGCCCATTACCATAATATGAGCCACCATTAGCTCTTTCATCAAATTGCTTATGAGCCCAATGCTTTGACATTGTTGCTTTATTCATGTAAGCACGAATCTCTTCTGTCACTTCATCGGGGATTTTGGTACATAGTGCAACAACTTTATGAGAATAAAAAAGATGCTGTTTATTCTTATAACACCTTCAACTATTTAATCAGAATGATTTTATTTCAGATAAATGTATGTCTTCTCACACTTGCAAATTTGCCCTTGAAGACTATACTTCCATGTCTAATCTTTTATTTTTTTTTTCTGTTGAACTCTTTATACTTTTAACCATTTTCAAATTATCTTAAATTGGAAAACTAATTCAAAACATTGAATTGGAAATAAAAAATGATTAAATAAAACATAATAAGTAAATAAAGAAAGAAATAAGAAAAGAGGAGAAAAAAATTAAGAAGGTAAGGGCCATCGGTTAGGGTTTTTGGTGGTACAATAACGATGGTGGTGGAGTGGCTTAAGGGTAACCATGGTGGAAGAAGGGTTTCCATGCAGCCGGCCATGTGTGGCTTGTAGATGCATGTGCATGAGTTGTAGCCCTGAGGTTCATGGTTCACTATTTTAGTTTTTTTTTTTTAAATGAAATGTGTTTAGATTTAATCATAAGGGCAATTGATTTTTGAATTTATAAATTCAAAAAGCCTAATACCAATAACAAATCAAATTGAGGCTTGTGCCTCATCAAAATGGTCTTGTAGCACAGCTTGAGGCGTGCTTCACTCAACTGAGTAAAGGCACTCCACACTCAAAAATATAATGTTGCTTCAATTGTTACCTCGATCTAAGGTGCGCATCAGATTGTGTAGTTTAGACCATGTTAGAAGATTAGCTTTTGTTTTGTACATATTATCACTACTCTTGGGCGTCACAAGATTGTTATATAGGAGCTCCAGACCCTAAGCAAGATTGCATATAGCTTTGCATGTTGCATTTTTCAAGATTTCTTGTCTGAGGAATAATGAAAACTCTCAAATCTCTATATCCTCTCGTAAGTACTTATGTTTTTGTGGCATAGTTATGTTTAGTTTGCATGAGTTTATTTTATGAAGCATACCTTTTGCAATGACTGTTGCATGTTCTGTAGGGGCTATAATATTGGAGTCCGTTTGATTGACGAGTTTCTAGCCAAGTCCAATATTTCCAGATGTGTAGATTTCAAGGAAACCGCGGAAGTGATTGCAAAGGTGCTTGCAAATAAATTTCTTTATTTGCACTTCAACAATTGGAAATCTTATGTATTTTTTACTGCTCGATGTTTTCTATTCAGAAGAATAAAAAATCAATAAAAAGCTTTTACCTGCAAACTGATTAATTTGATTATTCATTAACCGCATGAGTCTCATGTTATTATAGATTGGATATTAGGCAGATGATCTGTATAGTAGGCAAAGACAATAAGAAATGAGGACAATTAGTTTTACACGCGAGCCAATAAGATATAATTTTACATATGCGTCACCAAATATAACGCACAAACCACTGGACTTACCGATGCTCATCTCTTTATTTTTTGGGAGAAGGTTTGGTTTTGTGATCATTTGTTTGTGTTGTGGTTATAGAAAGTTTTTTTTTGGCCTTAAATCTTTTCCGTTCTTCATTATTCTCAAAATTTTGCCTAAATTTTCTTGGAAATTTTTGCTATTTTTTTATGCTTTATAACGTTTGAATCCTTCTCATCTGTGATTTGAATTTCCTTGTATCTTAGATCCTTTTTTCAACCATTCAACAATGTTACTTCTGTGTTCTTTTCCATATATGCATTTATGATTTCTGAGCTTGAAGAGCTGACGAATGATTGGAAGGACATTATCATCATTACAAAATTGCCAACCATTATTAGACCAATTCTGTACTTAGTATTAGCAGAATTTATCTATCTCAAACTGCATTTACTTGATTATTAGAATGCCTATTTCACGTAGGTATGTGTGGTTAGATTCACTTGTTTTTTGCTTATGATAAATGATAGGAAATAAGAGAGCTTTCAACCCAAAACAGCGAACCACAAGCAAAACTTGGATGAACACACCTTGAATCACTTTTATTGTAAGAATTATGAAAGAAAAGCAACAAGATACAAGTATCTTCAATTGAAGAGGAAGACCCGACTATCCCATTTTAGGGGGTGTCAAAATCGGGTCACGGGTCAGGTTTGGGTTGAACCCGACATTGATTGCTAATGTTTGACCCGACACGCTTTTGCAAACGGGTTAGAAAATACAACCCGAACCTGACCCGACATGATTAGCCTGGGTTAACAAACGTCGCAGAATGAGGCGAGTTTTCCTGGTAGGGATGGAACGTGTTGGCGGTCGCGGGAGCAAGGCGAGTCTGTCAGGCGAGACGCTAAACGTGAACAAGACGAGTTTGCCTAGTAGTAGTCCGCCTGGCAAGACGCTGAACGAGACGAGTTCGCCTGATGAGACGCGCGTGGTAACTGGCACAAGCAGTGAGCATTGGGCAATGGGCACGCATGGTGCGTCTGTGCGTGCGCGAGATGGGCGCCATGAATAGTACGCGGCAAATTTGAGTCATTGTTGGGTTCGCGGGTTGACCCAAACCTAACACATAATTCGGAACTGGTCAAAAATCAGGACCCGTACTTGACTCGTTCTTTAACCAAGTTGACCTTAACTCAAAAAATCGGGTCAGATTCGAGTCGGATTTTCGTATCGTGTCAATTTTTACACCCCTACTCTAGTTAGCGGCTAGAGCCCAAAATTCCCTAAGCACAAACTAATTTCAGCTAAAATCAATCATAACCCTAACCCTTGGGTTAAAACTGTCATAACCCAATCTGATTAGGACATGTCCTATCGTGTTGAGTTATGATAGACTAATCCCAAGTTCTAGTTTTGGAATGTTTCAGATTCTCTTTCAATATTCATTTTAAATAAATTACAAATTATAGAGCTACCAAAACATTCAAATACTGAAAATAAACTCATCCATAAGATTTTTTTTTACTTCATCAAAATGTATCTACATTATAGTGCATGGCTACATGCAGAGTTATAGAACTGAATAATAAACTAGTCATGACTGTACAAAAATTAAAAGAGACCTATAAACTCAGATCTAATCTTGAACTGCTAATCAATAGTCTCTTCCTTTTCCCAGATCCTGAAAATCAAAAGCAAAACAACAATGAGCTATAACAGTTAAACAAACCACACAATTCAATCTAATTTTAAAAATTTTTTTATTAAATTTTGCTGAATATTTAGAAGTAGTTGAATTATTGCACTAAGAAATATAATATGAGTAAAATAGTAATTATTTAAATAACATTACTGAGTAAATAAATAAATTATAATTCATATTATAGAGTAGTTCATATCATATTCCCTGGACTCATACAAAATCTGAAAGGATTCTGACCCCTTGTGACTCCCTTTTGTGCTGATAGTGAGCACCAGAATATGACTTATAGCCATTAGAATATATCTTATATGCTCCAGAATATTCCCTAACATAGATAGAATCTCAAATAATTTTGACCTCTTATGTCTTTCAGCAGATATAATTTAACCACATGCATATAGATCATAACATTATAGCAGTTATAGAGTAATTAAGCATGTGTCAATATTACACAGTTTTTTATAATGATAGGCAACAAAAAACCCTACTAAACAAAAATGCACATTTAAAAAAAATAACTAAATTTCCAAGGTTTGTGCAAAATAATGTTTTAAAATTTTTATCGTACTACAATATTATTATTCAGGGTTCAGATAATTTTCTATTCAATAAAAATATCAAAATTCCCAAAAACCCTGTTGTGAAATTTTCAGAAAATATTTAAAATGCTCATAATCTTAATCTCTATAACATATAAAAGGTTATGCGGTGAAAGTTTTACCAGTGCAAAGTTATTTGTGTTTTTCGCTAACATTAACAGAAATTTGTTTGAAAAATTAAATACAAACTTCGTATTTTTGAAAATTGGATAGACATAATGTGACCTACCTCAAAACAAACAAGTTTGCCAACTGGCTCGACAGACAAAAACGACTCGAAGTCACCCAAACTGAATTTTTTTTTCTCTCTCATCTCTTTCTTCCCTAATTTCCCTAAGCAGATCTCTGCTGCTGAAAAATGAAAATGGCTAATGGAAATTTTAATGCTATTTAATGTAATTAAGTTAGTGGGTTTTGTTATTATATTAAAGTATTAGATAATTATTCTAATTATTTAGTATTAAAATATTAATTTCTTCTAAATTTTTTTTATATCTTCAAATCCGATAAATAAAAAATATTCATATATTAGTTAATCATGTCTGGAATATTTTGGTGAAATCGGTTTGCAAAATGGACAACTCACTGTGTTAAAAACTTTACTTGTACATACATGTGTCAATTTCTTAAAGAATTTTACTAGTGCTAAGAAATATGAAAAAAATTAAGAAAACTAAAACACAATAATATCTATGCTTCAGTGAAGACGGTTTGTGATTTTAACTTATAATGACTCTTAAAATAAATTTTGAGTGCTACAGATTTTAATGGTTATAACAAACAACTATTAAAAGCATGCAATACCAAGTAAAATACCAAAACAGCCCCTTCAATTCAAATTTCCCTCACCTAACCCTCCTCTCTCTTCATTAGCGTGTGGAGTCTACCCTAAGGGAGGCGAACAATGCCCTAGGAGGAACCATGCTTCTGCCTAGTGTATACAAAGGTCTGATGCAAGCTAAGTGGATTAAAAAAAACCAAAGGAGAACACTAAGGAAATTAGAATCTCACTCAATTCAACATTTAGTAAGCCAACACCAAACAAACTTGAAAACAAACGGAAGTTATACACTAAGAAAATTAAAAATAAAAATGACTCTCAGAACAACCAGCTAGTGGTCACATCACATGCATCAAAATAGTAGGCAAAATGATTAGTGCTCAAAGACATGCAAACTAGTGGTCCACCATAGCAACTTTAGGCCAACGTCCACCACAAACTCCTCCGGCAAATGCTAACAAATCGGCCAACCAGTGCCTTCAAATGCTTTAGAAGAAAGATACAAATAGGGGTGTTAACATTGGACCCGACCCGAACCAGACACGAAAATTTCGGGTTTAGGTTAACCCAAAGCGGGTCGGGTTCGAGTCCTGAAAACTGACCCTTTTGCAAAGCCGGGTCAGGTTCGAGTTGACCCAGGAACTCGATAATGACCCAGAAACCCAGCTGCCCCGCGCCAGTTTCCCCGTTGTCACGCACTCGTTGCCCCGCGCACGCTTCCTCGCAGCCCCTCGCCAGCTGCCCTGCCTGCCCTCGCCAGCTGCCCCGCTGCCCCGCACATCGCCGGCTGTCGCGTCGCCTACACCGCTCCGCTGCCGCTTCCCCTCCGGTCGCCGGCACTGCCTAACGTGCTGTCCCTAAAAAAAAGGGTCGGGTCGGGTTGACCTGAACCCAAAGCAGGTCGGGTTCGGGTCCAAAAAATTGACCCGTTTGAAAAAATTGGTCGGGTTGACCCAAACTCGAATAGTTCCGGGTCAGATCCGGGTTCGACCCGATCCCTACCCATGACCCGAAATTGACACCCCTAGATACAAATGGGGGTGAAAACTTGCGGAGAGAAGAAATATATATGAAACCCGAGACGAAATTATATATAGGATAAGAAAAAGGGGGTACATAACTCGCAAGCTATCAAAGAAGAAACCCTCAGGTCTTAGTGTTTATCACTCACCAAATTTTGCTCCCAAATGTCACAAAGCAGACCCAATATATAGGTGAAGAAAGGGAACCAAACAACCAAACAGCCGCCCACTCAAACCAATAAGACAGAGTGAGATAAAATACCAGAAGTTAGCCGCCTGTAGCAGCACACGAAGGGGCACGCGGGAAATAAGAACAACCAACGAACGGAACAGGCGCCAGGGGCGTGTATCAGGACATGCAGATTCGTGTATCAGGACACGCAGAAGAATCGAAGAGGCATTAAGGGGGGGAATGAACCGAGAGATGCATAGAAGCAGAAAAATTTACCAAATAAAGGCAACTAAATCCCAGCAATTAAGACATCAGCTGGCAAAACAGCTAGCACATACCCGAATCAACTAAACCACAACCACGAAACTTGGGTCAAACCCAAGTCAGCCCAAATGTCATGGCACCAAAGAAACTAGCACACCAAAGGAATAGCATGTCTAAGAGCACAACCTACACGTGATCATTGGTTATCTTCCATTATAGGGTAGAAAAAATATAAAAAAATTATAAAATTCAAATTACAATAAAGTTCAAATTAAGAATAAAATTGAAATGAAGTTTGTATGCATCAAGGTCGGTCTCGCCTAGACCGGTTTAGCAATACTCCCTCCTAAAGAACCACTTTGTCCTCAAGATGGAATGAAGAAAATTGATGATTAATCATCTTATACAACTCCCACATGGCATCATATTCGGATAAGTTCTTCAACTTTATCAACACTTCCTTACTTCCTCTCTCTCCTTGTCGCACTCCTTCCAACTTCAGTGGTTCCAAAACCACATCCAAATCCTCCGTCAATCTCACTGGTAACTTCGCACTTGCTGCATGGTCCCATATAACTCTCCTCAATTGTGACACGTGGAATATCGGGTGTATGGCAGGCTTGGTAGCAGTTGGTGGTAAACTCAACGATACACCACTGCTCCAATCCTCTCTAATGTCTCATAAGGGCTAAAGTATCTCGGGACAAACTTCTTATTTCTTTTGCTAGCCACTGTCCTTTATCTATAGGGACAAAGCTTCAAATACACCATATCCCCTTCCTCAAATTGAATGTCCTTTTTGCCCCCATCTGCCTACCTTTTCATGATTTGCTGGGCCCTCAACAAGTGTATTTTCAATTCCTCCAACACCCTTTCCTTCCCCTCCAAGTACAGCCCTACTGAAAAAATTGGTGCTACTCTGCCCAAAGTGCATCAAATGATGCAGATCTATTCCGTACAACACTTTAAAAGGAGCCATATGGGATGTCGAATGATATGAAGTGTTATACTTAATGATACGAAGTGTTATACTATAGATTTCGGTATCCCATATAATCTGACCACCTCTCTAATGAATGCCAACAACTGTGTCACTAAGCATATTTGCTCAATCTGTCCACCACCACCAAAATAATTGTAAACCCCTTGGATAAGGGTAACCCGTCTGTGAAATACATGGAGATCTCCTCCCACACTCTGCTTGGAAGAGCTTAGGGATTGTAGTAGTCCCTTCGGAGTCATGTTCATGCACTTTCCTCTAGCTTATCTCACACATAGCCATCATCTCCTCTAAATCCTTGTGCATCCCCTTCTAATATAACTTTACAGCCAATTCATGTATGTTTTCTGCACACCATAGTGACCCCCAAAAGCGCTCCCATGGAACTCATGTATCAAGTGTGGGATATGGATCAAGGTTTGGGATAGCACAAACCTCCCTTGATAGAGCAGTCTGATAGGAAATACTTGATTTCAAGTATTTTCGAATCACTTCTATAGCAAATCTCGATGCAAACTGCTGTTCGCAGCAGGTAAAACAGCAAAACAACGGAAAAACAGGAAAAATCTGAGAGAAATTTGGAGAAACAACTTGTATTTTACTAGTAGATGAAAAAAAAATAACAAAGATACAAGGATCCTCTATTCGAGAGGAGGATCGCACTCTCCCAATCTCTAAAATTCGTTCTAGAGCCCAAGCCTCCAAGAAAACCCTAATTGCAATCACTCAAAACATGACCCACTCCCTAATTCCCTCATACACTTTAATACAAATTATTTCCTAATTAGTTTTCCCTCCCAATGCTTGAGCCGCCCCACCCTTTTCCCTTTTGAAAGATATTTGTTGGATGGGGCCCACCTAATATGTGGAAAAGGGAGGAAGGAGGCGGGCTACTTCCGCCTCCTGTAGAATTGCTGAACCGGCTGGGCCGGTTCAGCCAGCACAGGCGTAACATTACCGCTCTCCCAAAGAACCACCTTGTCCTCAAGGTGAAAATCCGGAAACTGCTGTTTCATCCTCTCGTATGGCTCCCACGTGGCCTTGTAGTCAGGAAGGTTCTTCCACTGGATCAACACTTCCTTAGTTCCTTCTTCTTTCTGGCGAACCCCCATCAGTTCTAATTGTTCCAAAACCACCTCTAAATCCTCCGTCAGAGTCACCGGTAGCTCAGTGTTGGCTGTATAATCACCCATGGCCTTCCTCAACTGTGATACATGAAAGACTGGATGTATGGTCGTCGTTGGTGGTAGCTTCAGTCGATATGCTACTGCTCCGATCTTCTCCAGCACTTCATAAGGCCCAAAGTACCGAGGAGCCAGCTTCTCATTTCTCCTGTTGGCGACTGTTTACTGCCTATATGGTCGGAGCTATGGTCGGAGCTTCAAATACGCCTTCTCCCCCACTTCAAATTGGATGTCCCTCCTATGTCCGTCCGCTTGCCGCTTCATAATCTGTTGAGCCCTCAGTAAATGTCTCTTCAATTCTTCCAGCACTTTATCTCTCTCCTCCAAATACTCCTCTACTGAAGAAACGGGAGTACTACTACTCCCAAAATGTACCAAGTGAGGAGGGTCCCTTCCGTACAACATCTTGAATGGGGTCATCTGTGCAGCCGAGTAGAAAGAGGTGTTGTACCAGTACTCCGCCCATGACAGCCACTTAGCCCACTGCTTGGGCGTATCCGATACGAAGCATCTCAAGTATGTTTCCAAGCTCCTATTGACCACCCCAGTCTGGCCATCTGTCTGCGGGTGGTAGGCGGTGCTCCTTTTCAAAACTGTTCCATGCAATTTGAACAACTCTTTCCAGAAATGGCTAAGGAACACCTTATCTCTGTCTGACACGATTGCCTCTGGTACCTCGTGCAATCTGACCACCTCCCTGATGAATGTTGAGGCTACTGTCACCGCGGTGTACAGATGTCGGAGAGGAATGAAATGAGCGTACTTGCTCAATCTATCTACCACCACCAAGTTAACTGTGAATCCTTCTGAACGAGGCAGTCCATCTATGAAGTCCATGGATATCTCCTCTCATACCTGTCCTGGTAATGCCAACGGCTGTACAAGTCCTCCTGGCGACATTGCCAGACATTTGTTCCTCTGACAAACTTCGCACCTTGCCACCATCTCCTCTACATCTCTATGCATTCCCTTCCAATAAAGCTCAGCCGCCAGTCTCCTGTAGGTCTTCTGCACTCCTGAATGGCCCTCGACTGTGCTCCCATGAAATTCTTGGAGTAAATTTGGGATGTGGATCGAGGTTCGGGGCATCACAAATCTCCCCTGAAACAGTAGTCTGTCTCCCTCCTATGAGTACCCTGGGTGACTACCATCCTCTTTCAGTAAATCTGACCTGATCCTTCCCAAATCTTTATCTCTAGAACTTTCTTCTCTGAGGACTCCCAATCGAGCATCAAAGGCACGAATAGTGCCACTGCTTGCAGCTCTCCCATACATCTAGACAAGACATCTGCCGCCTTGTTCTCCACTCCTGGCCTATACTAGATCTCAAAATCGTACCCTAACAACTTGGACAGCCACCTTTGATGCTCCTCTGTCACCATCCGCTGCTCCAACAGGTATTTCAGACTCCGCTGATTTGTCCTGACAATGAAATGTCTCCCAAGCAGGTAGGGCCGCCACTTCTGGATGGCCAACACAATGGCCATTAATTCCCTCTCATAAACTGATTTCAGCCTGGCTCTAGCAGTCAATACCTGGCTGAAATAGGCAATAGGCCTCCGACTCTGCATCAACACTGCACCAAGACCGTACTCGGCTGCATCGGTCTCCACAATAAAAGTCTGAGTGAAATCTGGCAACGCTAAGATCGGCACCGTGGTCATCGCCTTCTTCAAGCTCTCAAACGCTGATGTGGCTGCCTCCCCCCATATGAACCCGTCCTTCTTCAAGTGCTCAGTAAGCGGCCATGCTATGGAACTATAACCCTTTACAAACCTTCTGTAGTAACCTATCAGTCCTAGGAATCCCCTTAGCTCCTTTAGATTTTTCGATACTGGCCACCTTAGCATTGCTTCAATTTTGGACTGATCAGCTGCCACCCCTCCTTTTGAAACTGCATGGCCCAAGTACTCTACACTGGTTTGTGCAAAAAAACATTTCTTTAAATTAGCCCTCAACTGGTGCTCATGCAGTACCTCTAACACCTTCTTTAAGTGCTCCCAGTGTTCCTCCTCGTCCTGCTATAGATCAGGATATCGTCAAAGAACACTAACACAAACCGTTTGAGATAAGGTTTGAAAACCCTATTTATCAGGGCCTGGAAAGTCGCTGGGGCGTTGGTGAGACCAAAAGGCATCACCAAAAACTCATAATGGCCTTCATGAGTTCTGAAAGCTGTCTTGGGTGCATCCTCCCTCTTCATCTGGATCTGGTGGTAGCCTGATTTCAAGTCTATCTTGCTAAAAATCATAGTCCCACTCAATTCATCTAGGAGCTCGTTGATGACGGGTATTGGAAACTTGTCCGGGACGGTTTCCTTGTTGAGTGCTCTGTAGTCCACACAAAACCGTCAGCTGCCATCCTTCTTCTTGACCAACAGAACGGGACTAGAGAAAGGGCTGATACTGGGTCTGATGATTTTTGCCTCTAACATTTCTCTAATCAACCGTTCAATCTCATCCTTCTGGAACTGAGGGTAGCGATAGGGCCGTACGCTGATGGGTGATACCCCTCCCTCAAAACGATGGCATGCTCCCTCTCTCGCTGCAGTGGTAACCCCTGAGGTGGCTGAAAAACCTCTTGGAACTGTTGAATCAAAGGTTGAATGGAGAGAGGGATGTCCCCTCCTTCCTCCAATCTCGCTCCCTCCAAACTGTGCAGCTCCACCAAATACCCTCCGCCTGCCGACTGAATGTCCCTCACCATGGTTTTAAGAGAAACGAGGGATTTGGAAAGTCCCGCATCTCCCTTGATTACCACCTTCTTTCCTTCGACCGTCATCTCCATCGTGAGTGCTCCCTAATTCACCTTGGTGTCCCCCAAAGTTTGCAGCCATTTCATGCCCAAGATGACATATGTACTCCCAAGCTCCAGCGGAAGGAAATCTTCCTTCACTTGTATCCCCTGGATCGTCAGTCGCACTCCTCTGCAAATCCCCTGACCCCTCTCCATCTTCCCTGTGCCCATCATCACCCCATAACAGCCAGTGCCCACCAATCTCACTCCCAGTTGATCAACGATCTGTGTGGAAATGAAGTTGTGAGTCGCCCCACTATCAATCAGCACCACCACCTCCTTGTCCTTTATCTCTTCCATCACTTTCATGGTGTGATTTGTAGTGAATCCCACCATTGAGTTCAGGGAAACCTCTGCCAGATCCAAGTGTAGCTTCTCCTCCATCTCCTCCTCTGTCTCTAGCTCACCTCCCTCCTCAATTTCCTCGTCATCGCAGACGGTGAGAACCTGAAGAGTTCGGTCCTTGCACCGATGCCCTGGTGTGTACTTCTCATCGCAGCGAAAACACAGCCCCTTAGCCCTCTTTTCTTGCATCTCTTTCTCTGTTAGCCATTTGAAATTTCCGCCACTTCCCCCTCCTCCTGTCCTCTCCCTTGGTACTTCTTGCGGTACTCCCTGGGCAGTTCCTTTGGGGGCTAGGAAGGTAGTCGTCATCTTGTAGGATCCCCCAGAGCTACTGCTACGAGCTCCCCTCTCCAGGTGCTTCTGGTCCTCCACCAGCTGTGCCAACTCCATGGCTTCTCTCAAGTCCCGTGGTCGCATCACCCTGACAGCTGCTCTGATCTCTGGTTTAAGGCCCTTCATGAAGTTCCCCTCCAACACGGTCTCAGAGAGACGATCCAGCCTGCTCGCGAGGTACTCAAACCTGTCGCGGTAATTGGCGACCGTTCCCTTCTGTGTCAGGGCAAAGAACTGCTCGTAGAAGTCTCCTCCCCTACTGGCTCGGAAACGCTCTAGCAGACAGTCCTTGAACTCCCTCCAGCTTCGAATAGGCCTCCTCATGTCCCGCCACTAGTACCAAGCTAATGCTTTCCTTTCCAAACACAGTTCTGCTGGTGTTAATTTCTCCTCCTCGATCAACCCATTGACCGCAAAGTATCGCTCCACCTTATAGATCCAGCCATGTGCGTCCTCGCCCTCAAAGATGGGCATCTTCAATTTCCTCACCCTCGGGTCTCCCCAGTTTCCCCTCGCTCCTCCATAACCTCCCATTCCCCGAGGGGGAAAAGCTCCCCAGTGGTCACGAACTTCCCTCCGCCGATCATACCCCTGCCCTTCCTCATACTCTTCCCTTCGTCTCTCCTCCTCAGCACCTTGACGGTAAAACTCATCCCTTCTCCCAAAAAATTCAGCACCCCTTCTCTCATAGCCCATGCTCATCTCCTCCCTAGAAAGTGGTTCTAGCGGAGGCATTCCGTCATTCCCATCAAGGATCTCCACTTCGGTAGTCTCCCTTCCCCTCAATGGGTTCGGGTTCCCGTTTCTCCCATTGTCGCCAGTGGCCTCCCTTGCTTCTACTGTTGTCGGGTTTTGTTTGCCCTCTAACATCTTCTTCATCATTTATTCTAATGCCTTGAACCTTCCATCCATCTTTTCATGGATGGACGCAAATTGATTTTGAAATTCAACGGTTCTTTCCTCCAAATCGGTCTTCAGTTGGCCGATTTCACCCTCCAGAATTTCTACTTTTCGTCCGGCCATCTTCTCTTCCACGGTAACCGAGAATTTCCCTTGCGGAAGGGGTTTACTTGCTGAAATTTCTAAATTTCAGCCGCTGATGGTCCCAAAAACGACACTCTGATACCAATTTGATAGGAAATACTTGATTTCAAGTATTTCCGAATCACTTCTATAGCAAATCTCGATGCAAACTGCTGTTCGCAGAAGGAAAAACAGCAAAACAGCGGAAAAACAGGAAAAATCTGAGAGAAATTTGGAGAAACAACTTGTATTTTACTAGTAGATGCAGGAAAAATAGCAAAAATACAAGGATCCTCTATTCGAGAGGAGGATCGCACTCTCCCAATCTCTAGAATTCGTTCTAGAGCCCAAGCCTCCAAGAAAACCCTAATTGCAATCACTCAAAACATGACCCACTCCCTAATTCCCTCATACAATTTAATACAAATTATTTCCTAATTAGTTTCCCTCCCAATGCTTGAGCCGCCCCACCCTTTTCCCTTTTGAAAAATATTTGTTGGATGGGGCCCACCGAATAGGTGGAAAAGGGAGGAAGGAGGCGGGCTACTTCCGCCTCCTGTAGAATTGCTGAACCGGCTGGTCCGGTTCAGCCAGCATAGGCGTAACACAGTCTCTCCCCATCTACAGAATAGCTAGGGTGGCTACTCTCATCTTTCAGTAGATCTGCTCTAATCCTTCTTAGCTCCTCGTCATGCACACTCTCCTCCTTAATAGCCCCCCAATCTAACATCAACAATATCAAAATGACCAACTCTTGGAGCTCCCACATGCATCTAGATAAAGCATCATCCGCCTTATTCTCCAACCCTAGCCTATATTGGATCTCAAAATCATAGCCCAACAACTTTGATAGCCACCTCTGATGCTTCTCGGTTACCATCATCTACTTTAACAAGTACTTCAAGCTTCTCTAATCTGTCTTAACAGTGAAGTATCAGCCCAACAAGTAAGGCTGCTATTTTTGAATAGCTAATATAATAGTCATCAACTCCCTTTAATAGATTGATTTCAGTCTGATCTTGGATGTCAACACTTGGCTGTAGTAAGCTATAGATTGATGGTTCTTCATGAGCATTGCCTCCAATCCACATCCTGATGCATCATTCTCGACCACAAACATCTGGCTGAAATCGAGTAGGGCTAGAACAGGTAACGCGATCATGGTTGTCTTCAACCTCTCAAAGGCCTAGGTCACTGCCTCTTTCCATAAGAAGCTATCCTTCTTCAGCTGTTCGGTCAGTGGTCAGGCTATGGTGTTGTATTATCTCACGAATCTCTTATAGTACCTAATCAACCCTAGGAATTCTCTCCCTCAAATTTCTAGGCAGAGGCCATTTCAACATGGTCTTAATCTTGGTCTAATCAGTGGTTGCCCCGTCCTGAGATACTACGTTTTCCGAGTACCATGCACTGGCCCGTTCAAAACGACACTTCTTTAGGTTGGCCCTCAGTTGATGCTCCTATAGCACCTCTAAGACCACTTTCAGATACTCCAAATGCTCCTTGGACATGCTGCACATCCGAGGTATGGTCGGAACACCTTGTTCATGAGGGTCTGGAAGATAGCATGGGCATTGGTGAGGTCAAATGACATCACGAAGCACTCGTAGTGTCCCTCATGTGTCTTGAATGTCATCTTTGGAACATCCTCCTCATCCGGGTTTGATGGTATCCGGACTTAAGGTCCATCTTCGTGAATACTACCGCTTCACAAAGCTCATCTATCACTGGAATAGGAAATTTGTCTGGCACAATCTCCTTATTCAGGGCCTGGTAGTCCACACAAAATCTCCATCTTTGACCAGTAGAATGGGGCTAGAGAAAGGATTCATGCTCGAATTAATGATCCCTGCCTCCTACTGCCTCCTACATCTCTCTGATTGGCTTCTCAATCTCATTCTTCTGAATCTGAGGGTAGCGGTACGGCCTGACATTGATCGGTGATACCTTTCCCTCAAAGTGATGGCGTGCTCCTGCTCCCTTGGTGGTGGCAACCCTTGAGGTGGCTGAAAAATATCACTGAATTGTTGTATAACCGACAATATCGAAAGAGGGATGCCCCCTTTTCCTCTAAACTTTGATCTCCTCTAAGCTCTGCAGCTCCACCAAAAATCCTCCTCCCACCTCTTGTATGACCCTTACCATAATTTTGAAAGACATTATGGCTTTGCAAAGCCCTGCATCTCCCCTAATCACGACCCTTCTCCCTTCCACCATCAGCTTCATTGTCAGCGTTCCCCAATTTACCTTGGTATCACCCAAGGTCTGCAGTCATCTCATCCCCATGACGACATCAGTGCTCCCTAGCTCCAATGGGAGAAAATCCTTCCTCACTTGGACTCCCTATATAATCAGGATTACTCCCCTACACACTCATCTACCTATCTCCATCTTTCCAGTCCCCATCATCACCCCATAGCACCTTATGTCCACCAGTTTCACCCCCAATTGGTCTATGACTTGGTTGGAGATGAAGTTGTGGGTAGCCCCACTATATACCAACACCACTATCTCCCTGTTTGCTATTTATCCTTTCACCCTCATATTGTGATTTGGAGCGAACCCCACTAATGAGTTCAAGGAGACCTCTGTCATGTCTAAATGCGGTTTTTCCTCCTCCGCCAATGCCTTACTCCCGCCTCCCTCCTCAGCTTTCTCATCATCACAGATGGTGAGAACCTGAAGAGTTCGGTCCTTACACCTATGACCCGGCGTATACCTCTCATTACATCTGAAACATAACCCTTTTACCCTCTTATCCTACACCTCTGCTTCTGTAAGTTGCTTGAAGTTGCCTCTTGAAAGAACTCCACTACTCTTCTCCTTTAGAGCTGCTCTCTGAAAGGACACTATTTGGGTTCTAGGTGCTAGGATTGTAGAGGTACTCCTATAAGCCCCTCCCATGATGTTGTTTCTGCTAGTTTTCTCCTTTTGATATTTTTCCTCCACCCTTTGAGCAAGCTCCATCATCTCTCTCAGCCTTCTTGATCTAAGCACCTTGAGATATGCTCATATGTCCTCCCCAATTCCCTTCATGAAATTCCCTTCCAATCCTTCCTCAGAGATTCCTCTCAGCCTCCATTAGAGTAGCTTAAACTTCTCCTGATACTCCATAACCGTCCCCTTCTTTGTTAGGGCATAGAACTACTTGTTAAGGTCTCCATCTCTAATGACTCGGAAATATTTCAATAAACACTCATTAAATTCTCCCCATGAGTAGATCGGATGCCTAGTCTCCCTCCATTGAAACCTAGCTAGGGCTTTCCCTTCCAAACATATAACCGCCGCCATAAATTTTTTTTCCTTCAGTCAGCCCATTGATAGCAAAGTAACACACCACTTGATACACCTATCCCTGAGCATCTTCCCCTTCTAAGACCGACATCTTTAACTTACTCGACTCACATCCATACCCCACCAGTTTCTCCCATTGTTGGTTTCTCTTGTGTAATGGTGGTGCGATTCTCTCCCTTCTTCCCTTGGCTGATTTGGACCCCATAGTTCGGCCCAATCATTGCTTCCTTCGATCCACCTTCCCTCCTGCCTAGTTGGTTTCCAAAAGGGTTCAGATTCCCCTCTTCTTGTTGTCCTCTCTTCCGGATACCCCGACGCACCTCCCATCAAAATATTCTTGGGTGGTCCTTAAGGGAAAATGCTCTCCACTTCATCATCATCATCTTCCTGAATTGTCTTCCCCTTCCGATCATCCGTAGGAATAACCAATGAAGCCTTCGATTGCATTTCAATCAACTTCTTTATCATGTCTTCCATATTTCCAAAGCGGTTCTCCATGGATGAGAACCTTCCTTCCACGGATGTGAATCTTCCCTCAATTCGAGAAAACCTCTCATCCATTTCGGTATTGAGTTATTCAATCTCACCTTCCAACACCTCCATCTTCTTCGCCGCCATAGGTCCCAAAAAAATGCTTTGACACCAATTTGAAAAGAAATATGAGAGCTTTCAACCCAAAATAGCAAACCACAAGCTAAAATTGGAAGAACACTCCTTGAATCACTTTTATTGTAAGAATTATGAAAGAAAAGCAACAAGATACAAATATCTTCAATTGGAGAGGAAGATACGACTCTCTCAAACCCTAGCTGGAAGCTAGAGCCCAAAATTCCCTAAGCACAAACTAATTTCAGTCAAAATAAAGCATAACCCTAACCCTAGTGTGAAAACAACTATTAAAAGCATACAATTCAAAGTAAAATATCAAAACAGCCCCTTCAATTCAAAATTTCCTCTCACCTGCACCCCTCCTCTCTCTTTATTAAGATGTGGACCCCACCCCAAGGGTTGCAGACAATGCCCTGTGCGGAACCAGGCTTCCGCTTGGTATATACAAAGGCCGGTCCCTCATGGGCTGACTGGACCGATCTAACAATAAACTTCATCACTGATTTGTTCCATCTAGATATTCTGCAAGGAATGTTGCATTATTTGAGTTCATGGCTTATTTTTTTTAGATAACTTAAAAAATCCTGTGACTTTGTGGAAGTTCTCTTGAAATGATCAATTCGAAAAATCCTACTGTTTCATTTTACAACCTTTTTTTTTTTTTTTGCTTGAAACTTTGTGGAGTTTTACGTGCCTACTTTTATTATATCCAACCCAGGTACCCAACCTGGAAATTTACCTAGTTTTATGTTTTGATAACGATGTTCTGGTCTAAAAGAAACCAAAAAAAAAAAAAAAAACACCCATACACATACAGACAACAAAAGGAAAAAGGCAAAAAAAAAAAAAAGAAATCTCACTCTTTTCATTTCATCAGGTTAACTGCATCACTGCTCCTATTCTCGTTGTCATGCTAACTGCAATAACTTTTTAAATCTGCCATTAGTAACGATAAGTATGATAAAAGTCTTATAATATCGATGAAACAGGTCGGTTTCAAAATGTTCTTAGGTGTTACTGCAACAGTAACCAATTGGGACGTTGAGGGCACTACTTGCAGCCTCGTTTTCGAAGATAACCCACTCGTTGAATTTGTTGAGCTTCCAGACACTTGCCAAGGCCTTTATTACTGCAATATCTTAAGCGGAGTTGTTAGAGGTGCCTTAGAGATGGTTCGTTTTTTCTCTCTACTCCTTTGCTTCCAGTCTTATTTCTTCTCTGTCGCTTTATCATTTCAAGCTTGAAGCAGTTCTTAATTAGCTTTTAGGCTTCGTTTGGGACGGCTTTCTTACTGCTTCTTAAGCTAATTAAAATTTTTATACTAGAAAGTTGCTTAAAGAAGCAGTAAGAAAGCCGTCCCAAACGAAGCCTTAGGCTTCATTTGGGACGGCTTTTTTTCTGCTTCTTAAAGCAGCTTTTTTGTACTAAAAAGTTGCTTTAAGAAGCAATAAAAAAGCCGTCCCAAACGAAAACTTAATAGCTTCTTGAGAATAGAATTTGTAAGCTTTAAAAAACCTCCATAACACTAAATTTGAACTCAGGTGTCCATGAAAACCGAGGTCAGTTGGGTACGAGATATGCTGCATGGTGATGATGCATATGAGCTGCGCGTCAAACTTATAAAACAAGTTCCAGAGGAATACCCATACAAAGATGACGAGTAAAACAAATCTGGTAAGTGTTGAACTTTTTTCTGTTTCTGTAATCGTTATTTTTGAAGTAATATATGGAATATGAATTAAGAACTCAGATTTTCACTATTTGGGTACTTCATATTCATAATATTGTATTTATTCAATGGATATGAATGATGGCATGGTTTTTCTCTCCTTGCTCTCATATCTTAGCTAGTTGATGGTACTTAAAACTTGAAGAGCTATCTCTGATGATGGTATGGTTATTCCCTAAAGATTAGTTAAGTATTTAAGCCATCTTTAATTTCTGATCATTCATAGTCCTCTAATTATTTTTATGATTGGCAAAGTAATCTATAAAAATAATATTAATTTAGGTGAGAGTATTTTTACTGTATTTTTTCCAAAATTGTCACAGAAAAAAAAAATCATGATTGAGAAGTAATTTTTTTTGAAGTATCGAAATAGTTCTTGACTATATACAGAGATTAATTTGATCTCTTAACTTTTTATATAAGGGATCATTTGGATTATTATTTAAAAATATTATATTTTAATTTGCAAGCACAAAATATTTAGCTCTTTTTTTTACAAGCAATTAAATGCTATAAGGCTTTGTTTGAGACGGCTTAATTATTGTTGTTTCCGTTTCCATTCGAAACATGAAAAATAGTTTTGGGTTGCTGTTTGGATGCATAGTTTTTGTAAAACTGTGTTATTCAAATCTTCATTATCTTACTAATTTTCATAGCTTTTTATTTGTCTTTTTCTCTTAGAAAAAGACATTTTTGAAACAATCATTTTTTGATTTTTATCAAAATTTTACAAAAGGATTTTTGCTACCAAACGAGGCCTAAGATGTTTAAAATATGTTATTTACTTCATAATTTAGTTTGATCTGCACGAATTTTCAAATATTAGCAACTTAACCGCTAACAGCCCCTAGATAAGATTTACAAAAGTATTTTTACTGTGTCCATTTGTGCAATTTAAAAACTAAGAACTGGGGAGGTTGGGGTGTTGGTTGAATGTAAAGCATTCATGATTTAGTGCAAGAGGTTTTAATTTTAGCTTAAATTTAACTTTGGCATGATTTTGCAAGAAAAGGTTTCAAATAATATTTTAATTTAATTTGTGCCCATTTCATTAAGTCTAAAATTAGAAAAATATGTTTCTTATTTTATTTTTTGTGAAAGGTCTATTTGGATGAAAATACACTTGAATTTTGAAAATAAACCTAGTTTATATATAATGGTACTGTGCTCTAACAATTTGAATCCTTAAACCAAAAAAGATATTAGATATACCATTATAAGCTTCGAATTTACCAAAATTTATCCTAAACTTGATCTAAATATGTTCAACACATGATTGAAGCTAACGTTCTTCAAAGGTCGTTTTTATTTTGCAACTTAAATTGAACAATAGTTGAATAAATTTCGATCATGTTTCAAAAATGGTTTGAAAATGTTTCAAATTTAAATCATATTTGAAATTAATTCAAATTTTTGCTTGAACCATATTCAAATAAGTTTGAATGTGATTCAAACATTATTCAAACATGATTGAATCATATCTTTTTATTTTGAATCCTCCATCTTATATGAAATTTTAAATTATTTATTATATTCACTTCAATTATTCCTATAAAAAGACATTATACTACTCGAGTCCATATTAAGCCAATGTTATGATGATTAAAATTGTTAGATAATTTCATAGTTTTCATCTTCTTGAAAAGGATGAAACAAAAACTTTAAAGAAACAAGAGTAGAAATTCAAGACTATATAACTTCAAATATGTGGTGCCAAACTTAGTCACTTAATATTGATATAAATAAATATTCTAAATACTATATTGAATGAAAAGAAACTAATTTCATCAGTATTAACCAATGTTTTGAAAATCGGACCAGAAGGAGAAGGAATGAAGCAGTGTCTTCGGGAGTTACGTGAGAAGAAATAGCGAAATACAATTAGGTTTTACTTTTTATTTGAGTTATTTTTCAAATATCTGCATGACTGAAATCACACGGCTTAGATTTCGAGTTTAAGTTTAACTGAGCAGTTCGAGCCCGGTCTCCGGTTTCACAATCCGACCAGCAGTGGGACCTGTTCTTTGTTTAGCTGGTTTCAAAGTGTATTCAAACCGGCCGGCTGGGTACCGGTTCAACCAGTTGAACCTGCAGGTCCAGGCCGGTCCGGTCCGATTTTAAAAACATTGGTATTATGATGTAGGACTACGATGCTTAAAGTAATTTTAGCATCTACAACCATGCAATCTATGGGAAGATCAGAGAATACATTTACTCATTGATTATCTCCAAACAAATAGTTCCTTGCAAAACACCTCAGCCGAACAGAATACTTCCAAACGCACAAAGGAACATAAAATGAGATGCAGGGAAGATATAAGAAGAAGAAAACAGAAGCATAAAGCCATAAATAAGCATACATACAAGTGAAAATACAGAAACTCAAAATTTCATTGAAACCTTATACTACATGAATTATACATAGAATATCTGCCCAACGTTTAACAAACTCTCATGGGGAAGATTCAACATCACACTATTCTCCCTACAAATCCTCCAAAGAAATGCATAAATGTAGTCCACAACAATCTTCTTAACAAGACCCGAATCCCTTCGAGCCATCACTATTGTGTTGCCCAATATGTGCACCACCCCAGCATCCTTGCACCTGTTCAAGAAATCATGTTCATCACTGGATCTAATCGAAATCGCACCCGGGTGCGGCGATGGAGCAGATACTATACAGTCTAGTGATGGATTGCTTGCCATCTCCACAATGGAGTCTGCAACATCATTGTCGGTAACAAGATCAACAGACTTGACATTCCTTTGTGGATCAAAAGTAAAGTCTTCTGAATCAGTGTATCCTTCCATCATCGTCTCGAGGCGAACGTAAGTAGAGATGGTATCAAATAGCATTTTTTCAAAGTCATCATCCCTCCTGTGAAGGTCATTGTATCCGTACCTTGCGACGCACCGAAACATATGAAAATTTTTCGGACCGATTCGCTTAACAATGAACCGCTCTTCCATCGGAACAGTATAGACTGGTAGGTACTTCACACAAACAAAGATGACGACCGAATGGATTGCGGGAAGATTGGTTATTAGGTGTGAGAAGATATGTGGAACTCCACTTGCTAGCTCAGTGTACACAAAACCAATGCCGGGGACACGAACAAGGCCAAGACTTGGGCCTAGACCGACGATCCAAGCCAATGAAACTTTTGAATGCATCTCGAACTGGTAGCGCTTCATTGTGCCATAATGCCAAACAAACATGATGAGAAGAAAGGCGGCGGCTACGACCAGAGGAACCCATCCACCCTGATTGACCTTGAATAGGACTGCAGAGAAGTACGTCAGCTCGACTAGAAGGGAGAGAGCAGTGAAGAGGAAAATGAGGATCCAATGGCTTCGCCATACCAAGAGCATGACAGGGATCATCAACAAGGTTGTAACTAGCATGACAAGTACAACCGCGGTTCCTGGCATAGAATAAATTTAGTTTTAAAAACAAGTATAGGGCCTCATTCACCTGATTCCAGATTTTAATAAAGCCAAAAAACATGAAATAATCAACTCATAGTAGTATAGCTAAAATATGGTAGAACGATCTTAAATCCTACCCTAACACTTGTGTGCAGGAAAAATTCACTCAGTAGAGATCCAAAGTCCGCATGGGCTAATCTACAAACAAACCATAACATGAAAAATATGGTAGGCACCTGCAGCATACAACAAAGGGAAATTTTCTGGGATATAATAACTAACAATCTAGATTTCCTTTTATAAGGACAACAACATCATCAGGCCTTTATCCCATTATGTGGGGTAAGCTACATGAATCAATTTTCTCCATTGTGTCTGGTTAAGAGTAAAATTCTCATTTTAAATCTAATAAAAAAATGTCATTTCTAATATTTTCTAACCAAGTTTTCTTAGGTCTGCCTCTACCTCTCTTAACATAGACAAAATCTAATACATCTACTCTCCTAACTGGGTCCTTAGAAGGCCGATGTTTTATGTGACGAAACCATCTAAGGCGACTATCTCTAATCTTATCTGCCACTAGAGCTACTCCAACCTTTTCACTTATATGCTTGTTTAACATTCTATCTCTAAGTGTAAAGCCACTCATCCACCTAAGCATTCTCATATTTACAACACCTAACTTAATTGTATGCTTCTCTTTTAATGGCCAACATTCAGCACCATAAAGCATTGCAGGCCAACCAAATTCACAAGCAATCAAGTGAAGTAAAAGGAATTTATTTTGCAAAGAGAGATGCATGAATGAGAAGAAATTTCTCATTCATTCTAGTTTTTCAGGCATGATGTCTGTAAACAGTGTGACTAAAACAAGAAGAATGACAAGAAATAAAAGTTGACGGTATTCATTAAAGGTGAACTTTGTGCATAGTTCAGATTAGGGGCGTCAAAAATCGACACGACCCGAAAAAATCCGGATTTGGGTCGGCCTGTTTGTAAAACTGGTCGGGTCCGGGTTCGAATTTTTGACCCGTTCGTTAAACGGGTCGAGCTTGGGTTGACCCGAAAACCCGCGAGTCGACCCTGATAACCCGTTAGTAAAAAATCTTTTGAAATTAAAGAAAAAATAATGATGTAAAATTGTTCTAAACGATGGCTAAGAAATTATTTGAACTCCACTAAGTTTTTTAAACATACAAATAATCGATGCCGTGTAACTAAATTTTAATAAACTTTTTTTTTATTATAAAACTTTTTTGAAAAAAAGCAATATATATTAAGATATGCATCTATATTTACCATTAAACTAACCAAAAAAATAATCCAATCAATGGGGTTATAATAGGCATACGTAGAAGAAAAAAACATCCAATCGATGCCGTGTAACTTAATTTTTTGAAATCCCATTAAGTCTGGTTCGGGTTTGCGGGCCGGGCCGGGTCGGTCAACCAGATAACCCGCACGGGTCGGGTTCGGGTCAACACGGTAACCCGCACGGGTCGGGTCCGGGTTGTATATCCTGACCCGTTTAGCTAAACGTGTCGGATTCAGGTCAACCCGTTTACACCCGGGTCAACTCAGGTTGGACCCGAACCCGACCCGTTGACCCAAATTGACACCCCTAGTTCAGATAATATGAAAATCACATCGAAAAGGGGAAAAAGACAAGGAAACGGGCTTACCGTATGCATTGCCAATCTGGCTTTGATTTTCGAATCCAGCGGTAACAGCTATGCAGAGAACCAAAAGAATCCAATTAATATCAGGAATGTATATCTGTCCAAGAAACTTCTTTGATGTGTGAACAACCTTGACCCTCGGGAAACAACCAAGAGCAAGTGCCTGCTTGATTATAGAAAACGTAGCAGATATTGTGGCTTGACTAGCAATAATAGCTGCTGCTGTTGCAACAATAAACATTGGCCAGTATATGCTATCTGCAAGTAAATAAAGCATCGTTATTATTTCAAAGAAGAAGTACACGTATGGCTTGAAGCTAAGGTATATAAGACGACCAACCTGGAATTGATCGATAAAATGCATCAAAAACATGATCTTGGTGCTGCATAATGTAAGCTGCTTGCCCAGAATATGCCAAAAGAAGGCATGGAAACACAACAAGAGTGAAAGCTATCTGCATAACAAGTAAATTACTTCTTGTGTCGGTTGTATGCAAGTGTCAACAATAAGGTTTCATTTGGGACTACTTTCTTACTGCTTCTTAAAGCAGCTTTCTAATAAAAAAATTTAATTTTTATACTAGAAATCCGCTTTAAGAAGCAGGAAGAAAGCCGTCCCAAACGAAGCTTAAAAATAGTTGCTTAAACAAGATAATTTACCTGAACCGAAAGAACAGGGAAATGACATAGGTCAGCAAATAAGGTTTCAGTTCCTGAAAAAAAAAATGTATCATATATATAATCTCAGCTTAGCAGCTGCAAGTAAATAGAATTAGTTTGATTACCAAGAAAAAGAATCATTTAAATATTTAGAGGGGATAACCTGTAATGCTTAGCATGATTCCTCCAAGGGAAGTCCAATTCCTATGACCACCTTTGAAGTATCTAACTATATAAACTGGATTGAAAGCTTTGAGAATCGAACTGTCATATTTCCAGATGTTGACTGCTCCTATGACTCCTATTAAAAGAAACCAAAGTAGGACAATGGGAGCAAATAACCAGCCAACTTTGTCTGTACCATAATGTTGCACGCTGAACAATCCAACTAATATGATCACTGCCACCACTATAACCACATCTGTCATATTGAAATTGTAAATGAAAAAAAAAAACATCAGTTATGCCACAACATTTCAATACAAAATGTGCATAGTGAAGCAAAGGTTTAGGTTGTTCAGAGAGGTTTTGTATGAGGCAGTTGGGAGCCATGGGAAGGGTGTGGAAGAATATGAACAAAAAGAAGAGGAATTAACATTTTGGAACTCTTTCAGTGCTAAACACATTGTGATAAATGAATTGAAAAATAAAAGCAGTATTTTACCGCAAAAAAGGTGATTTTTTTGTTATGGATGTTCAAAATTTTGAAAGTATCCATGATAGTACAGTGTTCAACAAAAGATGGGGAACAAATGCCAAGGACTTGAGGCTCACTATTAATCCAAAGCCACGCAAGCAGTTAAAATAACAAATATCCTCAAAATTACCTTTGTTAATCTCAGGGTGGTTAACCTGGATTCCACCAGATGCTGAGAGCACTGCAAACAAAGTTCAGCAAGTTTCATCATTAGTGCTTAAAGATACGTCAAACAGCACAAATGATCTTGAAAACCAATAGAAACATAAGCAATGATTAGATATTACTGATTAACTATTTTTAGAATGGCAAATACTGAATTAATTAACGCAGCATCAGATTGAAAAGTCAATAAGATAAGAAATAATTTCATTTTTGTTATCAGAAATAAATATTGGAAATGTAAGAGTGAGAGCATCGGAGCAATGTGAATAACAGACAACGTGTGGAGAAGGGAAAAGGTAATCCTAACAGAAAAAGACCATTTATGGAGAAAATGTACCTGAAATGGCAGGAGTAAGTATACCATCACCAATAGCCATACAAGTTCCAATAAGAACAAGAATTAGAATAACATTTCTCTTGTATGTATGAGCCTCTAACCATGACTTAACTTTTGATGCAAGTGAATTTTCGTCATATGTTTGGCGACTATATGTTGTTACTTCTTCATCAGTTTTACGCTGGTTGGGGATGGTGTTTATCTTGGCATGCCTACAAAGTAATGAGTATAGAGCAAAAGTACCCCCTACAAAATACATAGCATGAAAAATTGCATCAGTATCAAGGAAGAGGAATTGGAGAAAACTTGGGGCATTTAGAAGTTTGCATTAAGCATTAAGAATGATTCTCGAATCTTTCATTTGCAAAAATAGTTAAATAATACCTCAAAATTCAAACTAGTAAAATATCTAGAGATATGTGGTTTAGTCCTCGATTTACATTTTTGCAGTGTCGATATATGAGTTGAACAGACATAATCGTTGCAAAATAACAAAATCTACAAATACCAACCCCGAAAAAGCGTACAACTGAATCATTTAAAAAACAACCTATTCCTCCATGGTGGCATATTCGTACAAGTTAACGTATGGGTGGTGGCATATTTCTGGTCTATTTGGGAGGGTGGGAGGTGGATGTTGGATTTATCCGTTGGAGTTTGACTTAGGCTGTGGTTTGGTGTTGGGCATGTGGGGCTATCTTTCCTATTGCTGGAACTTGGCTTTATTGTTAGATGGCATTTGCAGTATATCTGCTTACCTATTACTATTTGTGTGGAGAATTTTACTATTGCTTATGCATGGGACTACATGGTCACAATCTATTTCTACTGCAACTTACGTGAAGGATTTGATATGCGTTTGCCACTATTTACGGTATTCATTATTCTTCCTATGTATGGATTTTACCTAGCCAGTTTCCAGGCTTTCACACAACATAGACTTCATGGGATTTTGTTCTATATGGTTGTTTAAATTTTGGATCAAATATAAGAGCTTGAATTCTAGGATTGCTAGAACTAAATTGGAGTTGCTTTCTGCTAACCATATCTACTAGCATAGGATAGTAGGAGCATATAAATATTACCACGCATGTAAAAAAAAAACTTTAGCTTGACTAAAATTTCTCTTTCTAGATTCAATTTTGTGAGAACAAATTGAATGTGTGATTCCTTCAAGTGTAGTACAAATATGACCACCTAATTTCGAGGATAAACATCTCCTTGTATCAATGTGGGGCCTCATTTTTCCTATTTTGTCTATTTCATCTACATAACTTGAATTGACTTGCTTATAATCTTGATTCTGATAAAACATCGGCAAATCAAAATTTTAATTTTTGGAAATAAAATTCACTTGTTAATTTTATGGGTTTATAATTCATCGCTGAATTTATCATATTATTTCAAAACCTGATTTTAACCTTAGATATCTATAGGAGTAATTTCACATAAAATTTCCTAGAAAGTTCATTTCAGGAGGATGAAATGCTAAGAAAAATCTAAATTTATCAATAGGTTACTCAAATATCCAGACTTTCAAAAGCATGCTAAGGTAATACTTGTGAAGACAACAAACCAAGTAGTTGATGTAAAATTAGCAACTCATAGTTCGAAACAAGTTGTCCCTTCCAATAGAGCACGAACAACTTCTAAATAATCAACATCTTCTCAAATAAAGCAGAAGTACTTCTTATATGAGAGTCCGCCATGAACACCTTGCAGTAGAAAGATTTAATAACATAAAAATTGCATTTATAAGAACAATAATGCTTTACCTTGGCCATTGTCATTTGCTCTCAACACCACAAAGACATATTTGAGAAGCGGGACTAGAGTTAGAGAGTATATAATCAGAGAAAGGGCTCCAATAACATCTTCAGGATCGCTTATTCCACGAGGAAATGTGTTATAAAAAACATATAATGGCGATGTGCCCAGATCTCCAAATACTACTCCAAGGCTCTGGAATGATAGTCTTAGAAGCAACAATGACGAGAATTTCTGCTAAGAAGATTTACAAATTTTCAGTTTAGTAAAATCTTCTTTAATAACAACAAAAGGCCTTAATGCTGGACTAAACAAAAGGAATTCATTTTGTATTTTCATTCACGAATATAATATCATGCAGAATTAATATGGTTATTGATCAAATAGAAAGTAAGACTTTACTTGTAAACCAAATTATCAAAATTGTCAAAGAAATATGTTACTCAGCCCTAATGATCGCCATGTAAAAGAAGTGTTTCAATGGCCCCAACCTCATGAAGAAGAGTTAAAATTCAAAAGCAGATCGAATTGCCAATAAAATTCATGGAGGCCTTACTGCATGAAAAACTCAAATCACCGCAGCGTGCAATTTGATCAACTTGATCAACAAGAAAAATAAGAACAAAAAGGAAGTCAACAAAATGACTCATCTATGCAGCAAAGAAACAATAGATGATTACATTTTGAAAACTGTCATAGATTACTGCAAATATAGAAAATTACAAAAACAAAAAATAAATCAGAAAAATAGAAAATTGCAAAAACAAAAACAAAAAAATCCAGAATATCAGCCACTCCTAATAGCATGGTGGAAATAACTACAAAGAAATTACTAGCCTTATTTCAAAGATCTAAATAAACTAAGAACTTTCCAAAATCTCTGATATCTAAAACATCTTCCAGACCCATTTTTCCTTATAGATACAGGGCAAGAAGCTTCAGTAATCACCATATACTGTGATCAACCAACAAAAGCAAAACAAATGAAGAGTATGTAAAATAAGATACAATTTTATTTTTCTTTTATGAAACCAAGGAATGATAATTCTCCAAAAAAAAAAAAACTACAAGAAGCAACCACAGCAACCTAGAAAAAGGGAGTAGCAAAAGAATACCTTCTCTTTGTACATATTCCTGAGCCTTCCAGCTTCTTCATCCATGGGCTGATCAAGCTTCTGATCCAAATCCCACATGCTTCCTCTCCCACCATCTTCCTCCAGCGAAATCGACGCCATCAAAACCCACAAATTCCACTCTCAATCCTAACTCCACAATCCCCAATCCAAAACTCGCAATAAATCAACAATCCAAAATATATCAATTCCAATCAAACCTTAAACACCAAAGACGAACTTCTAACCCAGAAGCCAAATCCCATCAAACATATGAAAACGTCTCTCAATTACCAACTCAGAAGCGAAAAAAAAAATACAAATTTCCTAACCTCATCGATCAAACAAAATGTGAGGCGGGCTTATCTCCGGAGGTTTTGGCCTCGGATGATCGAAAACCTGGAATGGAAGCTGACAGTTTGAAAGGAAAGGGTGGTCCCGAGAAGAATAGAGAATAGATGAAAGGCATCTGCTTGCGTTGCAGATGAAGAGCATATAGCCTGTGGAAGTTCGAATGGAGAGTGACCGCGAGATTTGTCCTTCCATTGGATGGATTTTTAGAGAGAGAAGAAAGAAGAATGCGGCTGAGTGCAAGAGAGAGAAGGGCGGGCAAGGAGAAGGTAACTGAATGTATTCTACTTCTTTTTTCTTAATATTCTAATGCTAGTCACGTTGATCGTCACTGGTGGATTGGGTAATATGCCATTAAAAGATTAAAAGGGCTTGCAAACATAAATTTGACCTCATATACCTAATAAAACACAAAAAATGATTTAAATATTTATCATAAAATTTTTATGTTTTTATATTTATTTATAAAATATATTTTTTTAAATATATTAAAACCAATATTTTATTTTGAGCAATTTTGAAATCATAAAGGAGTCAATTTGGCAACTTTAAGATTTATGTTAGGAAAAATTATTCTGTGCGGACCTCAGAAGGCAACCAGAGACCATGCAAAATGGGTCATGTCACTTTTTTGCTCAGTACCGATGCTATGTACCGGAGACTATCACTCATGTGCCAAGAAGGTGAGGTTGCAACTAGTGATGGTATATGAGGATGATAGTCAAGGGCTGGCACAGACGCACGAGGACAATAAGGACACAACTAGCACTTATGTGCGAAAGAGGTATATCTTATCGTGTTGTAAGCAGGGCTAATAAAAGGAGCGGACTAGCACCGTGTGAAGAAAATGTTGGAGGTCATAATCTTATATCTGTAATTCATATGATTTAAATACCGACCAAAATCGTAAAAAATGAACTACAAGAGGATGTTTTAAAATCCTACAAAATTACTCCCTATTCATTTTTGTATGATCAAATGCCTGAAGATATAAAACTCTTATATTTCAAATATAATACACTTCTAATACAATTAAAGATGTCTTCCAATCTCTTTCATGCTAATAATTATCATTATGAGTCACTTGTTTTTTTATGGGAAGTGAGAGGTGACAATATAAACGTGTGAACTATTGTAATGAAAATGTGAACACTGAGAACTAGCAAGTTCTAAGCTCATAGAAGCAAGGTTCCCTTTGACTCCTAATTTTATATGAATTATCATCTTGATAATAATATGATTTTACACATGCATCTTAGAATTGTTAGTTCTTAGTGAAGTATGATTGTATTGATCAATCGGGTTACATTATTGACTAAAATCTCAGTTCTGTCAGTCGAGCTCGACTAGGAGCTGGTTGGGGGTAGCTCCTAGTCCCCCTTTTGCTTGGGAGTTCGAGGGCGAAACATCTGAAAAAAATAGTGAATTTTTTAGTGTGATGTGACTATGGAGTTTTTTATTGATTTTGAATTTTTTTCCATATTTATACGATTGATCTTTTTTTTGGCTCTTGATTTACTTATCTACAAGAATTTATTCATAATATTGTGTTTCAATGCTTATATATATATATATTATATATATATATATATATATATATATATATATATATATATATATATATATATATATATATATATATATAATTTAGATAATTTTTATGCAACACATTAGAAATTTTCCTTTGGTAAAAAATGTAAAAAACTAAAATTTTTGTAAATTAAATACTTTTTATTTACAAGTGAAACAATGGAAATAAATAATTTTAGTAGGAATTTTTATTTGTCAGAAATTCATCATAAAAATGCAGATATTTTAATGTTTAAATAAATAAATGCAAATCAAACAGTTAGTGTTGAACATCGTTCGATTTGATTTCAATTTTATTATAATTTAAAATAATCAAGTCGGACAATATTATATGGAAATAAATATTGAACTAAACAATAATGAAATCCTAATAAGAAAGTGATACGTCATCACAAAATTAGCTTGATCGGGCACGAATTTCGAGGCAAAAGCTAGTTGGAAACTTCAAAAATTAATTTCGAGAGCATCTGAACTCCGATTTCAACGAGCTTACAGTCAAACTGAGCGTCTCGGAAATACAAACCCAACGACACCAAGATCAATCCAATCCGAGCCCAAATGAATCCGAATCAAGGGTTCAAAGCGCTGTTGGAAGGTTAAAACTTCAATTTGAGTTACCAAACGGTCTCCGATTTTGACGAGCTTATACTCGAATCGAACGGCTCGACGAGACGAATCCAAAGAGCCCAAGATCATCGAATTCCGACATCATTAAGGCCTTCAAATGTCCAACGAACGGTGCATGATCAAAGGATTCGATATCGGCCATCCATTCAAACCACTCCCTGTTCGCCCTTGATCTCACGCCTATTTACGGGCTATGCCACTCCAGAAAAACTATAAATAGAGCCATCATTCTACACCAAAAGGACTGAAGTGAAGAGAGAGAAGAAGAAGAGGAGAAAGGGGAAAAGGAGATTCCTCACCTCCTCGAACACCGCCGGAGCTCTTCCTGCCGCCTGAAGACGCCGGAACTCTGCCGGATATTCGGGAGAACGTCAGAATTCTGCCCAACTTCCATGGGATGCTGAAATTCTTCCCAATTTAGAAGAGAGTTCCCTCCTGACGCCGAAACTCCGCCCAAGTGAAGCCGGAGTTCTCCTCTGCCACCAAAGACGTTGGACTTCTACCCGACGTCGGACCTTCACTCTTCGTCAAGTTTCTACCCGACGCCGGACTTCTACCGGTTATCGGACTTCGCTGGACGTCTATGTGAAGATGCATTTCTTTCCATTGATGGACTTCTACCTGACGATGTCCTACTGATCTTCGTCGTCAGACTACAGTCCTTCCGACCTCCGTCGCCAGCCGACTACGGTCCTCCTAACTCACGTCGCCCGCCGACTACAGTCTTTCCGACATCCGTCGCCCGTTGAATACGGTCCTCCTGACTTATGTCGCCCGCCGACTACAGTCTTCCTGACTTACGTCGCCCGCCGACTACAGTCCTCCGTCGCCAGCTGACTACGGTCCTCCTGACCTACGTCGCCAGCCGACTGCAGTCCTTTTAACAAAGCAAATACGTCGATAGTAGCTCTTTGTATTTACATCATGTAATGTACTCCATAAGATGTACATCAAGCTAAGGCCTTCTCCCAAGGAAGGGCCTCATTTGTAATCGACTGCAAATACTAGTGGATTCGTTCAAACTGGGCTAGGCCCCGTGGTTTTTTCCCCTTTTACAGGGGTTTTCCACGTAAAAATCTTGGTGTCTCATAAATGCTAGACCCTCTCTCCTTATCTGATTGCGTGCCAGATTTTCGTACAATGCTAAGACGCTAAATATGATATTTCTCTACCGCCGCGAATACTCCTGGCCGCAACAGTTTGGCGCCGTCTGTGGGAAGTGATTCACGACTAGGGGGGCAACTTTTGCTCCAATCTCAAAAGATCACTCATAGCATCAATATCATTAGAAGCATATGCGGAATGGGGGGCAACTTTGACTCAAACCATGGTCAAATAGATCCTCCAATACCTTCAACACCAAGTTGATATTTCAGGAATATCCGAGCAAATGCAAGGATACTTCAAATCAATTACAAGCTTTATACAGTCCATTGTTGGACTTCTACTCCTCGAGCAAGTTCTTAACCTCGACCTCAAAAAGGCAGTAACGGTCTAAAAATAGACCATTCTTCACCTTTGATTCGGGATACACGCGGCATTCGCCCCCACCCAATCAAGGTAAAATCGATCACAGGGGGATTCGATTCGGCCTCTTCCACACAGGTTAACGTCGTCGAGCAAAGGCTCCGACATACAACCTCGGAAAGGTCTTACATTCTTGGTGGATTCTCTCGGCCTCTTCCACACAGGTTAACGTCGTCGAGCAAAGGCTCTGACATACAACCTCGGAAAGGTCCTACATCCTTAGTGGATTATCTCGACCTCTTCCACACAAGTTAACGTCGTCGAGCAAAGGCTCCGACATACAACCTCGGATATGTCTCACATCCTTGGTGGATTCTCTCGACCTCTTCCACACAGGTTAACGTCGTCGAGCAAAGGCTCCGACATACAACCTCGGAAAGGTCCTACATCCTTAGTGGATTATCTCGACCTCTTCCACACAGGTTAACGTCGTCGAGCAAGGCTTTGACATACAACCTCGGATAGGTCTCACATCCTTGGTGGATTCTCTCGACCTCTTCCACACAGGTTAACGTCATCGAGCAAAGGCTCCGACATACAACCTCGGAAAGGTCTTACATTCTTTGTGGATTCTCTCGGCCTCTTCCACACAGGTTAACGTCGTCGAGCAAAGGCTCCGACATACAACCTCGGAAAGGTCCTGCATCCTTAGTGGATTATCTCGACCTCTTCCACACAGGTTAACGTCGTCGAGCAAGGCTCCGACATACAACCTCGGATAGGTCTCACATCCTTGGTGGATTCTCTCGGCCTCTTCCACACAGGTTAACGTCGTCGAGCAAAGGCTCCGACATATAACCTCGGAAAGGTCTTACATTCTTGGTGGATTCTCTCGGCCTTTTCCACACAGGTTAACGTCGTCGAGCAAAGGCTCCGACATACAACCTCGGAAAGGTCTTACATCCTTAGTGGATTATCTCGACCTCTTCCACACAGGTTAACGTCGTCGAGCAAAGGCTCCGACATACAACCTCGGATAGGTCTCACATCCTTGGTGGATTCTCTCGACCTCTTCCACACAGGTTAACGTCGTCGAGCAAAGGCTCCGACATACAACCTCGGAAAGGTCCTACATCCTTAGTGGATTATCTCGACCTATTCCACACAGGTTAACGTCGTCGAGCAAAGCTCCGACATACAACCTCGGATAGGTCTCACATCCTTGGTGGATTCTCTCGACCTCTTCCACACAGGTTAACGTCGTCGAGCAAAGGCTCCGACATACAACCTCGGAAAGGTCTTACATTCTTGGTGGATTCTCTCGGCCTCTTCCACACAGGTTAACGTCGTCGAGCAAAGGCTCCGACATACAACCTCAGAAAGGTCCTACATCCTTAGTGGATTATCTCGACCTCTTCCACACAGGTTAACGTCGTCGAGCAAGGCTCTGACATACAACCTCGGATAAGTCTCACATCCTTGGTGGATTCTCTCGACCTCTTCCACATAGGTTAACGTCGTCGAGCAAAGGCTCCGACATACAACATCGGAAAGGTCTTACATACTTGGTGGATTCTCTCGGCCTCTTCCACACAGGTTAACATCGTCGAGCAAATGCTCCGACATACAACCTCGGAAAGGTCTCACATCCATGGTGGATTCTCTCGGCCTCTTCCACACAGGTTAACGTCGTCGAGCAAAGGCTCCGACATACAACCTCGGAAAGGTCTTACATCCTTGGTGGATTCTCTCGGCCTCTTCCACACAGGTTAACGTCGTCGAGCAAAGGCTCCGACATACAACCTCAGAAAGGTCTTACATCCTTGGTGGATTCTCTCGACCTTTTCCACACAGGTTAATATCATCGAACAAATGTTCTAACATACAACCTTGGATAGGTCTTACACCCTTGGTTAACGTTGCCCGAATGACGTCAAGGGACTTCTATTTAACTTCTTCACAAAGTTAAATTTTTACCCGATGTTGAATTTTCTCATCTAGCTGAACTTTTGCGTTGCAGGACTTTCAACGGACTAATGCCCGACGTTGAACTTCTACCTGACGTTGGACTTCTCCTTGTCGTCGGACTTCTGCTCGTCAGCGGACTCCTACTCGTCGTCGGACTTCTGCTCGTCGACGAACTCTCGTCGGTCTTCTACCCGACGTCGGACTTCTGCTTGTCGTCGGACTTCTGCTCGTCAGCAGACTTCTACTCGTCGTCGGACTTCTGCCTGTCGACGAACTTTCATCGGTCTTCTGCCCGAGGCTGTACTTCTACCCGACGTCAGACTTCTGCTTGTCGTCGGACTTCTGCTCGTTAGCGGACTTCTACTCGTCGTCGGACTTCTGCCCGTCGATGAACTTTCATTGGTCTTCTGCCCGAGGCCGTGCTTCTACTCGACGTCGGACTTCTCCTTGTCCTCGGACTTCTGCTCGTCAGCGGACGTCTACTCGTCGTCGGACTTCTGCTCGTCAGCGGACTCCTACGCATCGTCGGACTTCTACTCGTCGTCGGACTTCTGCTCGTCGACGAACTTTCGTCGGTCTTCTACCCGACGTTGAACTTCTACCGGACGTCGGACTTCTACTCGTCGTCGGACTTCTGCTCGTCGACGAATCTTCGTCGGTCTTCTACCCGACGTTGAACTTCTACCCGACGTCGGACTTCTTCCTGTCATCAGACTTCTGCTCGTCAGAAGACTCCTACGCATCATCAGATTTCTGCTCGTCAGCAGACGTCTACTCATCGTCGGACTTCTGCCCGTGACGAACTTTCATCAGTCTTCTGCACAAGGCCGTACTTCTACCCGATGTCGGACTTCTCCTTGTCGTCGGACTTCTCCTCGTCGGCGGACTACTACTCGTCATCGGCTTCTCGCTCGAATGCTACTTGCAACGGACCCTCAAACTCTCTCCTTTGGCTCCACACTCGATCATTGACTGCTAATGGGCTTCAACTCGATCGTCCATCGCCAGCAAATTTCTGCTCAAATGGCATTCAAATCCCGTAGGCTTCTACACGCGAGGAGGGGCGCTATTCGAGTAGGAAAAAATTCCAACTCGCAAATAACGGAAGCCTCAACCGTCAGTAAGCCGGAGGGGAGGAAGAAATCTCGTAGGCTTCTATATGCGAGGAGGGGCGCAATTCGAGTAGAAAAAAATTCCAACTCGCAAATAACGGAAGCCTCAATCGTCAGTAAGCCGGAGGGGGAGGAAGAAATCCCGTAGGCTTCTGCACGCGAGGAGGGGCGCTATTCGAGTAGGAAAAAATTTCAACTTGCAAATAACGGAAGCCTCAACCGTCAGTAAGCCGGAGGGGGAGGAAGAAATCCCGTAGGCTTCTGCACGCGAGGAGGGGCGCTATTCGAGTAGGAAAAAATTCCAACTCGCAAATAACGGAAGACTCAACCGTCAGTAAGCCGGATGGAGAGGAAGAAATCCCGTAGGTTTCTGCACGCGATGAGGGGCGCTAATTCGAGTAGAGGAAATTTTCTACTCGAAAATAGCGGAAGCCTCAGCCGCCAGAGAACCAGAGGGAGAAAGAAAGAGAAGGTGCAAGTTTTCTAAAGGAATTCAGGGCCTATTTATAGGCTTTTGAGAGAATGAAGGGAAGTTACAACCATTTTCAAAATTTCCTAATTTTAGGAATTTTTTCCGAATTTATTTGAATTTTTTGAGATTTTTTGGGAATTTTTTGGACCCAAAAATGACAAAAACATCATTTTTTGACGCATGTGGGGCCCACAATGTCGGTGCAGCCAACCGGCCGCACTGTTTCGCGCGGCCAGGTCACGAATCCGCGGCCTGCACTGCCGGATCACGGCTACCCAGCCGTGGCACACGCGCACGGCCACAGCAGCCCACCGCACAGCGCGCGGCAGCGCAACCCAGGCGCGGGCGCAGCCCAGGCGCGGGCGCACTCCAGTGCGAGCGCGCGGTTCGACCGCAGCGGGCGAGCGCGGCCGTGGTTCCGCTTCACCGGCGAGGCGGCGGCGGCGGCGGCGACGGCGGCCGGTCCGCCCGGTTCGGCTGCCCAGCCCGTTCAGGGTCCGTTTTTCGTCCCGGGAAAACCAAATTCGACGTTTTTGGGGTCCCCGAGCAGGTTTTTCGACGTTCCGGACTCAATTTCGACACTTTCGGAGCCATTCGAGGCTCTTACACGCAAGATTGATCCTGAGTCACTCGGAAAAAATTCTCTAAAATTTGTGACGCATATTTTCGGACTTCTGAAGCTACGACGTCTGAAAATAGGGGGGCAACTGATACGTCATCACAAAATTAGCTTGATCGGGCACGAATCTCGAGGCAAAAGCTAGTTGGAAACTTCAAAAATTAATTTTGAGAGCATCTGAACTCCGATTTCAGCGAGCTTATAGTCAAACTGAGCGTCTCGGAAATACAAACCCAACGACACCAAGATGAACCCAATCCGAGCCCAAATGAATCCGAATCAAGGGTTCAAAGCGCTGTTGGAAGGTTCAAACCGCAATGTGAGTTACCAAATGGTCTTCGATTTTGACGAGCTTATACTCGAATCGAACGGCTCGACGAGACGAATCCAACAAGCCCAAGATCATTGAATTCCGACATCATTAAGGCCTTCAAATGTCCAACGAACGGTGCATGATCAAAGGATTCGATATCGGCCGTCCATTCAAACCACTCCCTGTTCGCCCTTGATCTCACGCCTATTTACGGGCTATGCCACTCCAGAAAAACTATAAATAGAGCCCTCATTCTACACCAAAGGGACTGAAGTGAAGAGAGAGAAGAAGAAGAGGAGAAAGGGGAAAAGGAGATTCCTCACCTCCTCGACCACCGCCGGAGCTCTTCCTGCCGCCTGAAGACGCCGGAACTCTGCCTGATATTCGGGAGAACGTCAGAATTCTGCCCAACTTCCATGGGATGCTGAAATTCTTCCCAATTTAGAAGAGAGTTCCCTCCTGACGCCGAAACTCCGCCCAAGTGAAGCCGGAGTTCTCCTCTGCCACAAAAGACGTCGGACTTCTACCCGACGTCGGACCTTCACTCTTCGTCAAGTTTCTACCCGACGCCGGACTTCTACCGGTTATCGGACTTCGCTGGACGTCTATGTGAAGATGCATTTCTTTCCATTGATGGACTTCTACCTGACGATGTCCTACTGATCTTCGTCGTCAGACTACAGTCCTTCCGACCTCCGTCGCCAGCCGACTACGGTCCTCCTAACTCACGTCGCCCGCCGACTACAGTCTTTCCGACATCCGTCGCCCGTTGAATACGGTCCTCCTGACTTATGTCGCCCGCCGACTACAGTCTTCCTGACTTACGTCGCCCGCCGACTACAGTCCTCCGTCGCCAGCTGACTACGGTCCTCCTGACCTACGTCGCCAGCCGACTGCAGTCCTTCTAACAAAGCAAATACGTCGATAGTAGCTCTTTGTATTTACATCATGTAATGTACTCCATAAGATGTACATCAAGCTAAGGCCTTCTCCCAAGGAAGGGCCTCATTTGTAATCGACTGCAAATACTAGTGGATTCGTTCAAACTGGGCTAGGCCCCGTGGTTTTTTCCCCTTTTACAAGGGTTTTCCATGTAAAAATCTTGGTGTCTCATAAATGCTAGACCCTCTCTCCTTATCTGATTGCGTGCCAGATTTTCGTACAATGCTAAGACGCTAAATATGATATTTCTCTACCGCCGCGAATACTCCTGGCCGCAACAGAAAGAATTGTTCAATTTGGATAAAAAAACAACTAAAATTTTTTTTGGGATTGATTCCGTTAATTTAAATTGTTTTTTTAATTTTGTTCGGTCAATTACTTTTAATATTATTTGATTTAACATAAAATAAAAGGCAAATTTGACTTATATGCCCATAATTCAGGGTGTTAATAATTGACACAACCCAACAATCCAATTCAAATCAGACTTTAAAAATTCAAGTTCAAGTTGACCCGATAATCATTTGGGTTAACTAGGTCAAACTAGCTTGTATACAAATATTATTCGAACAAGATTGAATAAAGATCAAACAATATTTCATTAGTCATTGCTTGAACCTAATTCGAATAAAATTTGAACAAGACTTGAACCTTCCTTCACACGCACAGTCTAGTGATTCCTTCCCATTTCACGTTGTCGATCACAAGATCCTATTGAGCCTCTTCTTCTTATCACGCATTGTCATTGCCTTTCCCGTCCAGCTCTCTCTGCAAAATCTTCTTCCCTCGCACATCAAACTCACATTAGTAAGCCCTCCCATCATGAAATCATTTCTGCTCATAAGCAAGTCTCAACCGCAAGCCCCTAGCTTTGTCAATCCCTTGTGGCCCGGCTAAGCCCCCAACTTCACCGCTCTTGTCCGCTCTTATCCATGAAAAATTATTACATCCGGTGAAAATACCAAGCAATACCGAGCATACCGAGTGTACCGAGTGCGCTGTACCGAGCATGATACCGAGCCCTTTAGTGACGTGGCGTTTTGTTATTGGTTTCCGGATGCATTCGGTAACCTGACGGAATAATTACTCCTTATCCATGCACCCCCAAGCAATCTCATCACAACCACGATTCCTACTCTAGCGAGTATTAATACCTACGTTCAAAACTATGGTTTAAAAAGAAACGTTTGAATCATCTTTAAATTCATGTTCAATTTAAAGGTTCGAATTTGAGCTATTTCAAATCATTTTCTTAGACTAAGTTTTGAATGAGAAGTTTGCAAATATAAAAGAGTGATAATTTGGTTTATTCAAGCATATTTCCTCCATAAATGAAACAACGGTATATTTCTCCAATTTTACTTATTATAGGGCCATATAAAGACAAAATTTTCAATTAAAATTTAACAAAATTGGTAATTTATAAATTAAAAATCAGACCTTTTATTTTGAACTATTTGGCTTCACATTTATCATGCATGTTATCTAGTTCAATAATTCAATTCTGAATACTTTCTAGTTTGCCAAATATTTTTAAATATAAATCAAATCAATCAAATAATTTGTATTTTACTTCAACTAAAAAAGAATCTAACTTGAGTTAAACTGAAAATATAATTGATTGATATCTTCAATTCTAGGGGTGTCAGTTTCGGGTCACGGGTCGGGTTCGGGTCGAACCCGAGCTGACCCGGGTTCAAACGGGTCTCGCGGGCACTGGGCAGGCGGGGCAGCTTTGCGGGCAGGTGGGGCAGCCGTTTTTAAACGGGTTCACGGGTTGACCCGGCAACTCGTTGGGTCAACTCGAACCCGACCCGTTTTTCAAATGGGTCGATTTCTAGAACCTGAATCCGACCCGTTTTGAAATCGGGTCGGGTCAAACCCAAAATTTCCTGGTCGAGTTCGAGTCGGATTTTCGTGTCGTGTCAAATATTGACACCCCTATTAAATTCCATTTAATTATTTAATCTCTTTTTTGGGGATTTTTTTTTTTTTTACTTCTAAAATTTTCTCACTAACCCTATCAACTTCTTCAAACTTATTCATAAATGTGCAAAATTTCAAAAATAAATAAATAAATGAATAAATAATATATATACATATACAAAACTTCGATAATATCAAGGAAATAAATTTTCCTCAATTATCATAAATATCCAACAACATTTAGAATAAATAAACTTCATTGACTAAAGAATAATTATTGGTTAATCAAAGACTTTTATGTTAATCTTTCTTTATTTTCTTAAACAACCCTCCTAATTAACTATTTTAAAGAACCGCCCACTATCCAATAGCGAAGCATTTCTTCTACATTTTTTTAATTTTGCTTTCGCTTTAGTCATGCATATAGAATCCAAAAAAGTGATCTTTCGAATATGCTTTGCATATTTTATTTGAAAGCCGCCATTAATTAAAAAGAAATATACATATAATCATTATTTAATTTTTTATAAAACTAACATCCATTATTTTAAAATAAATCTTTTTATATGTTGTGATCATATTATTAAGAAATTTGAAAAAAAAAATAATGATTTAGAATTTTGTTATGTTATTTGAAACTTGATTTATAAATAAATAAAAAATAGATATTACAAATTTAAGAGCTTTATTTATATTACACTCTTTATCCTAATCTTAGAAAAATAAACAATAATAAATAATAGAGAAAATTAGGCTTAGAAAGACTCGCATTTACTAAAAAAATTATATAGAGATATCAAAATATATCATAATTGGCTTCAATTCTCTTGGATTTACTATGATATTAGCATATAATTCAACATATCATATACAATACTTATTTTATGATCTGTTTAGGACATGAGTTGAAACTTTTTATAGAAAATAGTTTTAAAATTGCTATGGAGAAAGTAGCGTTTTTGAAAGTTGTTGTAGAAAATAGCTTTCTAGCTAGCACAAAGATTTATAGAAAATAGTAAAAGAGCAATGGCCAAATAAAAATTGTTGTCACAATTTAAAAAAATAAAACAATAAAAACGTTGTCCCAAACAATGCCTTATGGAAATCCAAAAAAAATTAAATTTTATTTATATATTTTACATCTGGATATAGGGTTGTCGAAATCGGGTCATGGGTCAAGTTCAGGTCCAATCCAGAATTGACCCAACCGGAACCTGACCAATTTTTGCATATGGGTCAGGTTTTTCAACCCGGACTCGACCCTCATGAGTTGTCGAGTTGACCCGACTCAACCCGCGGCAGGGTGAGGTGTCAGCGACTTGGCGAGTCGACGACGAACTAAGACCGTGAGGTCGCAAGCGAGGTGAGGCATCAGCAGCTCGGTGAGTCGGCAAGACGATGTCGACAACGCTACTCATGTCAAACGCGGTCAGTTCAGACAGGAAGGCATGCCATCGTGTTTTTCCCTAGTTGAGTTCGGGTTTCCGGATCAACCCGAACCCCACCCATTTTTCCAAACAGATTAAATACAGGAACCCGAACCCGACCTGTTTGCGAAACGGGTTGATCCTAACTTGCGATTCAAATTTGAATCGAATTTTCAGGTCGTGTCAAATATTGACATCTCTATCTAGATATCCTTGCACAAATTCTTCCCCACTTTCTTCATAATGTACAACGTGGAGAGAAAAAAGTCTAAAACGGAACCTCGTCATAAATCCACAAATATTATTTCTTAATATTTTTGTATCAAAATAACATTAATTAATAAATGGAATCAAAGCTGGATATCCATAAGTTTGCTTAAGACTTTTGTCCACGTAATAGAGGTTTTTTTATTACTCTTCAATTTCAAATTATTAAAAAAAATGTATTATAATGGTTGCAGTATAATCCAAAGAATAAAATGAAATCTATATTACAACTAATATAACGCCTGACGCCGAAGTTTCGTCAGACCACCGCCTGACACTGGAGTTCTGCCAAACCACTGCTGGACCACCGACTGAGGCCTGAACTTTTGCCGGACCACCGATAGAAGTCAGAGTTCCTCCATACCATCGAAGAACACCCAGAATTCCCCTGGACCACTGTCTTATGACTACGATATTTCTGACCCCGTTCTCCGACAGACTTTGGTCCTTATGACCTCCATCGCCTACTTTGGTCCTTTCGACCTCCATCACCAGATAACAGTCTTTTTGATCCCTATCTCCTGCCGAATACAGTCCTTCTGACCTCCATCGCCAGATAATGGTCTTTCAGACCCATATCTCTTGCCGACTATGGTCCTTCCGACCTTTGTCGTATACTATGGTCTTTCCAATCTTCGTCACCAACTATGAACCTTCCGACCTCCATCGCCAAACAATGATCTTTCTTACCACTGTCTCTCACCGACTACAGTCCTTCTAACCTCCCTCCACCAGACAATGATCTTTCTAACCATGCACTGTCTCCCGCCGACTACAGTCCTTCCGACCTCCATCGCCAGCCAATGTTCTTTATGAACACTGTCTCCTGCCGACTACGGTCCTTCCAACATCCATCGTCAGATAACGGTCATTCCGACCATCGTCACCAGACTACGGTCTTTCCGACCTCCGTCGCCCACCTACTATGGTTCTGCCAACTAAACGGACATTTCAATACTAATTCTTTTAATTCTCATCATGTAATATGATATACATTTGCTACATCAACCCAAGGCCCTCTCCCTAAGGAAGGGTCTCATTTGTAGTAGGCTGCAAATAATAGTGGATTCATTCAAACTGAGCCACACCCATGGGTTTTTTCCCTTTATAGGGGTTTCCAAGTAAAAACTATGTTGTCTCTCTTATGAACACTATACCCTCTCTTTTATCTGCTTGTGTGTTCGATCTTCGTACAAAGCTAAGACATTAAATTTTATATTTCTCTACCGATGCAAAATACCTATTTCTACTTTCTTTAATTTTTAAAAAATATTTTTAAATTTAATTTGAAGATATTTCTTTTGCTGTTATGCACCTCAACCGATAATATAGCACATGGGGCAGATTTGCAAAATAAATTTGTGGTCCAATTAATATTCCCTTTTTTATAATGATGTTTTTTCCATTAATTAGTCATGAAAATGATGATGGTATCTGATGTCTCCAGCTTTCGGGTCCAAGTTGACATTTTGAATATTGTCATGTGCTAATCTTCATTATTCTTAATTAATCAAATCATTAATATCTAATTAGGTAATTAGCACCACTTAATAATTGATTAGCCTATGAAAATTCTCCATTTGTCTCTCAGAATAAATATTTTATTAAAAGGAACCTAAATTATTTTAATTGTGATCTCATTATGTTGAATGGTCTTATATATTTGAGTAGGTTTTGGATTGGTATAGTGAAGAAGGTTAGGCACTATTGAGTAGATTAATAATATACTATCATAGTAAATTTTAATAATTTTAAATTTATTTTGAAATTAATATAATAAAAATGATTAATTATTCATATATTATACTTATTTTAAATAAAAAAATTAAAATTTTAAAATCATTTTGATTTTTTTAATAAAATTCAATGAAATTTATAGTTATAACTTTACTAAAGTTAGGATAATTACAATTTATGAAATTCAATTTGTTTTAATAAATATATAATTCTTATGTGGAATAAAATTAATTATATCATATTGATCCTCATATATTTCTTTAAAAAGTCACATTATGTAATAAAATAGGAGATGGTAGGCTACATTATGCAATAATATAGAAAATGATTAAGTTGGATTCATCGTAATTATTTATTAAGTGGGCTAATTAGGGCTAATTAAGTCAAAAGTTGGATCTAGGCAATGGTATCACCCCTCATTCATTATAGGAAAATCACTCATTTAAGAAGAATTTTTCTATCGGAAAATCATTCATTTTCGTCGGAAATCTACCGGAAATATTATGCTGGAAATCTGTTGGAAAATACATCGAAGTTGCCGGCGTAAAATATCCACCGGATATTCCGATAGTAACTTGCATTTTTTCTATAGTGATTGGGTTCTTCTAGCTAGAGAGAGCTCTTAGCTGATTGGTGAGTTTTCCGAGATAATTAACAAATTCTTTGGATAAATGATCTTAATAACCAAACAATTTTGTATCTTTTGGTTGCGTAACTATATGGATAAGATTAAAGTAGCTCAAACGGCCCGTATGTGATGTAATTCAAAGCAATTTGAGGTTTTGAACAATTTTAAATTTGGTGAGATTCAAATTGTAAATGGTTTAAATTGATTAACAACCAATGATTATTTCCTTAAGAAAAGTTTATAATTTTATAATCATTTGATTAATCTAATGTAGATAAGTATGTTGAAGCTCTCTCACAAAATGAATAAAACTATTATGGAGGCTCCCCTCTTCTCCAAAGTCACCATTTGGCTAAAGACAAGAAGAGTTTGTTGAGGATTTGAACAAGCCTATGAATACGTGTCTTAGATCATACTCCTGTCAATGTCACCATTAAGAATTTGGCTTGTCTTATAGAATTTGGCTTCTATCTTTTTTTCCTTTAATTTGTCATATTTTTCTCCAGTTTTTTCCCCCTTGTTTGTTTTTTCTTTTGAGAAATGGCAAAGAACTATGGCTTTATAAACAATAATATATTAAAAAAAATCTTTTTGCAAATTAGGTTTTATTTGGAACAACTTTATGATTATTTTTATGATAAGAAAAATAGATAGTACAAAAATAATGTGCTTAAAAGATAACTTTTCATTATTTTTTTTCATAATTTATCTTTAATTTTTGTAATAAAACTCTATTTTAAGAAACAATAAGAAAGAGTTGTCCCAAACGAATTGGGACGACTTTTTTACTGTTGTTTAAAGTAACTTTTTAATAAAAAAAATTTTAATTTGTGTACTAAAAAATTGCTTCAGAAAGTCATAAGAAAGTCATCCCAAACGAAGTCTGACGGTTTTCTTACTGCTTCTTAAAGTAGTTTTTTAGTACAAAGATTTTAATTTTTATACTACATATATGTTTTAAGAAGCAGTTAGAAAGTTGTCTCAAACGAAGCATGAGAGTTCGTTTAGGACGGCTATTCGTTTGGGACAACTTTTTTATTGCTTCTTAAAATAACTTTGTAATATAACATTTTTAATTTTTGTATTAAAAAGTTGTTTTAAGAAACAATAAAAAAGCTCTCCCAAATGAAGCTTGAGAAATGAGTTTTAAAAAGGGAAAAATATAAAATTTCTAAACTGCATCAAATTAAACCTTAATCTGATAGAATCTCTTAGACTCAATTATATTTAATAATAATTTTCATTTACTTTGTTAGCTAACTAATTAAATAAAATTAATTTTTAGGACTGCAAATATGTTATCAATCTACAGCAATGTTATAATGTGAGATTTAATATGTAAATTTTTATATTTATTTTACTAATATTTAAGATTTTAAATTACATAAAAATATCATTAATATTAATTTAAGTAAAGTGAACACTTTTTTTTGCATATTTGTATATAAATAAATATTAAAAATTAGATGTAAAAATTTATGATAACCTTTAATAGTTATATAGAAATTTTACAAAACTCAGATATACATAAGCCAGAAATTGAAAAATATATATATCAGATACTTATGCTAGAATTAGTTGTTATTTTTTATTTAAACTGAATAAATTATTATTCTAATTTATAAGTTTTAAATTATTATTATTAAAATTTTGAAAAGGTTTTTTTTATAAATAACCATATTAAAGTTATTTAACAAAAAAATTGAATAAATTACCTTAAATTTTTATTTGAACAAAATTTTAAAATAATTCATTAATAATATTTTAAAAATTAAAATATTATTTCACATTTTACGTCCCTTTATAAAGAAATCAAATCAAATCAAAATTTCATATCCATTAAAATAAAAGAACACATTCTCATTTTCCTTATTTTATTGATAAGTTTAAGAAGACAATCACCATAAAAAGATTCAAAATAATATTTAGGTTAAATTATGAATTAATAATTTTTATTTTATTTTTAAATATTATGCAATTTGTGTAATCCCATTTAGTTTTAAAATTTATCATATAAATGTTTATTAAATACCTAAAAATGATCATATTTAGAAAAAAAAAATATTACGTGCGGTGTCCTGGCGCGTCTGGAGACTAATTCGGATGCGCCACGTCACCCAATGCACATTGCATTAGATGAAGTGGTGCGTTCGGATTGGCCTCTGGACGCGTTCGGACATCGCACATAATAAACTCTCGATTTTTAGGGTGTGAAAATGAAGGAAATACCTCAAAAAAAGTTTTTTAGATATATCAAAGTCTTCCTTTGGGAGAAATGTTTTTGGAGGGATAAAACTATAGGGGAATAATTATTACTTAAAAATTGAAATGATTTTTAATTTCTTCTTTTAATTTTTTTAATTTTTTAGCTAATTTTTGTTAAAGTACTGAAACTTTATGGTTTATGATTTATTTAAAATTATATTTATTAAATTAACATTATTATTGTAATTTTTAAATAAATTATTTTCTTAATGCTGATGATGTATGTGTAGCCTTTAGTGGATTATTAAAATTTAGGTTGTGTTGATTGTTTTGTTGGCTTATAATTTTGGATTGCTAGATGGGCTGAATATATATAGTAGGAAGTTGCCATTGTCAAAGGCTCTTCGTTTCATGTACTATATGTCTGTTGTTTAATCCAAATGTTATGTCACAATTAAGAAATCTAATGGAAAGAATTATTCTTAATTCTAATTTAGCTCATCAATAATCACAACATTTGAAGCCATCTAAAAACATCAAACAACTATAAATATAAGCATATACATCATGATGTATTTCATTTGTATCTTCAAAAGAAACATATACAACAATTTAGCACAAATATTCTCTCACAATATTCCAACAAACGTCCAAAATGGAATTGGCAAAATACATCTATAAACAAAACATGTACCTACGATCTTGATTTTAACCTTATTAACTCTTTTCTACTCAATCAGGTCCTTACCGCTTCCTCAAATAAAATATAAACAATATAGACTGAGCAAACACTTGCTTAGCATCCTCAAATAAAATATAAACAATATAGACTGAGCAAACACTTGCTTAGCATGCTACAACAAATCTATTGAAAATTTCAATATTCAATGTGTAAAAAATAAATTACCCAAGAGCCAAATATTATCTAAATAGAAAGTTATACGTTTTAAATTTAAATAATTTAGTGTATATAAAATGTTCTATCACTAACATGATCACAACAGTACGGATAGTGTCAACAATCTGAACGTGTTAAAGGCAAAAACATAAATAATTCTAGAACATGAACATGATATCAAAAAATATAATACATGAGGAAATATAACATGAAACATATAATTTAAAACATTTTTCGCATTCACATAGCATATTTCCTGAAGCCTTATTATACCCCAACTTTCACTTATAACTCAAATTGATCGTAATAGCATGATTTTTCTTATAACTCCACTTTGACTAATATCTCTATTTATTCATCTCACATATGTTAAGTGTATGATACATACAGATAGAAAAATCACATATGTGCATAGGCTCTTATAACTCCACTTATATTACACTGAACATAAAATAGTCGCCACTTAGAAGCACCTCATTTCTCCCTCCTCTACAAATCCTCTAAAAATGAACATTACATATCAATTTCATTACATAAACATAAGAATATCAACATATTTAATATTTATGAACAACATGTAACATGATTTATGAATACATGAAAATTGCACATGTACGACAAACTTAGTAGCATGCACGGGGTAAAACTTATATGCATATTCAACAATAATTAAATAGAAAATCATTCACGAAGAACATTCATAGCATCATTTGAAGTATTTATTATATTGTAGCATATTCTAGAAATATTAACATACTAATAGAAATGCTTAAAATTATGTGTGAATTAAACCACTCGGTGAAAATTCATATTTTTCTTGTTAATGTAATTAAATGTATAATCCTAGAACATATAAAAAGTTACACCATAAAAACTTTTTATATCATAAATTTGCTTTTTGTCAACCCAAATCAAATAAATATCCTTAAATACTTGCTAATTGAAAGGGACTATAAAAAGTTACACCACTGCAGTGCTCCCAATCAAAGAGCTTAGTGCCACAGTGCTCCCAAGAAAATTTCTAAACACTCAAAATTGAGATATTGGCGTTGTAGTGCTATTTCCCAGCATTTCACCACTGCTACACCCTACTTACAATGCTATAATTATACTAACTAATAGAGAGAGCATGAGGAAAAGAATGAGGAAATGAATCAAAGATGACAATAACAAGGAAAAGAATAATTTCTATCTTGGAAGGAAGGAGGGACTATATGTGACACCTCCAAATTTCAGTTTGTAGTTTTAACATGCTCTAACAAGATCCAATTCGAGGTAAGCCATTGACTTTCTGCATTTGAGCCCTTCTATATATGTATAGGAATGACTTGTATGTATGTGATGGTCTGCATGTGTTCAGAAGCAGATCCCGGTGGTCTGTTTGCATGTTTGAAAAAGTTCTCCTGGGGCACTGTAACTTGGCAGTATCCCAGCATTGAGCTCTCTATAATTTTACAAATAAAATCAACACTGTAGCGCTGAGGGCTTCCTAAGGGAGCGCCGCAGAGGGAACCACAACGTGTTAGACATTAATTTTATATTAAAATATCATAATCTGCTATTCATTTCCATTCATTTCATTTGGAGCAGTCAACTAGAGAGAGAGAGAGAGACAGAGAGGATTTTAGAGAGAGAAAATTTGTTTGGGGGGAGGGTGGTATGATATACAACTATGAGGAAAAGAGTCAAAGATAACAATAACAAGGAAAAGAATAATTTCTATCTTGGATGGAATTAGGGGCTATACGTTAAACCTAGAAAATTCAGTTTACATTTCTAACATTTTCTGACAAGATGCAATTCGAGGTAATCATTTGAATTTTTGCATTTGAGCCATTCTATATGTGTATATGAATGATTTGTATGTATGTAATGGTTTGCATGTGTTCTGAAGCAAATCTCGGTGGTCTGTTTGCATGTTTGAAAAATTTTCCCTAGGGCACTGTAACTTGGCAGTACTTTGGCGTTGAGCTCTCTATAATTTTACAAATTAAATCAACACTGCGGCATTGAGGGCTTTCTGAGGGAGCATCGAAAAGGGCACTGCAGTGTGCTAGACATAAATCTTATATTTAAATATCATAATATGCTATTTAGTTCCATTCATTTCATTTAGGGCAGCCGACTAGAGAGAGAGAAAGAAGAGGAGGATTTTTAGAGAGAAAAAGTCTATTTTAGGTATTTTTGATCCATTTTCAGCTGACGGATCAATTCTAGAAGTTATTCAGGTCAACGTATGTTTCAATTTACCTATCTCAATTTTCAAAAATACAAATGTTTAATTGTTTTATTTAATTTGCATATTTTGTTATTAAAAAATGAGAATAAATTCACACCTATAAAAGTTTCACCTTGTAACATTTTATATATTATAGAGGTAATGATAATGAATATTTAGATATTTTTTTAGAAAGTTTACACCAGAGATTTTGGGGAGTACACTATTTTTATTGATTTGAAAAGTAATCCTGACTCTGAAAAAAAAATGATGAAGTATAATTAAAAATTCAAGTAATGCTTTGAATAATTTCTAGTAATTTGGTTATGTTCTGAAATAGTGCATTTCTATTTAGTAGTATATTCTGATGCTTGTTGTTACAACATTTTGTTAAACTCTGAAAATAGTTTATTTATATTTTTTTTACTACAATTCAATGACTTATACGCTTGTTTGAGTGAAATGTATAATTATGAGGAGTTTTAGTGTGAATAAAGGAAGTTATATTATAGTACTACACATCCTAGTGCCAAAAATACATTTTGGATATGCACACTGTGTTCTGGTGCTATAAACACATTTTGTTTTGGTACTAGACATTAGGAATATATCATAAGGCCTATTTTTTGATATGTCAAAATGAGAGTCATAAGGGTCCAAATTCTTTGAATTCGATCTGATGGGAGGCATAAGGACCTCAAAAAAATATGTTACTTTCTCCTTTGAATATGAATCACTTGTTTAATTACTTTCCCATCACTGTTATTTAAAATTTTTTATAATGATGGTTAATATTTTATTGAGCGTTGTGATTTATTATATTGTTTTTAACATTCAATTAAATGTTTGATAAATGATTATTTTTAAATTTTAAATCAATAAATATAGTATGTTGAGTTATGTTAACTCATAGTTATTATGCCTTATATTTAGGATGTGGAAAAGGAAAAGAGCCTATTGAATAATAATTTTAGGATATGATCTGAGTCTGTATAAGTGTTTCTTTTCTGAAATTTTGTGTTGTCATAGCTAATTATTTAATCTGCTTCATTTTATACTCCAATATGTAGCCATATACTATAGTGTGATCATTGTATATACATTTTGATGATAAACAAAAGAAATTTTGTAGATCATTTTATTTTTTTTATACAATAGAAGTTATTAACAGCTTTGTGATTTGTTGTTTATTTTTGTTTTATTATATTGGAAGAAATATTTGAATAGTTTTCAAAACTTAGATCATAAACAAGATCACTCAGATGATGAATGATAAATTAGAAAAATATTCTTGACAAAATTTTAAGAAAAAAAATGAAAGTAGCAAGAAATTAAAGGACTTATAAGGTTATTAAAGCACCTACCACTTTGCAATATATATGATGTGGGAGAAAACATGTTGGGCCATGCTATAGAGTGACAGGATAATGTTTTCGATGTGGTGATTATAGTCACTGAATGACAGAATGCTCATTGCCTGAACATGGACATGGATATGCTCTATAGCACTCCAAGTCCGAAAGGAGAAATTTGAACCTACTTTTTTATATTTCTAAGATTTCTTGTCATAACTGAATATACACAGAGTCATCTAATCATCAAGAATATATGAAATAAACATTCAAAATACACAAACCATAATTTCTCATCCCTTCCCCAAATAATTAATTATAATAGTTCATTATACTATATTTCATAACACTAATTCTATAATATAAATATATATATATATATATATATATAATATATATATATATATATATATATATATATATATACATGCTAAAGCTTGGCTTTCCTGCTCTCTATCTAAATGGGTCTACTCAACAGATCTCTTATCTTTTCCTGAAATGTATAAACTCAGTAGGCCAACACCAATTTTCTTATATTAATTCATAACAAAATATAATTGAAATAGAATCATAAAAGTCTTAAAGTATATTGATGTACATGTGAAAAATACAAAATGCACATTACTTTTGTCCCTTATAACAACCATTCTTCCACCTCCCATCTATTTAAGACAAGTGTAGAGCATAATTTGAACATAATAGAACATCCAATACAAAACCAATTCAGAGTTAGAATAAAATAATATAATAAATAACATTTTTACCTTGGGCCCAAGAAGACATCTTTCTTTTCAATTCAAAAACTCCAAAATATTGTGAAATGTATAATATAAATGTAATGCACAATTAAAGCTTTTTTTTAAGTAAATAACATCATAAAGTATACTGATGTACATGTGAATGTAGAATGCTCTTGTACTTATGCCCCCTATAACTCCTAATATTTCACCTCCTACCTATTCAAGATAGGTGCATAGCAGAATAAGAATAGAACATACCTTCTAATATAGAACCAATTCAAATCCAAAATAGAATAATCGAGTACAAAATATTTCCACCTTGAATCCAAGCAGTTGCATTTCTTTTCAATTCAGAAACTCCAGAATATCATGAAATGCATGATAATACAGATGTAACATGCAATTAAAGCTTTTTAAAGTAAATAATATCATATATCAACTTGTATATAAAATCCCCATATTTTCAAGTATCAACTCAAAGTACTAAGAAATTTACCAAATTCATATAAATATTCAAAATGCTAAATTAAAATACTTTATCATTTGCATTGAAGTTCAGATAGGCCAGGCTTCCATTTTCTAGAATAAGCAAATATTCATATAGAATAAACTGAACTGTGAAAGTTTGTATTATTATAGTCGAATTGTATAGGGTATAGACAAGAAAGTAAAATAATATATAAAATTTAATTTACACGGTGAAACATTTTTAAAACTTAAGAAAAATACTTTTAAAAGCATATCTTTCATTATATGCTTCAAAATTTAGATCAGAAATAGAATATAGGTCTACCTCGAGCCCGATAATTTTCCTAATTGGCTGGACGGATGAAGATTGAATTTTAGACTCCATATCCTCTCATTTTTCTTCTCTTTATTCCCTTTCCTCTCCTTTCTTTCTCAGCAAGCAGCTAATAGGGCATTTGGGTTTATGTTAGTGACTTTAGATATTTCTTATTTTAAGAAGCACTAATTCGTCATATTGTCATAGCATTATCACTTATGTCGCCGCAATGCCACCAACAAAACTCTCAAACTCTCCCAAACTTCTTAGACTCCATCCACAACGCCATTGCAACATCACCAGGCTAGCACACTTTCCTCAAAACTCATTTTTCCTCATTTTCCCTTAGATTACATTGCCGCATCACCAAAACTCTGCATTGCACTTCTCGTAGAGAAAAATTCCAACTTCTAGTTTTTTACTTTCTCATCTTACATTTCCTTTTTTTTTTTCTCCATTCAATTGAATTATACTCACAACTATTGAATATGTTATTATATTTAGGAGCATATAATTATCTGGATTTCGGATGACAAATATTAATTCTTAAAGTGAAAGTAGATATTTGGAGTTAGTGAAGGAGGTCCCTAAAGTATCTAAAGATGTGTCTAATATGATTCATTTTATACTTATATGTTGAGTCTTTTAATGATTTCATAAGTGATTTACATCCAACATAATTTTTTTTTTTAATTTTTAAATCAATTGTGATTCAGCATATTATATTTAATTAGTTTCATTTTAAGTATATTCTTTCTTTCAGACTGGTATAAAAATGTTGAGGGCGATATTTTTTTGAAGTAGTTAGATTGTAATAATCCAAAATATGAAAAAAAAAACTTATAATAAAAATTGAAATTTTTATTTGAACTAGAGCTCTTTATCACTATGCTTGATAGCGCTACGGCCCTAGGCTTGAGAGCACAACAGCACCAAAAATCATCATCGCGATAATAGAGTCTATGTTCTACAATAATTTTAAATTCAACAAGTGACGCTATAGTGATGGGTCAGAGCACTATGGTGCTAGGCAACTAATTAATATATTTATGTATAAATCCTAAGCACTAAATCCCCTCTAGTGCTGCCACCTCCCCATTATCACTTGGCTTGCCATGGAAGACGAGAGGGAAAGGGAGAGGAAGAGGAGAGAGAATATTAGGTTTTAGTCATTTTCATTCATTACTTTAGTCAAGAAAAAATCTTCTGATCACTGTAAGTAAATATATTCTTATTCTTGTTTTCGATGATTTTGATTTCTACGATTTTGCCTCTTCCAAATATGCCAAAAATATATTTTCTTCTAATTTATCACACTTTGACCATGTAACTTTTTGTATATGATAGATACAAATTTTATAGATATTTTAACTATAATATTATTAAATTTAACTAGAAAAAGTGAAAGTTATGATTTTCTGAAGCTACAGATTGATTCTTTGTGTTTTATAGATTTAAACATTTCTAGTTGCATTTCATGCATGAAAGGGAGATTGATACAACTAATATAAAATAAATGTAGTATGTAAGTAAGGTAGGCTAGCTATTAATACTATATTAATGCGGGTTTGATGTTAAAACATAATACCCTACGTAGGAAGGTGGGCTAATGAGTTATCTTTTAAATAGGATGGTGGTGTAATCCATGTTCTAGCTTGTAACAGATTAACTGAATTACCCATACATGTAGAGGGGGATGACTCTTAAATGATTTGAAAGTCACATGTGAATTGACTTAAGATAATGAATAATGTTAGTAAGATAAAGATTGATAACCAATTGGTTGTTGTTAAGATTAAATTAAAGGCAATACGTACCCAATAATTGTGTGATAATTAGGGTGGAAGTATAAAAATATTACATTCAAACTGGATGTCTTGCCTTACTTTTTATTATATTTATGATTATATTTACATGATAGTTTATTGAACTAATTGATAGATGGATTGACATAACAAACTAATGATAATTATATTGCATAATGTTTGATAGAGGCATATAATAGAATCATAAGCATGAATTTATTAGATATATTGATGTTTGTTTCAGTATAACACTTGTTATTGATTTATAGATTTTTTTTCTTATTTCTTATAGTTTGATAAATATCTTTTGCTTAGTGAGATACTCTTATTTTATTGGTCATATTAATTTTTATTATTAATTGATATTGACTAGAAGTGGAGCATACCTATTGATTCTATTATATTGCATTAAAGTTAGATGATGAGTTTTAGTTACTTGCTAGACTTTGTAAGCTCATTATATAATTTTAACATAATTTCAAGTAAATTTAAGGAGCCCGTGGATTGAGGCTTAGCAGTAATGATGTTTTATTTTATTTCAAGTTCTTTGGTTATATGTATTCTTTTGTAGTTAATAGTGGCTTTTTGTATATTATTTTGGACTTTGAAATAAAATATGTAAATATTAACAGTAGCAACGTAATGATATTTTTCATGTTGTTTATATATTCTTTAATTCAATTAATTAGCTATGTATATCAAATTAATCTAGATATAAATGAATAATTATTTGTTGTTAACTAAAAGAAAATAAGTAAAATAAGTTGAAAAGATAATAAAAAGACATTCTTTCACTTTAGATCTTGAGGTATTACATGCATGAGCCCAAAAGGCTCGGCAAAATATTTCCACAAAATTCTTAAAATATTTGTATATTTATGAACGACCCTATAAAAACTGCTAGTATACTCCAAACTCTCCAAAAAATTCTTGGATTGTTTGGTACATTTATTATCCCCACAAAAAAGTAATTCAAGTTACACAATTCATTTTCTCCATATTGGTTGTTTAACTCTAGAACTAGGTTGTCCATGTTTAGTGTAACTAGAAATAGGTTTTCCTATCGAATTTTTGCAAGTTATTCTGTGATGGCCCCAAATACTACTCCAACTACAATTATGTTCATTTGTTTTCTTATTTGTGCTTAACTCCAAGAAATTCATGAATCTTCTTTTCTTAGGTCATCCTCTAGATTTGAGCAATTTGGACACACAAATTTGGACATCATCTTCAATGACATACCATTGATCCTTGTTAGGAAGCATTTTTATTGCACCTTCATAAGCTTGTTTGGACCTGAAATTAACTCAATTTAGTCAACAAAAAAAAAACATAAATGTAATGTAAAATTATAAATGACATGGTATAAATGATTAACATAAACATGCTAAAGTGGTTGTTACCAATTATTGTAGCTTCGTGAATACATAGTAGGCCACTCATTTTCCAAAGGTTGCAAGTTCATTCTCTAGTATCAATGTTGACTTAATATCTCCCTTTCTGACCTTCAACCATGAACTTAAATGATGTTGACTACCTAATGACAATCACCCCTTATGTGTTGTAACTTCTCTAACACACTCCTCAACATATGAGACTAGTTCTCCTTTTCACCCGCCTGCTATAAGTTTCCTCTTGGACCTTTGCTCCATTATCATGCCCCTGATCATATCAATGTACTCAACTAGAGGTTTGCATCTTGATTCTCCAATCCATGAATTGAAATATTCGGCCATATTATTTATGTTGGTGTGATTCCTTATTTCAAACGAAAATATACTTTTTGACCACTTATATGGTAAAGAAATAAAATATAAATGAATTGCTAGACTAATGTTATTTATCTCCATTAACTTGGATTCAAAATCAAATATTTTGTAAGCATTGATAAAAGACCATACTAAGTTTCATAACCTTGGACTATCATAACAATGAAAGGATGCATACACACTCTATGTTTTGCTTCAGGGTACACATTTTTATTGCTTCTCCTAGACCTTTCTCCATATCTGATATAAATCCAAGTGGATATAACTCACAGCTAAATGATTCTTTCAAATATATAAGAATCATTGCCATGTATCTCTAGATTCTATTCCAACCATTGTGAAAGCTAAAGTAAAAAAACCATTATTGTCATCAAGGAATTGGAAGATAACAAAACACCCAAATACTTTGATTTAAGGTGGCAAACATTAAGCCCAATTAAAGGTCTAAAACCTATGATGAAGCCATCAATGAAAACTTTAACATAAAACCTCTTAAATGAGTAATCATTAGTATAATATGTATATGTGATATGAGAGCCTGAATTTCTAGCAATGAGCGCACATCTTAGTACGAACCCATTTGTTTATATTTCGTGCTACTTCTCTAGAGTGCCACAATTTCATATTTCATGCTCCAAAGTTTATATTTCGTGTTGTTTTTTCTAGAGTGTCACAATTTCATATATGGTAATGATAATCCATACATTGACTCCAAACTATTATTAATGTGCTTTGGCAGTATGTATGGTTGTTTCTTTACAATATCCTATATTCCAATAGCAGCCTACTTAGATGTAGCAAGTTTATTTCCATCTCTGTTGACACCATAACATAGATTTGTATTATCTAACTTTCTAGCCTCAAAAGTCTAACCATCTTTATATAGATACATGTACCGTCCAAAGGCATCCTCAATGCAAGCATGTGCTATAACTAGTCTTATCACTAGCCTTGATCTTGATCCCAAAGTTATTAATGATGGTAGTGGATCGTAGAAACTACTTAAAACTGATTGTGTCATGAAAGCAGGCACCAACTACTAATGCTTTTATCATCACCAACTTGAGTTATCAAATAATTATAATTTAAGCTTTGAAAATCAATAATGTTTGAAGCAACATTATTTGAACTTGGGTGACATTGCTCCAAACCTTCTGAGATCATATCAACCTCATTTTCAACTTTTAATGCAACCACAACTTCAACCCACTGAATTTTATTAAATTGCTCTATCATTTGTATCACCTCAAAATCACTCTATATAGTTTTTTTTTTACTTTGGGAGAAGTAACACATATATGATTGTGTAATTTGAAGTCATGGCCAATAAATCATGGGCAAATCATTTCAACATTTTCTCTGAGGAAAAAAAAGTTAGTTAAATCATTTTTTGTTTGACTTTTAACTTCACTTTAATATACCCCAAATTTAAATGTAATAAGAAGTCATTCACTCTCATTCACCTTAATATTCATTTAACTTTACTCCAATTTAGTAAAAATCAATCAAAAATATATATGATGTGTTAATAATACATCATTCAACTACTTAATCGATAAGGTAGAGAACCAAACAAAAAAAAACTTATCACTAAGTAGCAAAAAATATTTAAGGCATGAGGAATACAATTCCAGTTGGAGCTTGCGACTTTCAAGGGAACCCGAGCTTTCACTCCAAATAATGAAGAGAAAGACCTGAATAGGGTACCGTCGGTCTCACAATGATGTGGAAGATCGTAGATTACAACGTCACAAGGACAGTAGTTCCATGCGTGTCTCGTGAAGACGGAGTGGTAGAAATGATTTGATTGGGAAGAAATAGGTGTTATAAGTATATTTTAAATTGTTTAGGTATTAAACATACAAAATAATCAAATTTCAAATCATATGTATGTAAATCCCCTTCTTTTTTATCCACTCAGGCGCCAACAATAACAAATCAAGGCTTTGTCGGTTGGCAGCTTGCTGTTATTAGGCTCCTGAGTTGATCTGAAGTGGAAGGAGCAGAGGCGCCCACGACCCACAACACAGAAAGAAGAGGCGAAACATCTGGAACTCGTGGTCCTAATTTACCACTACTTTGTTTCCAATCTGCTTCTCGTCACCAATTTCTGGTGATCTTTTTTGCGCTCAAAACTACTGTGTTATTAAGATAAAAACCCAGATCAAGCAAGATGCCCGATTCCGAGCGTTTCTCGATTTCTCAAAAGGGCAAGAGAAGTGATAATTTAAGAAAAAGAGGAGAGGTTGTAAAGTGACAATGGAGTCGCCGTTCAAGCCCGATATTCTTAAGGGGAAGGTGGCGCTCGTGACGGGAGGAGGATCAGGGATCTGCTTCGAGATCTCCACGCAGCTCGGGAAGCACGGCGCCGCTGTTGCCATAATGGGTCGCCGCCGTAGCATCCTTGACACCGCCGTCGACGCCCTCCGGTCGCAAGGCATTCGCGTAATGTCTCTGTCCCGATTTTGGAACTTTCTTCAAGTTGATCCATCTCGAAGGGTTAATTTAAGTGCAATGTCGAAGGGATTTGTGTTTACACGCGTTTGCTTTATGTGGTTCGTATCTCAAATTGGATGATGATTCTTTTTTGGTTGCAGCTTTTCGTCTATTTAATTCTTAAAGAGAAGTATTGATTTCTTTTGAGCAATAGTAAGATGAGACTGGAGCTGTTCTTAAGCTGTCTCAAATATACTCTGAGATGCCAGGCTGATTAATGAAGCTAATTACTTTATAAATGTAGGGATAAAGATTACATAAATTGACCAATTCCTAGTTCTATGTTGGTCGAAGCTTCACGCCGAAGAGCTTAGTTAGCACATGTACTGTATTGAATAGCCATTAATTCTACAGAAGATTCTGATAATTTAATTGTATATAGTATAACCAAAAACACTATTATGATATAAGTTCAGCTGCCTCAAGTAAAATCGAAAAGAAATGTTTGTTTTTGTTAAATTTGATTAGTTTGAATAGATAATGTAGAAATATTATTAATATTTATAGCTTCATTGAATTAAGACTAGATAAATTGTTCTGTCGAAGACTTTATGCAATGATTATTAAAAAGGTATCCTCTTTCCAGTAGTAATCTCTATTTTGTTGTTCTTTGTGGTCAAACCTTGAATTTTCTGTCATGAAACGATTTTCTTATTGAGCTCCAGGAGATTCTTTGCTGCATGCCGAGCTAATTAGATATTAGAATAATATGGAGGACGCGGGGGTTTTTAAGTTGAGAACTTTGAACTGTGACCACAGGGACAGATAACTATTTAAGTAATTTGAGGATGAAAGCTATGCATGCAAAAAAAAAATCGTGTAGTTCAATGAATCAGTAAATGTTATTATATAATCTAGAGATTGGCCTTTGATTTGACTTTATTAGATTTGTTATATATATATATATATATATATATATATATATATATATATATATATATATATATATATATATATATATAATGACAGTTTTATATTGTAAGCTAGAATTCCTCCATATTAAAAGGTGAACGAGTTAAGTTGTAATTGAACAAGAGTCAAATTACAACAACAACAACATCAAGTCTTTGTCTCACTACATGCGTTCGGCTACATGAATCTTTTTTCTCCATTATGTTCAATTAAAAGTCAAATTCTCATTTAAATCTAATAAAGAAATATTATTTCTAATATTTTTTAACCTTGTCTTTTTAGGTCTACCTCTACCTTTCTTAACATAAGTCAAATTTAATACCTCTACTTTCCTAACCGGGTCATCGGAAGGCCGCCGTTTTATCTGACCAAACCATCTAAGGCGACTCTCTCTAATCTTATCTTCCACTGGAGCTACTCCAACCTTTTCACGTATATGCTCATTTCTTATCCTATCTCTAAGGGTAAAGCCGCTCATCCACCTTAGCATCCTCATCTCTGCAACACTTAACTTAGTATTATGCTTCTCTTTTAATGGCCAACATTCGGCGCCATAAAGCATTGCAGGTCTCACCACCATTTTATAGAATTTTCCCTTAAGTTTGCGGGGGGTTTTTCTATCAAATTAATAAAACGTATTTTCTTTGCTCCAAATTTACACCTATGTGATGTAAGAGTATTAAATTTGACTCATATCTGATAGGTAAAAAATGATATAAATGTATTAAGTGGTCAGTTCTCACCAATAGATTGAAGTAGCCCAACTTTAGCCTCCTTTTGATCTACACTCCCTAAAAAGTGGTGTTAGGACTAATGGTTTGAAATAGTTGAAAACATGCTTGATTTCAGGCGTATGCAACCCAACTTTAGCCTCCCTTTGGTACAATCTTCCTAAAAAGTGGTGTTAGAGCTAATGTTTTGACTTAGCTCACCTGTTTTCATGCGGTTTGTAGCTTCCCTAAAAGTTAATATGAACTTGTCATGTTCGCCCTATGTATTTTTTTTTTCTCCTTAAGCATTTGGTCTCCCTGAAAACAAACTAGAGTTTCTTTAAAACCATATATATTCCAGCAACGTCAAGCCTCAATTTATTTGCTTGATAACTATAAGATGGCTCCATCTTCAGCATTGCTGTTGACTTTACCATGGTTTCAAGACGTTTATGATGGCTTAGGAAACAAATTCGTTAGATTTGTTGAGGTTCTATTACTTCCTTTAGGGGCATTGTCGATGCTTTTGTCCTTAGCAACACAGGCTCCCACATAAAAGGTATTTGCTATTTTAAACTTGATTTAGTGCTGAATATAAAAAACGCTCTTTTTATTTTGTATTACAGGCTATTGGATTTCAGGGAGATGTCCGCAAACAGGAAGATGCAAGAAGAGTTATAGAAAGTACCATTAGCCATTTTGCAAGGCTTGACATTCTTGTAAATGGGGCGGCAGGCAATTTTCTAGTATCTCCCGAGGACTTATCAACTAATGGTTTCAGGACAGGTAGGATTAGCTTGTTTTACATTCTCTTTCCTCTCTTTTTATTTGTTGCTTTCAAATAAGGTCTAGCATAATATGATTTTGTTTTTTTTTTTAATAAAGAAATGATTTATTAACAATAAAGATAGTATGTGATAATATTTGCCAATTCTTATGGGCAGCATCATGAAGCGAGCTTAACGTGGTTGTCTTGTAATAAATGTGGAGTAGAAGGGGTTTATGATATGCATAATGTTAGGATTAGGAGTGTAAATAAGTCGAGCTGAGCTTGAGCCATCTTTGATTTGAGCTTGAGTTTGATTAAATAATCATGTTCAAACTCAAGCTAAAGCTTAATTTTACATGTTTGAGTTGGCTCGCGGGTTGGCTCGTTTCTTATAAAAGAGAGAAGATTATTCTTAATCAAATAATTATTCTAATAACATGATAAAAGAATAAGAATTTAAATTAGAAATAATAAGAATTACTTGAAATAAGGAAAAGATATAATTTTTAAATAATTTTGAAAACTTTCTACTAAATTTATTGAATTTTTATATTAAGTGTGTTTTATATTAACACTTTTTTAAAAAGTCGGCTCAAGAACTAACAAGTCTAACAAACATTTCCCTGATAAAGTTTGGGTTGGCACAGAGAACTTAGGTTACATATGATCTGTGATTATGGAAGAATTCCCTGCTGATTGTGTGCATTGTAACTCATTGTGTCATTCAAAGGTTGAATGTTCTATTTTACATCCACACCTTAAAATTTCTATCCCTCCTTCTGTTTAGCCCTCAAATAATGAGTTGCGTGGGTGTGGGGAAGTCTCTGTTGGGCTTCCTTTGGATGTCAATGTTTCGTCTGAACATGTGGCTTTGGCTTCTGTTGGCCTTGTTATTTCGGATGCTGGTGTCAATGATTTGGCGCTGGATTTAGGTAATGACTGTTCTTGTGCTCATAAGGATTTGGCTTTGGTTCTGGATCTTGTTGATGCAGTTGTTGGGAATGATGTTGGTCTTTCGGTGGAAGATTGATAGTCCTGAACCGGCCCAGGAGGCCGGCTCATTATTACAGGAGGCGTAACAAGGGGGTCCGCCCCCTTTGAATTTTTGCCCATGTGTGGGGCTTGCTTGGAACATTTGAGGAAGAGGATCGGGCGGCTAGGGAGAGAGGGAATTTTTGAATGAAAGAGATTTGAATTAGGTTTGAATTAGGAAACTAATTGTATTAATAGAAGGGATTTGTCTAGGGTTAGTTTTTATGCTTGTTTTGGTTTTTCTCTCAGATTTTCTTTGGCGTTTTGGACTCTAGGCACTTGGTCTAGAGATTGGGAGAGAACAATCCTCCTCGAATTGAGCATCAATTGTATCTTGCTTGGTATTTGTTTTGGCTTATTCCTCTTCTCGCATTCTATCATTTTGGGGCTAATTTCGCCCATATTTCGCAATTCTCTCGCTTTATTCACCAATTAGAGATAGGTTTGCTTGCGAACTCAAGTATTTACCTTAGGGTTACTTGGGAACTCAAGTATTTTCTATCAAAGATGTTGTTCTTTTGGATTCTATCTTACCCTTGAATGATCCCGTTTTTTTTTTGGAGAGGATGGGATGCCTTCAACTTTTGATTGCCCTATTATAGATGGTGTTAAAGATCTTGATGTCTCCTTGAATGCCAATAATTATTGCATTAACCTTATTGCTAGTCATACTTATGCTGATGATGTGGAGGTGTCAGGAGACAATCTGTTTTTTTGGTTCATGAGGGTGCTAAAGCTTTGGATGAGCAGGGGATTTCGGATGATGTGAGCTCTGGGATGCAAATTTTACCATTTCATTCTATGGTGCCTCTGGTTGATGTGTCAATTTATGTTATCTCAAATGTTGATATGTTAGCTCACATTCATAGGGATAATGTTGTGAGCATGCTGATTGACTAGATGATGGCAATTCTTCAACAAGTGGGGAGGAAATTAATGAGTTAGATTTGGATGCTCGGGACAACTTTGACTTAAGTCTTTTTCAAATTGCGGATGTTAGTTTTTTCAAAAATAGTATTAAGCCTAGGAAACGTAAATCTAAAAAGAAATGAGTTCTCTTTTTGGAGGGTTTTTTTTTTTATGGTTAATCTTGCTATTGTTGGTTTTGTTGCGATGGATTCGGGTCAGGACAATGATGAAGCAGGTCTCTTGCATGCACCTCGAACAGCCATGGCTTGGTAGGCAACCTAGGTGGTTCTTTACTTGGAATTTCGGTTGTTTCCTTATTTACCTCCTTGGATGGCCTAAGCCTGGCAACCAGGTGGCGGTCTGAGTCCAATTGACTTTGGGGAATTTCCGTCTTAATTTCATTCAACTTGTTTGGCCCTGCCGGTTATTGTTTTTTTTTGTTGTAATCTCGATCTATGTGGCCATCTCTTGGTCTTGTGATGTATTACTCTTTCTATCTAATGGATTTTATTTTGGAAAAAAAAAACATGCATACTCTTATAGCTGTGTTGCTAATAGATGCCGCCTGAACCTTTCTTTCTCTTGGTTATTAAAGAGAACCGGACCCCACTCTCTTCTGCTTTTCTCTATTCTCTTAGCTTCTGTGGGATTCCAAACCTCTCCTAAAAATCTTATTTATAGTAGTAATAAGAAATGAGTTTGAAAGTTTTAAATTAGTTACAAAATCCTTTAAGATTTTACAAAATATTCAAATTCAACAAAAGATTTAATAACTTACAAAAAAATTTAGCTATATCTTTGCAAATCTCAATTTAATATTTGCAATATAGGAATTTTCAATTATATCCTATAAAGATGTGATTGGAGGAAATTTTGACTCTTCTTTAAGAGATAAGGAACAAAATGGTTCCCAACTATTTAAAAGTCTCATTTTAGTCCCTTGACTTTTTAAATAAGGTCCTAAATGATCTCATGGAAAGATTAATTTAGTCCCTATTCAAAGAGCCAAGGGATCAAACTAGTACTTCTATATAACTGGGGATTATTTTGATGTTTCAGAAAAAGGTAGTGGACTAATTCGATCATTTTCTCATTTCTTTAACATTAAATTAGTTATATCAATTAGCCTAGTAGTTTCATTTTATCCGTTTTGAAGATCATAATTTGTGGGCTTATATTTTCACACTTTATGAAGTCAATAAATGTATTACTCTTATCTCTTTTATTTGGGTTTCACAGTGCTGGATATTGATTCTGTTGGCACATACACGATGTGCCATGAAGCTCTAAAGTATCTAAAAAAAGGAGGGTCGGGGAAAGATCAATCTACTACTGGTGGCCTTATTTTGAACATAAGCGCCACATTACATTATACTGCAGCATGGTATCAGATTCATGTGTCTGCTGCCAAGGTCTTTATCCTCACTCTGTTTTTCATAAACGAACACAATTACCCTTCCATCCTCTCACTCCCAACTCACCTTCTTTTGGGGACCAATGGGATAATAAAATTTGATTTCTTTGTAATTAATGTTCTACTTGGGCAGGCGGCAGTTGATAGTATCACAAGGTCCTTGGCCCTGGAATGGGGAACAGATTATGAAATCAGGGTCAATGGAATTGCGCCGGGACCAATTGAAGGCACTCCTGGATTGCAAAAACTTGCACCAGAGGAGATGAAGAACAAAGCACGAGAATACATTCCTCTTTATAGATTGGGAGAGAAATGGGATATCGCCATGGCTGCTCTCTTCTTGGCTTCTCATGCAGGTTCTTACCATTTTGTAATATTTAGGAGTTTCTTCTTTTTCATTTATGATTTTGTCTTCTTTTATTAATTTCCTTGAACAAGAAAAGTGCCTGTCATTGCTAGTTTTTCAAATTTTCACAAACTTTTTTGTCATCATCATTAGCCGTATCCCAGTTATTATGAAAATCCATGCATTATATTCCAGATCAGTTGTAAATCTTTATTTTGTAATTGAGGCATCTGTTGAGAATCTCTTTATACATCTTTTGTGTAATTAAACAATATAAAAAATTCATAAAAACACGTATGCAGCTAGTTGTATGATGCTAAAGATGTTCAACAACCTTGATCTTCTTTGAATGAAATACTTGAAATTTGAATGGAATGAGAATCAACATTCTTTTCTTAGTAAGAGAAAAATTCACTCATGCCTGTGTGCTTGTTTCTTGATCTCTCTTTGGTTTTTTCACCTTATTAAGGCCAATATTTTTCAAAATCCTACATACGTTTTAAACACGTTATGGAGCAACATTCTTTTCTCCATAGATGGATAGCTTTTTACTGTCATATTAATGAAACTTTGCTTTGTTCTCCAGTTGCTTGTTACAGTGTGGGGCAACATATTTGTTTTAGTTTTAGAGATTTAAATGAGCCGAAGACCGACCTGCTATCAGAACAAGTGAGCTGGCTAAATTTGTTTGGTAGTTACATAGGTAAAACGCTTATAAGTAAATGATAAAAGAGGGATGAGAAATATATATCAAATATTATACGTTAATGGAGGGTTTATGCAAAAAAAAAATTCTGTAATCTCCAAAGCGATACTCAACCAATTTAATAAACGTAGTGAAAAGATGGGATCTCCATGATGAAACCACCCCCCCCCCCCCCCTAAAAGATTTATAGAAGCCATAAAAAACCATAAACTATCACAAAAAACTACTAATTAGTGATTAAAGCTTTCATTTTATCAATCATATTGAAATATAAATAAATTTTATCGATGATTAACAGCAAGAGTGTCCATTAAACACGATCATAAACCTTTGTCATATCCATATTAATATCGTGTATGATTTTTTGAGCTAGATGGATATCAACCTAATAAAAGTACTATTTATAAATACGTTAATTCACATATGAAAGAAAAATGCATAAATGCGCTTGCATTGATGCCCCTTCTCTCAAATTCCACCCCCACCTGCTGAACATAGGTGCAGAGTAGAGACAACACAAAGCAAAGCATAGTCCAATACAGAGTCAATTCATAACCAGAATAGAGTAATCCAATATACAAATATTTCCACCTTGGTCCCAAGTAGATAATTTCAATGTATATTTCCTTTCAAGTCATTAATTAGAGTACAAGTGTTAGATATATTGGGTTTATTATTCATAGTGAAGTGAAATAGATGGGGATATTATTAGTAGAATTCAAGTTGGATGGTTGAAGTGCTGGAATGCATCGAGTTTGTTGTGTAATAGAAAAGTCCCCGTCAAACTTAAGGGAAAATTCTATAAGTTGGTGGTGAGACTTACAATGCTTTATGGTTTAGAATGTTAGCCCTTAAAAGAGAAGCATAATATTAAGTTAAGTGTTCCAGAGATGAAGATGCTCAAGTGCGGAGTGGCTTCACTCTTAGAGACATGATACGAAATGAGCATATACGTAAAAAGGTTGGAGTAACTCCAATGGAAGATAAGATGAGAGAGAGTCACCTTAGATGGTTTGGTCACATAAAATGCCGGCCTTCTGATTACCCAGTTAGGAGAGTACATATATTAGATTTGACTTATGTTAAGAAAGGTAGAGGTAGACCTAAAACTACTTGGTTAGAAAATATTAAAAATGTCATTTCCTTAATAGATTTAAATAAGAATTTGACTCGACCCCGCATAGTGGAATAAAGGCTTAGTGTTGTTGTTGTTGTTATATTTCCTTCCAAATTAGAGCTCCAAAATGTCATGCAATGAATGATGATTGAAATGTAACATGTAGAATTTTACCAAATTTATAGAGATCGTGCAAAATGTTAAATTAACATATTTTACTAATTGTAATAAGGCTCATAAAACATCACCATTTTCCAGAATCATCAGAAATTCACATAAAGAAAATCAACCTATGAAATTTTACTTTTTTACAGTTAAATTATCCAAAATTGAGAGTAAAATAACATACTAAAAGTTACACATTGAAACCTTTCTAAAACTGAAGAAAAATACTTTAAAAGCATATATTTATTTATATACTTTGGAATTGCAATAAGAAATAAGGTACGGGTTGCCTATCTCGAGTTTGATAATTTTTCTAGCTGGTTGGATGGATGATTCTCGGAATTTGGATTCCAAAACTGCTTTTTTCCATTCTCTCCCCTTCTCATTTCCTTTCTTCCCCGACAAGCTGTGGTGCCAAAATGATTTAGCTAATGGTTTTAGATAATTTATATTTAAAACGCACAAATTCAGCCTAGCATTGCGCCACCCCGATCCCCAATGCCACTATGCCCATAGAGAAACTTTAAGATTCTCCCAAAATTTCTTAGATTCCATCCCTGGTGCCTCACTGTTCCCTAAAAACCTAATTTTTCCCCATTTTCTTGAGAGTACCATGTTGGGGCGCCTTTCGCTAAACCTCTTCCTACTAGCAGTCTTTCATTGTTGAGTAGTTATTATATCATTCTCTATTAGATGGACTGCTTTCCACCAACTCAAATAAATCAGTAATGTGAAACGGAACTGGTGCCCAAAAAATTTAGTGTCGGTAGGTGTGACCTGCTGAGTTTTGTTGGCTCACACATATTTTACATTCTGTTTCTGGTAAGGGTAAAGGGTAAAGGGAAGGAGTCGATTGAGTAGTTATGGTCTCAGATTTTGATCTGTCCAAGTTTGTATATGTATTTTTTTATTTTTGTATGGTTCTGACTATTTATTTCTTTGCTTTGTTCTGGTATGTTGTCATATACTATAGGTTGTAGATTTTAGTGTAAAAATATTTTGACGATAAAATGAAAAAAAAATTATGGATGAGTTTATTTTATTTTACTCACTTGAAGTTAATTAGAAGCTCTATATGGTATGTTGAATTCCAAAGAAATTTGAAAAATCCCCAAAACTTAGATCTTGAACTTGAACTGTCACCATTCAACATGATATGAGATGTCCTATCTGTGGGTCATATTAAACTGGGTTGTGACACACATACTCTCTCTCCCCCCTACCCCTATGATAAGGTGTCACGCTCAAATCCTACACAATTCCCATGCAGTGATAGATCATGTTGAGATAGAGGTAGCAAAATAGGAGAACTTTATTTCATCTTCCAAAATATATTACATTCATATCTGTCGTAACATTTTTTTCCTGTAATGTTTATAATCCAAAAAAACAAGTGAACTTAATCATGATCTTTCTGTGTAAAATTTCAAAGCATAAACATAAAGGCCAATTTATAAAAAGAAGCGAGTTTTAAGTTTAAATTAGCTTATGGAACATGTCAGTGAAAAAAAATAAAAACGAGCAAATACAGATTTTAATTATCCGGTTTCAATAGAAACCGAAACTTCATTATCCGGTTTCTGATTTCTATTGAAACCGGAAATTCATAATCCGGTTTCAATAGAACCCCCCTTCTCGATATAATCCATGGAGACGGAACTCAGAAGAGCGAAACTTGCTGCTCAAGGGAGACAACATGTTACAGACAAAGGCTGTGAGCAAGATGACTTGTTGATGCTACTGACATGATGGCTTCAACATCTGGAGACCGCGAGTGAGACGACGGGCTATCGACGTGGAGGGGACGTGCTGGCAACATGTTGTTGCGAGCAACTAGGACAACGAAAGTTTTTAAGGTATAATCTGTGGAGGCAGAGCCTCGACTTTCGAGCAAGGCAACGTGCTGACGCGCTTCTACATCCAGAGATGGAGACTTCAAGTGACATCTACAAGTATTTGGAGAAATGATTAATGCTAGGTTTGTTTAACTTCATATGATTTTGTTTTTTTCCTGCTTAGGATCTATTTGTTCAATAATATAAAATAATTTGTAATCTTAGGAAATATTTGTTCAGCAAGATAATTTTGCTTAGTAATGAAATTATTATTTGATTTTATACTGGAATGATAATATATTTTGGAAAGGGTTTTGAAGTTTTGAATGATTGTTCATTTGGATTTTGCTTAAAAAAATTATATTCCTTACTAAATATTTGTAATCTAATTATTCAGTAGAATTCAAGTCAGATGGTTGAAGTGGAGGAATGCATTCGGCTTATTGTGCGATAAAAAAGTCCCCTCAAACTTAACGGAAAATTCCATAAGATGGTGATGAGACTTACAATGCTTTATGGTGCCGACTGTTGGCCATTAAAAGAGAAGTATAATACTAAGTTAAGTGTTTCAAATATGAGGATGCTTAGGTGGATGAGTGGCTTGACCCTTAGAGATAAGATACGAAATGAGCATATACGTGAAAAGGTTGGAGTAGCTCCAGTGGAAGATAAGATTAGAGAGAGTCGCCTTAGATGGTTTGGTCACATTAAACTAACACTGCGGGAAAAACGCTATTTTCTGGCGGCCATTTTCGCCAGAAAAATGGCAAAAATCCGTCAGAAATTGGCATTTCTGGCGGATTTCCGGCGGAAATTATTCCAACAGTAAGACGCGCCTCGGAAAAGTCCTTCCGGCGTTAAATAATGCGCCGGAACTATTTCCGGCGATTTTTTCGCCGGAAAAATAATTCCGGCGGATTATTTTTTAACAGGCCTATACTATTGCCCCCAACCACTCGAGCAGCCTGGCCCAATCCACCAGCTTGACGCCCCTAGTCAGCCCATGCGCGCCCAAACTCAGCCTGCTACACCCTAGCCCGCCTGCGGGCTACCGACTCGACCGACCCTCCCAGCCCAGCGAGCCATTCGATCGCCTACGGCGGGGTTCGAACCCCTGACCTGCCATCCACGTAAGTACCGCCTCAACCACTCCGCCAAGGAAGAAAATCTGATTAGATTTGTCGTTTTTAATATTTAAAGTAGAACTAAAATCTAATTATTCTAAAAAAATAATATTGTATTAAAATTAAAATTAATTAATTATATTATAAAGTAATTTTAACATAATTAATTATATTATAACGTAATTTTAACATAATTATTATATTATAACATAAATTTAAAAATATTTAATTTGATAATAAGTTAGTAAATTATTTAACTTAATTTAACAAAATAAATATTTTTAATAGTAATTTTTTAAATATATTTAATTTTGTCGGAATTCTGTCGGATATTCCGTCAGAAAGCCTATCCAAAAAACCACTGGAATTCAGTCGGAAATCCGCCGGAAACTTCACCCAAAATTCTGTCGAATTTATTTCCGTCAGAAATTAGCTGTTTTCTTGTAGTGTGAGGCCTTCCGATGACCCGGTTATGAAAGATGATGTATTAGATTTGACTTATTTTAAGAAAGGTAAAGGTAGACCTAAAAAGACTTGGTTAAAAAATATTAGAAATGTTCTTTCTTTATTAGATTTAAATGAGAATTTAACTTTTAACTAGTCACAATGGCGAAAAAGGATTCATGTAGCCGACCCCACGTAGTGGGACAAAGGCTTGATGTTGTTGTACTAATTATTCTATCTTATTATTTAGTGGATTAATTTTTATTTTTATTTTTATAATTATTATAATTTATTAAATGATAAAATAAATCAACAAGCAATATAATCTCACATACCTGCAATACCTGAAATACCCTTACATTTAACTTTGGTGTTAGCTTTAATTGTTATTTTAGGTCCTAGGGCTAAATTTGATCTATTCTCAATAGTTAGGAGACTAAATTAGGGCAGTGCAAAATCTTAGACTAAGGTATTTTTGGGACAGCTTTTTATTTCTTCTTAAAGCAGTTTTTTAGTACAAAAATTTTAATTTTTGTACTAAAAAGTTGCTTTAACAACAACAACATCATCATCAAGCCTTTATCCCACTACGTGGGGTCGGCTACATGAATCCTTTTTCTCCATTGTGTCCTATTAAAGGTCAAATTCTCGTTTAAATCTAATAAAGAAAGGTCATTCCTAATATTTTCTAACCAAGTCTTTTTAGGTCTGCCTCTACCTTTCTTAATATAAGTCAAATCTAATACCTCTACTCTCCTAACCGGGTCATTGGAAGGCCGCTGTTTTATGTGACCAAACCATCTAAGGCGACTCTCTCTAATCTTATCTTCTACTGGAGCTACTCCAACCTTTTCACGTATATGCTCATTTCGTATCCTATCTCTAAGGGTAAAGCCACTCATCCACCTAAGCATCCTCATCTCTGCCACACTTAACTTAGTATTATGCTTCTCTTTTAATGGCCAACATTCAGCACCATAAAGCATTGCAGGCCTCACTACCATCTTATAGAATTTTCCCTTAAGTTTGAGGGGTACTTTTCTATCACACAACAAGCCCGATGCATTCCTCCACTTCAACCATCCAACTTGAATTCTGCTGAGAATATCCCCATCTATTTCACCATCACTCTGAACAATAGATCCAAGATATCTAAAATGTGTACCCTTATTAACTACTTGATCGCCCAAAGTTACAAACCCCACACTAGGTCTATTACTTCTAAAATTACACTCCATATATTCCGTTTTAGATCTACTCAAGCGAAAACCTTTAGTCTCTAATGTTGACCTCCATAATTCAAGTTTACTTTCAACTCCCTCTCTAGTTTTATCAACTAGAAGAATATTATCAGCAAAAAGCATACACCAATGTACATCCTCTTGCAAATGTCTAGTGAGAGCATCCATGACTAAAGCAAAAAGATATGGGCTTAAGGCTGATCCTTGATGTAACCCAACCGAAATAGGAAAATACTTGGTCAAACCACCTTGTGTTTGAACACAAGTAATAGCTTATGCATACATATCTTTAATGATTTGAATATAAGCATTATTAACTCCTTTCTTTTCAAGAACCCTCCATAGCACTTCTCTTGGAACTTTATCATATGCTTTTTCTAAATTAATAAATATCATATGTAGATCCTCCTTATTTTCTCTATATTTCTCCATCAAAATTCTTAATAAATGTATGGCTTCCATAGTCGACCTACCCGGCATGAATCCAAATTGATTTTGAGAAATATTAGTATCACGCCGCAACCTATGCTCCATAACTCGCTCTCATAGTTTTAAAGTATGACACATTAACTTAATTCCTCTATAATTCTCACAATCTTGTGCATCACCTTTATTCTTAAAAATAGGAATTAACACACTCATTCTCCACTCATCTGGCATCTTTTTAGTCTTCAAAATAGTATTAAAAAGTTTAGTAAGCCAAGAAATTCCTTGATCTCCTAAGCATTTCCACACTTCTATTGGAATATCATCAGTTGCTTTAAGAAGCAGTAAAAAAGCTATCCCAAATGAAGCCTAAATTAAACACTTGTTACTAGTCGGGAGATTATTTTGGGCTTTTTTCTCAAATGTAAAGTATGTGATAGTAAATATGAAAATATATGTAAATAACTAAAAGAATCTATTGGAATTAAAATTAAGCTCAAATTCTTCATGGATGAGATAAACACTTATATGATCATGATTAATAATTAATTACCCTAATTAAGTAAATTTAATGAATGTATATGAAATGTTTTGAATCAATTAAATTTTCCAACATACAAAACACTTAAGAAATATTTATGATATTCAAGTTAAGCTAATTTTTAATATAGTAAAATAACGATATAATTAGCATAAGCAAGCAATGCAAATTCACAGCAATGTATGAAAATTTCAGAATCAATTGAGCCATTATGCATATGATCACAATATAAAATATTATTTTAAATAGTTTTCTCTTTAAATAAATGTGAAATAAATTAAAATTTTTGAAAATCAACCCAAATAAAATTCCAAATTTTATAAAATAACTTTCCTAAGTTTAAAAATATATTTTGAGTGTATATGTGCTCATCATCATTGAGACTTTAGTTAATCAAACTAAATCAATGTCTTTTTTTTTTTTTTTTTTTTTTTTTAACTAAATCAATGTCTTGGTGCTTGAGATCTTCACTTATTCTTCCTACGCATGAGCTCATCCTCTTAAGGTGATGAGTGAAAATGGACTTTTGTCTTGATGTTTGCTAGAAATAGATTAACCTAATATGAAATACTTAACAAATATTTTGATGATACCATGCAATATTTATTATCATCAAATCAATAATGAGCACATTAATAACGTAGACTGTTCAGTTTTTTTTTTTTTTTTATAATCTGATTACTTCACCATTTCATCAAATTAGCTCTACAACTGCACATATTGGCTCCTGATTTGAAACTTGTTGTTTTCTTATTCTATTAAGGTAAATATATTAATGGAGCTACTATTATCGTTGATGGAGGGCATTGGTTAAGCCGACCTCGGCATATCGCAAAGGAGGAGGTGAAGCAACTCTCAAGGATTGTCGAACAGAGATCGAGGGCATCACCAGCTAGCTTGGCGAGTAGCAAACTGTGAAGGAAAATGATTCAGATAAGAAACCTTCATTAAACTGCTATGATTACTTATGCAAATATGGATTCAAAAGTAATATCTTCTTGTTATTAGTTGTTTTAGCTTGAAATGCAGGACATTAAGGTTCTGTTATGGTAGAGGTTGATTTACAAAGCCTGCATTTTGAACTATTGTAATTCTAAAATCCAATTCAGCCTGTATAATAATTTAATAATGAATTTTAAATCTATTATTTGATAGAAACTAATATCAATATGTTGATTGTGAGCTTGCTATTGCTTGTTTTGTTTGTAAAAGTTAATTCTCATATTTAAGGGATTGGTTGAGTTTAAAATTCATGTTGATTTTGAATAAGTCCCCTCTAGATTAAGGCTTCGTTTGGGACAGTTTTTTTGTTGCTTTCTAAAACAGCTTTTTAGTAGAAAATTTTATTGAATTAGAAAATTTTACACTAGAAAATCATTTTAGGAAGCAGCAAGAAAGTTGTCCCAAATGAAGCCTAGGTTGGTAGAACGATCATTTCTTTGCTTTGACTACCTTATTATTTAAAATCCTATATTGTCGCATTTTGGATGTGTTTGGATGCTACGAAATCAGAGAGAAATATTACTCAAGAACTTCAAACAAGGCCATGGCCTATGGGATTCATTATAATCCCACAAATTATTTGAATTACCGCTTCGCTTGGGATCCTTTTCTTACTATTTCTTAAAGTTGCTTTCTAGTGCAAAAATTAAATGTTTCTTAAAGCTTTCTAGTATAAAAATTAAAATTTTAATTTTTGTACTAGAAAACAGCTTTAAGAACCAAGAAGAAAGCCATCCCAAATGAAATCTACATCCCATTTCATTGAAAAATTATTAGATCCGAACACCAAATGTACAGATACGTCCGGTGTCCAATAAAATATTGACATGTGGAATGTACATGTGTTTGCGGAAATTTAAATCAAGCATGCCAAAAGCACAGGTAAAGCGTAGGTAAAGTGCGAGTAAAAGCGCAGTCAAAGTGCAATCCACGTGGCAACTTTTAATTGAATATCCGGACCTAAAAACCCTATTTTTAGGTCCGCTGTCCCGACCTAATAATTTTCCCATTTCATTTGCTTTCCATCAGTCCAAGCAGTGCTTTAAGAAAGCCGTCCCAAGAAAGCTTTCCCAAAAATTAAATGTTTCTTGTAGCCTTAACTTCATATTTTAAGCAAGTAGCAAGATCTTATTAAATGACTCAAATATGTGATACAAATCCATTACTGGGATCACGATAAATGATGTATTCGAGGATGCTGGTAACTCTGAAAAACTGGGCGGAGGAGAGAAAACGCCTCAAAATAGAGAGGGAGGTTCTTCTCATTTCATTTAATATTTGTCATAATACTCCAAATAAAGACCATCTATAAAACTACGGAAATATTTTAGTGGTTGAGATTTCGTTTGACATAGTTTTTTTGCTGCTTTCTAAAATAGGTTTTTAATACAAAAAATTTTAATTAGAACTTTTATGTTTGAAATTCGTTTTAAAAAGCTGTCCCAAATGAAGCAGGAGTTGCATTTGTTGATGCAATTTTAAAATCTCCTTTGTTGCTATAATATTGGGATTCCTTGATAATCATTGATTGCGTTGAAGTTTCAAGCTTTTGTCGCTGTTGCTCTATTGTCTAAGATTTATTGGGTTGATTGTGCTATTGTCCTGAATATTGTCCTGTCGTTGATTGCGCTACAGCCTCAAAAAGTCAATAGTCGAGAACTGTTTGTGTTTCCATGCTGCCTCTTACTATTCATTATAGCAGTTGAGTCCTGTACTGTCTTTTGGTTTTTCTTTTTGTGGATAAATCTGTTTGAAAATTTGAAACCTAAAGCTAATTCTTATCATTTGTGTTTGGGCTTTGGAGAAAGTAATTTTATAGTTTTTTTTACTTGATCTAAGAGAACTTGAGTTTTTCAGTTTTGGATTCTTTGTGGTAGGGGTGGAATCAGAAAGAGCTTAGGGTGTGCAATTGCTTAATCTGAATTTTTTTTTTCGTAGAACAAATATTTTAGTTATTTTATCCACCTTAATAAATACAGTTTTTTAAATTCTATGAAAATTTTCTTTTATTATTTCATATATAAAATTAGACATTTCACAATATTATTTTATCCGCTCAAAAAAGAGGCTGGTTCCACCCATGCTCTATAGTTATATTTGAATAAAATTTTAGCCTTGTATGTATGATGTTAGATGTGTATTCTTCTAGCATGCAACTCTTGATGATTATTTTTCGATGCAAGTCTTCTCGTATCAGCGTATAGCATGGATGTGATTTTTACTTCTATTTTTGTTTTTATTTTGTCAAGTGGATGGTGTATTTATGTGGTTGAAGTTTTGTCAAGTGTGATACATTTTAGATTCCTTGTCTTGGTCTGGATCCTATAGTTGCTATAATTTTATATCAACTCAATGTAAAATTTTAGATTTTGGTGAAAATAAATTGTTTGGAATAAAAAATATATATGTTGTGGATTGGCACATTCGTGGTGGTAGAAGGATAAAATATTTAATGTCTTAGCTTTGAACGAAGATCTAGCATACATACGGATAAAGAGTGAGGGGTGCGTGAGTCATAAGAGACACAAAATTCTTATGTGAAAAATCCTGAAAAGGGGAAAAATCACGGGGTTTGGCCCAGTTAAAATGATTTCACTAATGTTTATAGTCGATTACAAATGGTGCCCTTCTACGAGAGGAAGACATTGGCTCAATGTATCATATATAGCATATTATATAGTTGGGGTTGGAAGAATCCAATGATAAGGGAGCCATTCCCAAGAGAACATTGGCATGTTCATTTGGTTAGCATGATTGTATTTAGGCAATGGAGATCAGAGGGACTGTAGTCGGCGGGCGACGATGGTCGGAGGAACTGTAGTTGGCGAGCGATGGAGGTCGGAGGAACCGTAGTCGGCGGGCGACTGAGATCTGAGGGAGCATAGTCAACGGGCAACGAAGGTTAAAGGGACCATAGCCGGTGGGCGGTGGAGGTCGGAAGGACCGTAGTCAGTGTGCGACGATGGTCAGGGTGGTGTGTTGATGGCATCCCGATGGTCCGGCAATGGTTGGTTGTATGACGAGGTCCGGTGGCTGAGCGAAAGTCTAGCTATTGGGTGGTAGTTCGAAAGCGGTTGGTGGCTGGGTGGTGATCCGATGATGGCCGGGTGGAAGTAAGGCTATGATCAGCAGTCGAGTGGTAGTCTGGCACCGGTCGGTGGCCAGGCGGTGGTTTGAGGATGGTCGAGCGGAAGTCCGCGGCAATCATCGACGGGGTGGAAGTCCAGCGGTATTTGGCAGTCGGGCAGTGGTTCGATGATGGTCGGGTGGAAGTCATGTGGTGGTCGCCGGTCATGTGGAAGTCCGACAATGGTCGGAGGCTAAGCGATGGTCTGGTGGCGGTCGACGGCCAGGCGGTGGTGCTGGAGCTCTTGAAGCCTCAGAGCTCTCTCCAATTTTTAGCCAAAGATCCAAGCCAACCTCCTTTCATGTGGGAAGCAAGAGTCTATTTATAGATTTATGAGAGTGACATGCCCTGTAAATATGGAGAAGATCTAGAACAAATTTGGAGTGCTCCATCGGACAGCCCATACTGATCCATCAATCATAAAATGCTTGTCAATCATTTATGTGCACAAATGATGCTAGAATTAAGCGATCTTTGGCTCGTTGGATTCATCTCGTCGAGCTGCTCGATTGGACTATAAGCATGTTATATTTGGATATGATTTGGTCATCTAATTTATGTTCTAAACATTTTAGATGTGCTTTAGGCCCCTGATTTGGACCTATTTGGGCTCGGATTGGACCAATTTTGGTGTTGATGGGTTCGTCTCTTCAAGATATTCAATTTCACTATATGTTTGTGTTGACCTCATTTTTGTATGAGGTCACTCTTGATTCCTTCCTGAGTCCTAGATCCTAGGATCTTCCTAGCTCCTAGCCCTTAGGCCCAGTCCAGATCTTAAATTCAATCCAAACCTAGAATCCTTAGGCTAAAGACTTAGGTCCTAAAGCCCCTTTTAGGTGATTTTTCCATCACCTTGAAATCCTATCAATTGGCATCTAATTCAGAGTCTGTCAATTCTATATTGATGCGACATACCTATAGGGCCAACCCTCCAATTTTGAACTCATTTGGAGGACTTTAACACCATAAACTAAATCCAATTTTAATGATTGCAAAACCTTCAAATATTTACAGTCCATGCGACTAAACCTTTCACCCAGTGGATTTTGACCTTGGACCCCCCTCCAAATCTTTTGATCACTCTCAGGACCTTAATATTGACTTTTTAAGAAATAATCCACATCTTTCTAGAATCAATTTAATCCAGAATTGACTCAAGGCCAAAATGACAAAAATGCCCTTTGAGGGAATTTTTGGACTTTTGACCTAGACTTGAATTGATTTGATTATCAATCTTTGAAACCTTTTCTAAATGTTTTCAAATAATTTTTGGGACTTATTGGACCCAATTCCAAATCTTGGGTCAACTTTGTTGACCAAGTCAACCTATGTTGACAAAAGTACCCCTTAAAGCTTTAAATGGGTTATTCTAACCCATTCGATCAAATCAAAACCCCTTAAGCTTTCAAACCCATCTCAAAACTTGAGTCAAATTCATTCAAACATATTTGAAGCCAAGTCATCTTGATTTTACATGGTCAAACCTATGGTCAAAGCCATGTATTGAATACACCTTTCCACTCAATTGATAAGCCTCATATAAGGTCTAATATTTGACTCAAGATTGAATCCACTTCACTCATATTCACTCGATGATTTAAGAACCTTTGATTCCACATCATTTAACATCTTAAATATCCCTTGGTATGACATGAGTAAATCTATGATCATTTTGACCAAGTCAACACCTTTAGACTTGGTCAAACTAGCTTAAACTCCCTTCCTTGCCTTCAAGCCTCATTCCTAGGCATCAAACCCTCTTCAACCTATCATTCCAAAAGCTCAAACACTCTCCATGCCACCTCATTAACTTATGTGGCCTTTTGACTAGTCAAAGTGGTCAAACCTATTTGATGAATGGGTTTATCACCTTGGTAAGCCAAGCCCACTTGATAACTCAAGTTCAATGCAAATTGATGGCTGGAGGGGACATTTGATAGCCATTAATATCTCTCCTCTATCATGTTTAGGGAGTAATCATGAAAAGTGGTGGGAAAAAAAAACTTCACTCTTCACTCAAGACTTTGTCCTCACCCCCTACCTTTCAAAAACTCTAATCCTAGCAGCCCACAACATCCCCTAATGCATCAATAAGCTTCTCATCTATAACTAAGCTTCTACCAGCCATTAGAGTGGGTGTTGCTTGAGCTAGAAACCCAAACTAAGAAGAGAGAGAAAATATTATTCCAGTAGCAGTTTTCGATCTAGCCATCAAACGTTCTTGGGTCCTTCAGCAAAGTTGTAGAGGATATCAAGAGCTTTCCAACGAGCCTAAGTACATCAAATTCCGTCCACAGGATTGTAAGATATCGCAACTTTTCTCTCAAACTTTGACTTGAACTGTAGCAAATCTACAACACATGAAGCCTCCAAACTTCAGGTGTTGGAAGATTATATTGCCCTAAAGCTACGTTTCAAATTTCGTTAAATTTCGTTGAGTATTTTGAGAGATATGGAAATTTAAAGTTTTCTATTCAAAATGAACTGCGGAAGATCTAGACCGTCCGATCAAAGATGGACGGCCCAGATATGGGCATACCGCTTGAATCCTTCCTCAAGGGTTGAACGCGGGTCATCCCAAGGTCCAGGTGCGTGACGTGGCGAAATCCTGGTCGTCCATCTATGCGATGGCCGATTTGACCAAATTTGGTAAAAAATAACTCAAAAAAATGTCCAGATCTTCTAAAATTCATAGAAAATTGAATTTTTCACCAAATTGGACATTCTTGGGCTCGTTGGAAAGATATTTTAATGTAGTATTTAATAAAATTAATTTTAATCTGTTTTGAGTTATGGATTATAAGAAAATTGATTTTATTTAAATTTAGATTTTCCTAATTTTCTTACAATCCAGGGATCAAATTAATCCCAAATTTTGGTGGAATGTTCTTGAGCATCTTAGGCACATTATGTGATTTTTCTAGGATCAGATGCTATTTATTTTTCTGTGATGTGAATTTTCAAGATAAAAGGTCTATTTTGGACCCTAAAATTTGAAAATTTATAACTCTTTAGATACTAAGTAGTTTTCTGTGAAATTTTTGTGATATGCATGTATGTATACGAGGGTTAGACACACCAAATTTCATGCCCATTTGAACAGTAGGGACACTTAAGGAAAATAATTAAGGAAATGTCTAAAAAACTTAGAAAATTTCTAGGGAACTATACACACACCCAATAGGGGTGAAACTCAAACACATTAAACTTAGTGACATTTTAAACCATAAGTTTAAATTTTACTGAGTTTGGAGCTCATTAGGTTAGGAAATTTTCCTTCTCAAAATTCAGCCCATTTAAGGACTTGGAAAATTTAAAAAGTTATAATAAATCAAATTTTAATCCAAAAATTACAAATAATACCTTAAATTGTCCATAACATAATTATCTACCTAAACAAAATAAAATCTCTTTGACTGGACCTTCAATTTAACTTTAATTGAATTTATAATGAAAAATAGTAATTAATTAATTTAATTAATTAAAAATTATTAAAAAATCCCAAATAATTTTCAAATTACTGGAAACATTCCCATGAGTCATAATTGACCTTTGGGAATGATTACATGCAGTTTGGAATGAGTTTGGGTCAAAATAATCAAAACCTTCTTAATTAAGGAATTTTAAAATTCAAATAATTAAGAAAACTTTGAAAATTCATAACTAATTATAAAAAATTCCAAATCAGTCAAAATCAATGGCTAATGACTCCAATTAAGATCTAGTATTTGCTAAAAATATCAAATCACCTAAATATGGTCAAAATCAAAAAGTCAACATTTTGGTCAACTCTAGGTCAAAATCGGGTTAAAACTTCTAAAAATCATAACTTTTGATAGAAAACTCCAAATTGAATGTACCACCTATCTAACAACTCATAATTAGGTCTAGTATTTATTAAAAATCTGATACCCCTTAATTTCTCTCTAATTCTAAAAATCAAATTTTGACCCTTTAATTAGCATATTCGGATAATCTTTTAAAATCCACTAACCCTTTTAAATTCCAGAATTTTCTTAATAGGCTAATAAAATTCTCAACAAATCCATTAAAATCAGGAACCAACTCCTTTTTATATTAATCCACTCTTTTAATTCCAAATAATTTAAATCAACTTAATTAACCCTGATTGCTACTGGGTAACCCAGGCCTACAAGGCTATTAGCTTAGCCCCAAGGAAGGTGGAATAAACTTCACGGCCTCGGTGTGAAACAAAGGTGGCAATCAATTAACTTTTAAAATATATTTAATTAAAATTCCTAATCCACTAATACTTAAAGTTCAACCTAAATCCCCCTTTTAAGCTTCAACAAACTCAGAATCTTAGACAACCTTGATTAATCACCCAACTTAGGATTTACCCCTGCCACACGACCTTCTACACACACTTTAGATGATGTGTTAGGACAACCAACTCTAGATCTAGGTTAGGCCGGTGTTTATTTTACTGATGTGTGCCAGATTTTTCGTAGTTTTCACTGCATGTTGTGAATGAAATTGTTTTGCTGTGTCTGCTTACTTTTTCTGCACTCTGTGAATGGATTGATGTATTTGGCGATTAGATTACCCTTAAGTTAGGTACGATCTGGATGTTCACACAGTTTTCTGCAGGTGGCTACGCTCATGCAGGGCAATAAAAAGGGGGCTAAATTCATAAAAATTTATAACTGTTATAAATTCTTTACACATGTGCTTCAGCTGCTAAAGCCCCCAAATAAAAGGAGCGTGGCCAGTGTGTTTACTTTTTTTTCATATATATAACTGCTTGGGAATAACTTTTTTTTATATATATTAACTGCTTAGGGTTACCCTGTAGGTGAGTCTAGATTTTTATTTTTTTGATATAAATGTAATTTGTGCAATTGTCAAGTGTTGTGAAAGTTAATTTTGAGTTGGGATACATAGGTCCAAAGTTTGGATTCCAAAGAGGGAAAGGATGCCCCTTTGGGAAGTATTCATTTTCCATTTGAAAATCTAAATTTGGATCATACTTTTTCTATACCCAAAGAGGAAAGAGTGGCCTTCCCCTTAAAAGGGAAGTGCCCTCTTATCCATTTGGGTAGTTTACCATGAAGAATCAAAGGGGTTTGAAGAAAAGGAGTCCAAAGAAGAACAAGACTGAAGACTTGAAGATTGAGAGTATCCCACTCAAAATAACTTGCGTCATTATTAGGCTTAGAATCCGGGTTGTTGTCAGTGGTGCCCGGCCACTCCACTTTTTGCAAGACCCTGGTTTGTAATAAGCAAGGCAATTCTGCCTATGGACATTTATTAATTAGTTAAACTATATTTGATGTGTTGAATTGATTGCCTTTAGGATTACCTGCTTTTCTTAGTTTTTTGACGATTGTGTGCCGCTTTTGTTTTCGCCTGGATACGTGAGACTCGTGAGGGTGTGAAAGTTTTCTACTCAAAATCTTAAATGTCTAAAATTTTAATGAGTCTAAATAACATAAAAAGATAACGAATCTAGGGAATTAGCCGAGGATCGACCCCGGGGTCGCATGCATATTTCTGTATTACTCTTTCCTTGCTTTAGACCCTTCCCCGCCTGCGGGTAGAGTCCGGATAGTCTGACCTATGAGGACGAGGTGCTGGACCTGGGGAAGTCCAGTCTTCTAAAAAATTATTTTATAAGCATGTTTTTAAAATTTCAAGCATATTTGATTTGGAAGTTGTCGACCAGCATGCATTGCATTAGATACAAATTAAAAGAGTCAAAATTTTAATTGCACCAGTTTTAGCATTTCAGCACCCAACATAAGTCAAAGGGGCCAATTAGGAAAAATCTCTAGATGTCGGCCCCAACTCTCCAAAATTTTAAATACAACGTCCCTACCACTCTTTCATAAAAGACCGGACTCATCTCTTTTAAATCGATTAGGTGGTTAGCTGGCTCCCCAATCCAGGCCGGGGTAAGTCCAGGCATTGCACTACATTAGTTAGGTTCGGACGACTGTGGTCCAGTGTCCAAATTAGACTTAGGATCCGGGCAGATTTTTTATTGTAAGACTCCAAATTTCGGGAATATAATCCCAAATTTCTAATAAAATGCTCAACTCTAATTAAAGCTTCATTTCGATCTTAAAACATAAAGCCCAACACTTAGATTAAGTTGGGACACTTCCGGATGGTTCTGGAATCTCAAAGTGTCCCCTACTCTTCTTCATTTGATTTTGTTAATAACTGCTCAACTTTGATCCATTCTCTTTTATGTTTCCAAAATTCACCTCTTTTTGGTATCACTCTTAGAAGATCTAACAAAATTTCATCACTATTTTAATCGAGAGTTTTCGTAGGGGACTCTGTCTCTCTATGATATAATTAATTACGAGGGCTTGCGCTCGTAGGAGATTTGGAACCACACATTCACCTGATTTCAAAATTGATTTTCTAAAAAATTTTATTGGCTTTCTTTGGGTAAAATTAAAAGATGATTGTTGTTGTCGCATTCGAAGGATTATCGTTCTTTTGGGGAGATACATCCTTCTTCGATAAGGTTTCGGATGAGAACATGACGATCACACTTCTTGAATATTGTAGCTGGATATTAAATCGAACTTAATCTTGGTCCTTCGGGGCCATGCTTAGTTCTCTTTAAAATCTAGTTACGATATTCAAGATGAATTTTCACAATTCTAAGTCTGAACACCGTTAGAAAATTGTATTTTCACCTTTCGAGGTGATATACACTCTTTTAATAGGATGGTTCGACTTTAGAATTAGAATCTAACATTAATTTTAAAATTCCCAAAGGAAACTAATATTTTTCAAAAAACCACTTTCAAAATTCCACCAACAGTTTGTTGAAATTTGAATATGGATTGTTCATAATTTAATTTTCAATTCGGGAAGTTTTCAACTTGGTTACATCTCAAGATTTGTGTCTGATCATGTCAATTTTCGATGATGTATCAATATATATTTGCTATTTTTACATTAAAATAACTAACTTTTGTTGAAAAGTGTTTTAAAATATTATATAAATTGTTTAAAATAAAAAAAAAGTATTTTGGTATTTAAAAATGTTTCACGAAATACAATATTTCTGCATTGGTATTATAGGTATTATCTTGTTTATTAATGTATAATTCCATCATATATTTAGAGTTAATACTTAATACACCTATAATAATTTAATAAAAACCATTTTTAAGAAATTAAAATATTTCAAAAAACAATAAAACGACATTTGTAAGAGATGACATTATTAATTCAACATTATTATAATAATTGATTAGGTCTATATTGTTGACTTCTTAAACCCCGACAAAAATAGTTCTTTTTTCCTTTTTTTTCTTCTTTAAGTAGAAGTACTATCCATTTTTCTATTCAATGCTAATAAAAATATTATATTATGATGAGAGCAAATTTTGAAATCTTATATGATTTGTCCTACATAAAATAGTGGAAACATGACTTTTGTTTTTTTTTTTTAATTGCACAAATTAAAGGTAAAAAATGCAGAAGTATTTACAACAACAACAATAACATCAAGTCTTTATCCTACAAAGTGGGGTCGGCTACGTGAATCTTTTTTGTGCTACATGTTAAAAGTCAAATTCTCGTTTAAATCTAATAAAGAAAGTTCATTTTTAATATTTTCTAACCAAATTTTTTTAGGTTTATCTATATTTTTCTTAACATAAGTTAAATTTAATATCTGTACTTTTTTAACCGGGTCGTAGAAATTCCGCCGTTTTATCTCACAATATCTTAATATAATTTTTTAATGTAATTTTAGAAATTATTAAATTTACTTTGAGATTTGTGAAATAGAAATTTTTAAGATATGACATTAATTTTTAAATTCTTGTCGACATAATTTATATCAAGATATTCTGGCATAATTTTTTGTCTGTTGTTTATGTAATTAGAGAAAATTTAGTGTTGTGCTCATTAATAAACTCATTCTACATTGCCTAAAGTTGTCACTAAATAGCATATTTAGTATATTTTATTTAAGCATCAACAAAAATAAAAAATGGGTTAATTTGAAGACCAATTCATAGGTCAAAAGAAACATCTAAAATGATTGAATGGATGACAAATGGAATACATACGTCCATAGAATAATTTAAATATTTTGAACTTTATCTTAAGAATCTTTTTATTTTAAACTTTTATATAAACATAGTCTTCATTTGGGACGACACTTTTATTGTGTTTTAAGCAGTTTTCTATAATAAAAAATAAATTTTTGTACTAAAAAGCTGCTGTAATAAGCAGTCAGAAAGCTGTCCCAAACAAAACCTAAATAAAAATGCACTATATGAACTAAAAAAATAAGTATGTTATTCTTTAATTTAATCCTTTTATTGGACATGTTGCAAGATGAATTATGTTTAATGGTATTAGATTATTAATACACTTTACCTTTGAGATGGGATAACAATAGACTGTTTTTAGAAGGATCAAAATTTTCATTTAGACTTCGTTTGGGACGGCATACTTATTGCTTCTTAAAGCAGCTTTTTAGTACAAAAATTAAAAATTTTATGTACTAGAAAGTTAACTTAAGAAACAGTAAAAAATCATTCCAAACGAAGCCTTATTCTAACTCTTATATCCTTTAAAATAAATCATCTATCTAAATATGACATCATTATGTTTATTTTCACATGTATCATGTGCATATATTTACTCTACAAATTTATTTCTAATATTACAACAAATTCAATCAAAGAAACACAATCTATTCAAATTCTGTTCACCTAGTAGATCTTAATATCATATAATGTATTAAATGGTGTGGCGTATATCAAGGTTTTATGTGAAAGTTTAAAAATGTGTTAGATGGTCTTGCATAAATTTAGTAGGTTTGCATTAGTTTGATAATTATGGCTTCGTTTGTGATAGTTTTCTTATTGATTTCTAAAATAGCTTTCTAATATAAAAATTTTGTACTAAAAAATTATTTTAAGAAGCAATAAGAAAACCATCCAAGCGAAGCCTATATAAGTTGATGCAGGGGTGTCAATTTCGGGTCACGGGTCGGGTTCGGGTCGAACCCGAACTGACCCGAGTTCAAACGGGTCAACCCTAACCCGACCCGGGTAGACAAACGGGTCGAAAAACCGAACCCGGACCCGACCCGGCGGGTTGCCGGGTTGCCGGGTTGACACGACCCGACCCGGTTTGGGTGGCCGGCGCCGGAACCGCGGCGGCCGACGGCGCCGGAACCGCGGCGGCCGACGGCGGCGGACGCGAGCGCGACGGGCGGACGCGAGCGCGACAGCGCGGGCGCGGTCGGGCGCGGGCACGCGGGCGCGAGGCGGGCGCGGTCGGGCGCGGGCGCGGTCGGGCGCGGGCGCGAGGCGGGCGCGGTTGGGAGCGGGCGCGGTCCGGCGGGGGCGCGGTCGGGCGCGGGCAGTCGCGGGCACGCGGGCGCGCTGGGGGCGCGCGGCGGGCGCGGGCACGCGGGCACGCGGGCGGCGCTGGCAGGCGCGGGCAGTCTCGCTCGGGCGAGCGCGCGGCGGGCAGCGCGGGCAGGCGCGCGGCGGGCAGCGCGGGCGGGCAGCGGGCAGAGGCGGGATTTGAATTTTTTCGAATTAAACGGGTTGGCGGGTTGACCCGGCAACCCGCCGGGTCAACCCGAACCCGACCCGTTTTTTGAAACGGGTCGATTTCTGGAACCCGAACCCGACCCGTTTTGAAATCGGGTCGGGTTCAACCCGGATTTTCCGGGTCGGGTTTTCGTGTCGTGTCAAATATTGACACCCCTAAGTTGATGCATGAAAACTTTGGAATGAAAGCATTTGACAAGCTTGAATTTTCAATGAACAAGTTGAGAAAAGAAAGAACACGAGAAAGAAGATAAAAGTAAAAGAAAGAAATCAAAAGAAATAAGCTTTTATGAGTTCAAATAATATTGTTTTTGCGAATAAAACTCCCCTTCTACAAAACTTATGGAATAAATATATTTTTATATTCATTTAAATTTTATCTCTTCTAATTTATTTCTTACTTATTTATCTTGAAAGACTTAGTTCTCTCTCTTATATAAATAATGGTGGGGGTTAATGAATGTTTTTTTCTTGTTAGTGGATGGAATCTTCTCTCAACTTTGATATTTGATACTTTTCTATAATAATATTTAATATTTTTATAATTATTTTATGAATCATCTTAGTTATTAATTTCAAAATTAATATTATCTAATTAGCCATCACTTTCAAACACCTATTATATTTAAATTTTTTATTAACATGTCCAATACACTCATTAAATGAACTTAATCCTAACCATCAAGTTGACCACCCCACCTAATTATTTTAGCCCTCCTAAGCTCTCTCAAACTCAACACCTCTCAACATTTTCATTATTAAATTATCATCATCATCTCTACACACAAAAAATTACAAATCTCAAGGCAAAAATTACGAATCTCAACGCAGAAGCACGCAAAATTTTGCATGGAAGTTATAATGAAGCATCATTATATTTTTCTCTTTAGAACTAATACTACTCAGATATCCACTAAGAAATCACTTTATGATATTATTAGTATACTAATCATTGTAATTAGCCTTGCTTAAAGCACATTGGTTTGCGTACAAAGTGTGCTGGCCATATCATTTTTTATATCATCCTTATTAATACTTAGCTTCATATACAAATTTTAGGATTTCTTTCTTTATGGTCTAAGTTTTGTGAACTCTATAGTTTATATAAGTGGAGCTAATTGTAGGACAAAGGATTATTTCCTAAATTTAAGGGTGGTGATTAAGGCTTCATTTGGGACGGCTTTCTTATTGCTTTTTAAAGTAGTTTTTTAGTATAGAAATTTATTTTTTGAACTAAATTTTTGTACTAGAAAGCTGCTTTAAGATCGAAGAAGTAAGAAAGCCATCCCAAACGAATCCTAAGTGGCTGCAATGTTTTATAAAATTTATATTAAAAAAAGTAACTTAGCTACTCTGACTGTAAAAAATAGCCTTCTATCTCTGAAGTTTTTGAAAAGCAATAAAAAAATAGTAGTCAGACGAAATTGTGATTGTTGTTTAAGAAACAAAACAGTGAGAAAGTTGTGCTAAATAGACCCTAATTGTGTAGTATGGGATAATTAATTATAAATTTTTTTGTAATTTTTTAATAATGTGGATCGAATCGAATCGAAAAAAATTGTTGGGAAAACATCTACTCCTCTTAAAGATTAGGATTTGGTATGTGAGACTTTGCAACTTGGCATATAGTTTTTGATATTGATAGGTATTTAATGGCTTAGCAGCTTGTACATGTAATTAAATTAAATTTTGTAATTTGAATACTGAAGGCCTTAGTACTGTTGGATCTAATTAATATTATAAAATTGAATAGATAAGGCAAAATACCTTCAATGCAAGAAAAAATACTTGTCTTCGTCCTCAAAAAAAAAATGTTGTGTGACTTAAGGTCTGTTTGGAAAAGTTTTTCTGCTGGTTTGATTTTTGTATAGTAATCACAATTTCGTTTACTACTATTTTTCATAAACTTTTTGTGGTCAAAAACTATTTTCTGCAATCATAATAACGAAGTTGTTTCCACTACAACAGTTTTACAACCAATTTTTTAAAACGATGCAGTTGTCACAAAGAGACCCTTAGTTATTAATTTGATAATTAGTAATATAATAGTCAAATTATCGCATGTAATCTCTCTCATCCTCATCTATTGCCATGCTAATTAACTTCTCTAATAAATAATTAAGAAATGTGCTTTTAGATAATGAGACAGATCTACATTAATTAATTGGCCGGCAGGTTCAAGAAGAAATTTAGTAGTTTGTTTGTCATACTCATCTTTGATTTATTTTATCATTTTTAGTAAGCAATTCAGAAATATTTTCTTTAAGTGGGACTCGTTGATTGCACACTGATCATTACAAGCTTTGTATGATTTGATAATGTTTTGCTCTTGATATTTAATAGAAAATAAATTAATTAACTTTTTCTAAGGATGGACAAATTTTTTATTTTGGGCACAATTTTTTTTAATAAAATAAAAATAATGCAATAAACATAGCATTCGAAATCATCAAGGCAACCAACCACTAATCTCTTAAGGGATCTCAATATGGAACTCACCATAGAGTCGCACGAGCTCTCATTTATAAGGAGAATGGCCTAGCAGATCATATATAAATACTAATGTCAGTCAACATAAACCTCTAACATTTATTGATCATTGATGCTCAATGTTATGCCGGTCCCTCTCTTGCAAGGACAATAATAAAATTTTCAACCCGTTTGTAAAATCGGGTCGGGTTCGGGTTGACCCAAAAACCCAAAATCAACCTGAGTTTGACCCACTTCTTGCCCGCATATGGTGTTCGTACGTGTTCCGCTTTGCAAGCTTGCAGTTCAATTGCTTGACCTTGGATGCCTCGGCCTTGCAGTCGCACCTATGGTCCCAGACAGGCTGGCCTCGCCCTCGCCCTGCACGCTGACCTCGCCCTCGCCACACACGGTGGCCTCGCCCTGCATGCTTGCCACGCCAACCGCGGTGCCTCCCATCCTTCTCCCTTGAGTCACAACTTCATATGATGCGTCGTGACCTCGCTCGCCTGGATCAGATCTTTGAGTTCGGGTTTGTGGGTCGGGTTAGGTCAACCCGGTAACCCACGCGGGTCGGATCCGAGCTAGAAATCCTGACCCATTTATAAAACAGAGTCGGATTCAGGTTGACCCATTTAGACCCGAATCGGGTTTGGATTGGACCAAAACCTAACCCGTTGACCTATTTTTGACACTCCTAATTCAGTCTATTCCTCTTCCTATAGGGAGATGGGTCAAGTTGACCACCTTCAAACTCTCATTATCTACATTCACTTACATGGGAAAACTCATGGATCAGTGTTGCCCAACATCTAACTTTTTGTGATAAGCATCTCATAACTTTTTGGTCATCGACTGACATCATTTAGTTGGTTAGTTGAACAACATCTATTAGTATTCTACACTAAACGTCTATTGTCGCCCTTCGTCCATATTATTATTAATTTATTACAAGTCTGCCATGCATTCTTCTTCGACATTATCACCACTAAGATGTTATTCAACTGATTTTTTATACTATATCATCGTCATTATTAAATACTATAAATGGAAAACTTCTATAATTTTAAATAAAGATCAATGAATTTGTCATGCTTGGATGAGGCCCCATGGATTTATTTTCCTCATTCTTTTTCATATGAATTTTTTTTAAAATTTGTGCAACTTTATATATATATATATATATATATGGTAAAAAGCTAATTAATGTTACCTCCTACATAAATAAAAATGCATAACAATTGAGAGGGCATAAAAGACTCTAATTTTATAGAATATAATTTTCATCGCAGTGAAATAGGATTTATGTACATAGCACTCAATATTAAAAGATATTCATATTTAACGTCTAAATTTTACTATTTTTATTCATAATACTCGTAATTTTAAATAATATGCTTTTCATCGTCCCTATTACAGTTCAATCAGATGTTAGCAACAATGAAACTCATAGTAACGATGGCTTAAGTATTTGATTTATAAGTGGTTATCTAACAAACTCTTCTTCTTATTCACGTGTCGCAATTCCATCGGCGCCTTCACCAACAAGCATAGAACGCTACTTCTCGTTCACATGCCACGGATCTCGCAAATACCTTCAACAACAAGCTATTATGGTGACTTTCTTGCTTTCTTTTATTATTGATGGTTTGCGGGTATGAGCATAAGGGAGAGAAGGTCGAGAGAAAACGAGAGTGCGGTAGACAAAGTTAAATGTAAGAGTTAAAGAGTTCATAGGAGTTGCGTGTGGGCATCCTTACTAGTGAAATCCCGACTTCCATTAACTTCTTCGTAAATGAAATGCTATGTTATATAGATAGCAAAATTTATGTGTTAAATATGTAAATTTTATAATTTTGAATGTATAAACCTCAAGATTAAAAAACTCATTTTAGTATTTTAGAGTTTTATGCTTATAAATTCACTTGATGCACAAACCAGCCATGCTACTAAATAAAATAATATTGTATTAGTGTTCTAATGTGTCTTAAAGTTCAAATTTGGTACAAAATATTCTTTTATAGTTACTTTTTAAAATTTTATTGTAATTTTTTTTTCTATCCCAAATTGTATTATGATTTCTCAAAAATAACGTTTTCAAAATAAAATTTTAAATTTTGTTTAAAAACTATCTTTTAAATTAATTGATATCATTTTTATTAATTAATTTTTCCACCAAAAAATAATTGAAAATGCCCTAATCAAAGCTAAGTAAGGACCAATTTATGGAATCACTTTATTTTTTATTTTGTTTTTTATTTTAACATTAAATATAAATATATTTGATATACTAGATAAATATTTTTTTTATTTTTATTGATATTGCATAAGTTGATGATGATGAGTGACGATGACAATAATAGTGGTAGCTGATATTTTATTAAAATAAACATTGTTTTTTTTTTGCAAAAATAGTTTAATTTATTAAAAATACATAAAATAATTTATTAGATTGATTAAAAATTTAAATAAGATCTTAAATAGCACCTAAATTCATCATCAATGCTTAATCAATATTCTTCTTGTCTTAATTAAAAAAACAAACAAAAAGTTTATATAATTGATTAAAATAATATGCAAAAGAAAACATGAAAAGACCTCACTAATTAGCACATCAAAATCGTTGTCCAAAATTAACTGTTGGATGCAATTTGGAGAATGTAGGAAGGATCTGCGTGGCCCACCTTTTAGCCACTATCTTGTTTTACTAAAATTATTGGATTTTTTTTTTAATCTTTTTTATTAATTTTTTAGTTCTAAAAAAGGTGAATATTTTTTTAAATATATATTTTAAGCATTTTTAATTTAAACGTTATTATCACTGATGACTACCACCGCCTTTGCCACCATTACGTATTATTCGCGACCATCACCAGCAACTGCCACTATTGTATTATAGTAGCAACTCCAGCTATTGCTCCCCCACTAATTGTTGTTACCATCTTATTAATAAATTAAAATAATAGATTTTAAAGATATCAAATACATTTTATTTTATATTAATATATAAATAAAAATAAAAAAATTATTATTGGAAGTAACTAATTGGTTTACAATAAAATATATTTATTAACTAAACTAATTGATACCCATAATTAAAATTTGAATTTATTATTTATTTGAGTATCAAAACATTTTTTTTCTTTAAATTTATATTTCTCTTTTATGTGATTGATTTAAGAGGCATGTTTTGAAAAAAAAAAAATCTTTTACAGCTTCGTTTAATAAACATTTATTTTTTTATCTTTTTTGTGGTGATAATGCTTATAACATTGATATGGGTACAACTCTCACAACTGTATTGATATGAGACTGAGGTTTTGTTTGTGACGACTTTCTTACTATTTCTTAAATCAGATTTCTAGTAAAAGTTTTAATTTTTAAATTAAAAAATTGTTTTAAAAAGCAATAAAAAGCCGTCCCAATCGGAGCCTAAAGCTTCGTTTGGGACGGCTTTCTTGTTATTTCTCAAAGCAACATTTTAGTAGATTTTTTTTTTACTTAAAAGTTGTTTTAAGAAACAACAAAAATAATGTCCCAGACGAAACTTGAGATTTGATTTGGGACAGCTTTATTAATATTTTTTAAAACAACTTTTTACTGAGAAACAATAAAAAAATCGATCTAAATGAAATCTAAGATTTTATTTAAAATAACTTTATTATTGTTAATTAAAAATAACTTTTTAGTATGAAATTTAAAAAATTTAAGCTTCAACTGCTTTTTCAATGAGCTTAGGTTCTCATTATTTCTCTCACAAGCGAGGTAAAAAAAGGAGATTTTGGAGGTTTTTCACTTTTTCTTACTTTGTTACGGAGTTTAACTCTCGAGTGAGTCTAGGTAGAAATCACTGGAATCGAAACCTAACCCCCTTGCTTCTCTCCCATGCCATTCGCACTACTTACCATGGAAGACGAGCCGGAGAAGGGATTCTAGGTTTTCAACCCAGATAAAGCCAAAGCCGTTTCTTTCTCCTCTCGAACTTTTGTCTCTTTGCTTGGCTTTTCAACCTCTACTCACCTGATGCATTTCACCTTCTCCCTCTCTTCTCTGCTCCCCTTTTCTCTTTCCCCCTCTTCTTGATGCTGTGAACTAACAGGAGTCATGGTGAGGAAACATGGCTGGCAGTTGCCAGCTCACACCTTTCAGGTACTCTAACACTGTAGAGCTTCACGCGTGCCTTAGATGCCATCTTTGAACGGGGAGTGATTTCTGCATGAGTCGAATCGAGGAAATTGCTCTCTGGTTTTTCCTTGCTTGCGAATAACTCGCACCAGCGCAGCTTTATATTTTGTAGGTTTTGTGGCTGTGTGGTTTTGAGAGTAAACGCGATGTTGCTTGATGTTTTTTTCTTGTATAATTTTCTGTTTGTTTCATTGATCGCGCGTCTGTATTCTATGGTTAATCCGAACGGTGTGAGCTGCACTGCGTCAGTTAAGTGAAGAAAGCAAGTCTAATAAAGACCAGTAATTTTTAGTTATTTTGGGAGGTTTCTGTTTCTGTGTTTCCTTTTTTGGACATAATTACTCATTTGCGATCCCCTTATCGTTGAGCTTATTTGGCAAGCTTCTATTCCCGTGGGATTCGTTCCTATTCAATTACTTGTGCCGATTTGTTGATGAGATTCGGTGCGTTTGCCTTTTGATGCTCTACTTGAATCTTATTTGGCTATCCAGTTTTAGTAAACCTTTTCAATCTTTTGGATTGCTTTTAAAGCTTAGTGGGGCAGAACTACTGTAATTTCCATGATTTTTGGGTTTTCTTCAAAGCATTTATATTTTATCTTCTCTTTTTCTTAATATCGTATAAATTTTGCTGGGATATGAATTCTGTTAAATTCGTCAAGTGGGCATGCAGATTAATTGCCACCACACAACCCTATTTTTCCCGAACAATTTAGGGGAAAATGTAATAGAATAAGTTGAAGGAAAGCTCTAACTAATGATAACAATGTTGAGAACACAGGGGACCACCTTGAACTGTGTTATTTGCTCGTTTTTCCACTCAATGGCCTTTCATACCAACTATTTTTGTTATGATGCCTCTTTCAGAAAAGTTTTATACTTCTTGTGTTCAAGGGACAAACGAATAAAGAATTGCTATCAAGCAGATAGACTTACCAATTTCCTCTATTTACTGTAATATTGCGGCCTATATCTGCTAAGTACGAAATTTTACTTTTATTAATTCATGATTCCTATTCTAAATTTTGAGTCTCTAGGTATTACTATTTTTTGACTTTTTTAATATTGTTTATGTCTTTTATTCTGAAAATATTTTTTTTTTCTTCTTTCAATAGCTTCATGTAATTTTTCTAGCTCCACTATTATAATAGTTCTTCATTTTTTGTAGCTATGAACTTGTGCACTTAAGGAATAATTCTGTTCACTTGAACTATAAAAAGTTTCATGGATAAATACCTTTAATTTAAGCTGTAAATGAATTTTTTGTGATGAAATTTGGTTAAGTTTTGGACTTCCCTCATTTTGCATTATCACTTATACAACCTCAACCATGAATTGTATAGTGAGCTCTTTGCAAATAAAAAATAAAAAATTCAGAGCTTTTGTTTGTATATTGGCCTTTTTCAAAGTTGCTTTTCCATTTAAGATGCTAATTTATTATCATTCCACCTTCTCATGATTGACTTTGTGGCACATACTTTAGCATTATTTTGTTAACGAACATTATCTTCTTAGGGTTTATATATTTTGTCATATTCTATACTTGCTTGTGTTTTCATTCCATTTGCGATGAGCAGGGATTAATTACTGAAAGCTCTAATCTATTTAATATAACATTTATGATGTGAGGGGATCTACTTATAATCTAACATTCATATTTCATATCTCTGATAATAGCTTGGTTATCTGAAGCCTAGATTGTTATTATCCACTTGACATGTAAAACTACTATAAAATCATGTTAACTGCTTGAAGCCATTTATTCAGGTTCTTATTCATACAAAAAAATGTGGGAACCAGATGTTTTTTAATATTTTGTTGATTTCAGCATCAAACTTGCATGCCTACTTCCTAGAGATATATCAAAATTTGTTACTCATGCTTGGATATACTACATTACTACTTATTGTATTTTATTTAAAGATTATAATGATATTGGCATGAGGAGTTTAGGAATGATTGCCATAGTTGGAAGAATTGGAAAATAAGTATGGTGAAGATCTACTAGTAATTGGCCTTTAATCATAAACTTATGCTTATTGGATTGGTTTTGGTGCATGAAGCCCAGAGTGGGATCCCAAGATATGCTTGGAATCTACATTATTATGCTTTCTCATTATCGAGGATATTATCCTTTATTATATTGTCCTATTTTATATTATGAAATGTTCGGCTGAGGTGGGGTTGGGTATTTAGGTTTTAAGGTTTTAAGTATATATATATAGTCATACGCCTTAGTACTGGGGGTGAGACATGCCAAAGTGAAATTAAGGCCTACACCTCAAATTAAATGCTTGAGGTGTGATCCTTGAGGTGTTTTGCATATGAATTGCGCTGAGGTGCACTTGGTATTGCACAATTACAAACTGTGCTTCTCAGATTCATGTTCATTCAGGTTTTTTTCTCAACAACAACACATTCTCTTTAAATTTGATTGTGCTAATTTCCCCCAATGTTGGAATGCCCTTGTATTCGAAGATGCATTTGACAATGTGCAGCCGTTCAGTGAGTTCAATTGGGCCCATTCTTCCCACAACATGGCAGCTTCTAACAGGAAATTTGAAAATTACCACATGAAGATAACATTCAGGATAATGGAAAGAATGATTCAAAACTCATTTCAATATATTCTCTTTAAAAAAATAACCAACTTTCTCTTCCAAGATTTTTCCATTTTTTTTATACTCTCAAGACAGCTACCTTAATAGCTAATAATAGACAGCATGTTAATGGTTAGTTCTTGTGGCTAACAAACAAAATGTAAAGCCAGAGGCCATTTCGCTATGTTTTAACATAAGGTGCTTATGAAACTAGCTTAGCCTGACGTCAGGGGGATTTATAAGCATACCATTAAATTCTTATGTATTTAGATATCTAACACTTAAATCTTTATATTTAGTTATAACATTCAAATTTTTAAATCACATAAAAATATCATTAATATTAAATTAGTTTAAGTAAAATACATATTTTCATGCATATCTTTTGATATGATTTAGACATGATAGTTCTATATAAGTAAATATGAAAAATTTAAGTGTTAGATATATAAATGCATAAGAATTTTGTGGTATATATGTAAATCCCTTACAAAATATAAAATCTTAATGTTGATCATTGATGCAAACAAATTTTGTTTAGGAGCTTCTTTGCCACTTCACAATTACTTTTAACACCAATCAATATATCAGCATGGATTGATTTAATAAATTCAACATAACTTTGCCAAGCACCTTCTTTCCTTAAGTAGACTTAATTCTTATTGTATCCAATTGTATGCCTTCTTAATATTAGAAAAGATAATTTGGAGATCTATTTTTTGCTCTCTTTATATTTTTTCATTAACTACATTATCTTCAAACCATATCAATGATATGCCTTCCTTCCATAAAATTCAATTGATTCTTTGATATTGGCCTAATGTTTCTTAGCTTATGCTCCATTGCTCTCCCATAATTTTATTATATAACTAATAAGTTTAACTTCCCTATAAAAATGCAATCTTAAAAATTTTATTTGTTCTTAAATGCTGGAGCGAAATACTTTTTGTACAATTGCTTGGCATCTGCTGGTTTGAAAATTTTAAATGAATCGCGCTATTGTAATATCACTTATAACTCTTCAAATTTGGGTTCATATCTCATTTAGCAAAACAGAAGTTAGTAGCACCAACTCCTTATACATATAAGTTCTTGCAAGATATCAAAACTATGAATTAATTTGGGTATAAATTGTACACCAAGAACTGTAGAAAAATGGAAACTCACAATGAATTATACCAAAATTCCTCCTTAACAATTGGCCCATAGGCTATAATGGAGTCATTCTTTTTTCCTCAATGAATCTTCTTCCCCTGCCTTTTAACATTCTAATCATTTACTTTTGACTGGGACATCCTCTTTAAATCTGTTTATATGCTCAGGTCTCTTTTAATGAACTATTTGGTTATTCTATGATTTCACAATTCATTCAGTTTTTTTTTTTATTCCTTATAGGTCATTGCTATCACAGTATTTTTTCTCCTGGTTGTTGCATTCTATGCCTTCTTCGCACCCTTTTTGGGAAAGCAAATCTTGGAATATGTTGCTATCGGCATCTACACTCCTGTGGTATGCGACTTGCCAAACTATCAAGTTTGTGGTACCATACCTTATATGATCCTATTTGCCTGTTACTGATGGCATATTGTGTATCTGTTTGCTGATTATACTATTTCAGGTCATTGGAGTTTTTATTCTTTATGTCCGTTGTACGCGTATCAATCCGGCAGATCCAGGAATTATGGCAAAGTTTGATAGTGGGATCATCAATGGACCAAGCAATGATCCCAGGGTGCAAAGCATAAACTTGCCAACTCACCTGGGAAATAGTGCTAGAGGATTACATTCTTCCCCACCTTCTGCTACATGTAGAAGCCCATTAGATGGCAATCCTGATGGCCAAGTTTCATCTGGTGGAGATCCAAATGTAAATATTCCAGTGGGCCCTGTAACTAAAACTAAAAGACCAAATTGGCGCTTCTTCTTGGGAGGCTTTATCTGTGTGATATTTGCAAAAGAAGATTGTCGCAAAGATGATGTCTCTGAGCAACAGGGGGGCGAGGATGCCTTGTTTTGTACGTTGTGCAATGCAGAGGTATTGCATCTATATTATATTCATTTAACTTGACTGAAGAGATCTTGAGAAATGCAACTTATGCTAGTAAAAGTCTCTCCAATAAAGTTCTCATAAATACTTTTGATTACGTTTTGGCATACTGCACAATTTCAATATAATGTTAGAAACACATTCTTTTGTGGAATAATTTGCATCAGATGCTATCTCATTGATGAGCCGACCATGTAATGGGCTGACCTTTCTAACTCTGACCTAGCTTAGGCCAACCTAGATCGATGTGGTTCGGGTGGGGCTCGTGGAAACTTTAGAAATCTCTATCCTAGCCTTCCTCCACTATGCTTTAATAGGTGCCACTTTAGAAATCTTTATCCTAGCCTTCCGCCACTATGCTTTAATAAATGTAGCTTGCTTGGTTGCATCGCTGGACTTTGAAATTAAATATGTAATTTCTTATGATTTCATTCTACAAAGCATCAATATTTCTAAAAGTATGCCTTTTGATGTCATGTTCTCTTGAATGCTTCAAGCTTCCCTAGATGCTATTTATATGTGCATGTTGAATGTTCAGACTTAAATTTAAAAAAAAACAATGCTAGCTTGTAGGTCGATCACATATGGCATTCCAATTGAAATATTAAAGTATTTCATACATTTCAACTGTTGAAACCAGTTATGATAATTTATGATATATCATTTTTCTATATTGGAATTGTTCTAGTTATTATTTCTTTTCTTTATTCTTATTAATTTGATATGCAAATATGGATTCAATGACTATGTTTATGTTTGTATTTCTGATTATATTTTTGATTTGTGCCTATCTGTGTGTGCCACCAAGCAAAAGTGGATGAAGTATTTGTGTGTTTGTGTATGCATATAAATATGAATATGAACATAGCTCTCTCAACCACGCAGACCCACTATACCTGTGCAATCACAGATGCATTCCAATGTTGTTTAAACTGAGCTAGCACTTGCCTAGGCGCTCGGGTGAGGCCAGTAGATAGTGTCGCACACATCTCATAGTCTAGCACCGCCGCTAAAGATTACCTAGGTGAGCACTCGGTTTCAAGATGTCAGGCAATTATTCTAGCATCTTAGGAGTGTTAAATGCTTCAAATGTTGAAGATAAGTTAGTTTGTAATGATCCTTACTTGATATGGGGCAAAGTAAAGCCTGCCTAGCTGAGCACTCGGTCTCAAGATGCCAGGAAATTATTCTAGCATGTTTCTTTGACTTGAGATATGAGTGTTATGTTGAAGATAAGTTAGTTTATAATGATCATAGCTTGATATGAGCCGATGTGAAAGTAGCAACAAGAGTTGGAGAAATAAGCATGCGCCCTTATAAATAAGTTCATCAAATGTAGGTGCATGACCGGAAATGAAGAGAATGAGTCAAACAAAACAAGAGAAGGGATGGAGTAATGGAGGACTACAAATTCAATTATAGATAACAGTGCATAGATGATGGCAACATTGGAATGCAATATAACATTATTTTTTAGTGCCCCACTTCACTCTATATATATTTATATATACTAAACATATTTAGTGGTTTCTAATGCATATATCTTTTTTTTTCTAAGACTTGAGATATTCTTGTGTCATATAGGTCATGTTCCTTTGCCTCATATCTGTAAATTTTAGTCTTTTTCTCTTCTTAGGAGGGGAATATACAACTCATTCCCTATAGTTTTTTTCATCATTTTTAAATACAAGATTGAACCTAATTCCCTATCATCAAAATGGTGGAAAGGAAAACACCCTCTCCCGCACAACAAGGAAATGGTGGCATATGTGACATTGAAACGAGTCACCTTAATGTGTGATTAAAATGAACTTATAAGGGAGAATGATCATTCTATCTCCACTTTTTTGGCTTTTTTGTTTGCAATATATTCTATTTGGGCTGTAATCATGTATCCACAGGCATCACTTATGCCTTACCTTGTGATTGATACCATCCGTATTGGACTTATACCTCCATCCTTATTGGACTTCACTAACAACCCATGTTGCAGATACACTTCAACCTGCTAAGCTGCACATTCCCTGCTACCTTTTGCTCAACCTTGCCTCAAAACTTTGTCATCCTTCACTTCCTCGCTTTTAACATAATTAGGGCTGCAAACGAGCCGAGCCGAGCCGAGTATGTGAGTGTTCATGTTTGTGTTTGTTTAACATTAGCTTGTTCATGTTTAGTTTGTGTTTGATTCGAGCTTTATTATTTGTGTTCATGTTTGGTTCGTTTAATTTAAGGGTGTTCATGTTTGGTTCGTGTTTGGTTCATGTTCGTTTGTTTAGTGCTTATCGAGCTTTAAACAAGCTATGTTCGTGAACATATTTCGCAAACAATCTATTGAACAAGCAAACCTTACATTTGTTCATGAACATCATAAACAAACAATCTAACAAACATGGACAAATATGAAATGTTTTTTGTTCATGAAATTTTTTATATTATGTATATTTATCAATTTTATAATAACATATTATTTAAGTTTTTATCGAGCGGTTTTAATTGAACCTGAATCGAGCTTTTTATCGAGCTCGTTCATGAACATCAACTGATGTTGTTTGCGAACATAAACGAGCTGAATGCATTAGTGTTCAAGCTTGTTTATTTAAGAATCGAGTATTTAAAATATTGTTCAAGTTTGTTTGTTAGTTAATTAAACGATCACGAACGAGCTTTAATCGAACCGAACAACGAGTAGTTCGTCGAACGTTTGGTTCGCTTGCAGCCCTAAACATAATTATGTTCTAAATCCACCAAATTCAAGTATCTTTTCCTATAAAGAGAGACAACACTAAAGAATCATCCTCGTCAAACTCTTTCTTCCATGAACTGACTTTGGAGACTTGCAACTTTGGCATTCAATCGTCACCTTCAACTTCATGGTTCATCGCAGGAAGTAACTAGAGAATTCTTCAGTGTTGGTGTGATGACGGCTAGCATTAGTGGTTTGATTTTGGCTTAGTGGCGGCTAGCGACCAAGGAAGTATCCATTCAATGAATGAAAGATATAAATTCGAGAATGTGGGGCCGTGAACCCAATGTAGTTAACGATTTGAAATTCTAATTTTTTGATTATTTTGAACAATTTTGAGAAATTTTAAGGATCCAAATTAGAGCCAGTGAAAAGCCTTGACAAATAGGGTACAATCTTGGTGTCCATTTTTGCTGCTCGAGAGCATCCCAATGTCACAAATTACTACTTTCCAATTGAAGTTCTATATGAGGCGCAATACTTTGAGGAGGCATAGCTGCATAGGGATCAATTTGTGGTGGGCCGGTGGCCGAAAAATGATGATGATGTGTGGCCATTTTTTAGGGAAAAATGTTTTCTCCAAGATTAATCCAGTACAAATGACTCACAAATTGGTCACCTTTAAAGGTAGCAAGAGTTTCAAAAAGTTTAGATTTGTTAGGCATGTCTCATTGTAGGGATGAGGCTATGATTTTGATGATGATTATGAGTCACCTATTTACATCTAATTTAGATTATTATCTAAAAGAATCTCTTATGTGAGTGTAATGCAATTTGCCTCTGTTGCTCTCTCACCCTTCATATGCACATGACTTTTTTTGCTTCCCCGCCCTCTAATTGTTTCAGGCTTTTTCTTCATTTATCCTGTTCTTTTCTTCACACGTGATTTAATATTTATAAAACTATCCTGTTTCAGCTTGCAAAACAGACCATTGTTTACTAAATACCCCTAAAAAAAAAAAAATAAATAAAAACTTGTGCTCTTTTCTTTTAACATAAGAAGAATGCTCAATGATCATTTTATTACGGTGGGATCAGTAGCTGATTCACTTTAGTGTTTTGTTTTTAAAGTTTCTCTTAAACTTTAATGCTGATTGAGCTGCAGAAAGTAAATCATGGCAGTATTTATTCTCTCTCTAACATTACATTTTTCTTTTACTTTTCAGGTGTGCAAATTTAGCAAGCATTGCAGAAGTTGTGATAAATGTGTTGATGGATTCGATCATCACTGCCGGGTGATTATTTTCTTAGAACTAGATGTTTTTCGTCTTAAAGGCCTACAATAATATTTAGCCATTATCTTGCTCTTTGTACATCTGTCACAGTGGCTAAATAATTGTGTGGGGAAGAAGAATTATATAACATTTATATCTCTTATGGCCACAGGTCTTGTTTGGGTATGTGTTTAGTTGCATGTTTTATTGAACTTTATCCACAATTTACTGCATTAAGCTGTTAACTAGTTTTTACTCAACTAATTTTTTTGTCTGTTTATGTTTATATAGCTTATAATCGAGTTTGGAGTAGGTGTTGCTGTTCTTGTGCTTTGCTTTGTTGATAAGAAGAGCACGGAAAGGAGCATTGTGGATAAACTTGGGAATGGTTTTTCTCGTGCTCCATTTGCTGCTGTTGTGGTACGTTTCTTCTGAATTCTCTTATGGATGTTTTGTATGTTTCACATAGCTTGTCATCCATTTTCTTTGTAGACCACAATTCTTTTTTTATTCATTTACAGGTGTATAAACTACAAAATTTTATATTATCTGAAAAAGAAATTTTTAACCCCTACCAACTTAACATCCTTGCTTGATTTTGAAGTTTTTTCCAAGAGACTGATAGGAAACACTTGTGGATCACAAGTATTTCCTATCAATCTTCTAAAACAGTGAGAATCTTCACAAAAATCCGCACAAAATCACCAAAAAATAGTAGATAATTTGCATTACTTGATGAAAGCGAAACGGAAAATAGCAAGATACACTTGATCCTCTATTCAAGAGGAGGATCGATCTCTCCCAAATCTCTAGACAACCCAAAGAAAACCTAAATCTAAGAGATCTCAAATTTCAGCCAAATTCAAGATGCCCCAACCCTAGGAAAACAAACTATTTAATGCATACAAATCAAAAGGAATTCCCTAAACAATCCCTACATTCAAATTTCCCTCTTAATTCCCCCAAAATTCTTTCCTATTTGGCTCCCGCACGGCGTGTGGCTCGCGCAGCATCCCAGCAGGCAGAAAAATTCCGCCATGTTCACGTCTGGGCCGGTCCCGCGTGGACCGGCTGGACTGGTCCAATGTACCGGTCTAACAATACTCTCCTCCCGAAGATCCACCTTGTCCACAAGGTGGAGATATGCTCGTGTTCCGATGGAGGTGGCCATCCTTGAGGTGGCAGAAAATCCTTACCAAATTGCTGAAGTAGGGGTTGCCCTGAAAGAGAAACATCCCCTCCCTCCTCTATTCTGATCATATTCAGCTTGTGTAGTCCCACCCAGTAAGCTTCCCCCACCTCTTGTAGGCTCCTAACCATGGTCTTAAGTGATACAATGGCTTTGGATAGACCTACATCTCCCCTTATAACTACCTTTCTTCCATCCATCATTAATTCCATCATGAGTGCTCCCCAATTGTCCTTGGTTTCCTCCAATGTTTGCAACCATTTCATTTCCAGGATGACATCAATAATTCCTAACTCTAGTGGGAGAAAATCCTCACTTACCTAAATCCCCTGGATGGTCAACACCACTCCTCTACAGATCCTTTGGCCTTTCTCCACTTTCCATGTACCCATCATCACCTCATAATAATCGATGTCCACCAATTTCACTCTCAGTCGATTGACAACCTGAGTGGAAATTAAATTATGGGTAGCCCCACTGTCAATCAAAACAACCACCTCCATGCCTGCTATCTCCCCCTTCACCTTCATCGTATGATTCGAGGTGAACCCTACTATTGAATTCAGGGAAACCTCGGCGATATCCAAATGCAACTTCTCCTCTCTCTCTTCCTCTTACTCCTCACCTCCCTCAGTTTCCTCATCATCACAGACGGTGAGAACCTGAATAGTTTGGTCCTTGCACGGATGTCCTGGCGTATATTTCTCCTCGCATCTGAAAACAACCCCTTTTCCCTCCTCTCCTGCATCTCCTTCTCTGTCAGCCTCTTGAAATTTTCCCCACTCCCTCCTCCTACTGGCGTCTCCCTGGTGGTCTCATTAATGTTGCCTGATGCAGGCCCCTTGGGTGCTAGAAGAGTTGTCGTCGTCCTGTAAGATCTTCTAGAGCTGTTGCTCCTAGCTCCCTTCTCTAGATTCTTGTGATTTTCCATCAGCTGGACAAACTTCATGGCCTCCCCTAAGTCACGGGGCATCTAAACCTTCACTGCTTCTCGGATCTCCGCCTTTATCCCTTTCATAAAATTTCCCTTCAATAATGTATCTGAGATTCGCTCCACCCTGCTGGCTAGGTGCCAAACTGCTCCTGATAATCTGCTACTGATCCCTCCTGTGTCAGAGCAAAGAACTGCTCATAGAAGTCTCATTCCCGATCAGTTTGGAAATGCTCTATTATACAGTCTTTGAATTCTCTCCAGTTCCTAATCGGCCTCCTCTGATCTCTCTACTGAAACCACGACAGGGCTTTCCCCTCCAAGCACAATCTCGCTGCTGTCAGCTTCTCCTCCTCCGTCAACCCATTGACGGCAAAGTACCGCTCTACCTTGTAAATCCACCCATACGCGTCTTCTCCTTCAAATATGGGCATCTTCAACTTCCTCACCTTCTGGTCGCCACCATTTCCCCTGATCCTTTCATAGCTTCCCCTCTCCCAAGTGCTAGGTGCGCCCCATGTTTCCCGGTCTTTCCTTGCTTTGCCATAGCCCCCACCCCCTTCGAAATCCCCCTTTCTTTCTTCAAAATCAGCACCTCGGCGACCGTAGTATCCCTCCTAGCGTTCCCCGTATCCACCTTGATTTTCTTCCCTTTTGACAGGCTCCAGATGGGGTCTTCTTCCTTCTCCTTCCATGAGTTCTACCTCATCTTCCTCCCTACGAATTTCAGAATTCGTACTTTTTTCCTTCCATTCTTTTCGCCACCGAAGCCGCCGTTTGGTTTTGAATTTCTAACATCTTTTTCATCATGTCCCGTAGATCGGCAACTTGCCCTTACATGGAGGAAACCCTTTCCTCCATCGTTGTTTTGATTTGATTCATTTCACCTCCAAGCCTTTTCTTCAGAGCATTCACTTTTTTGGCCGCCATCACAATCCGAAGTTTGTAAAAACAAAAAAAATCAGAATTTGGAACTCCAAAAAACAGCAATCTCCCTTTCTTCCGGGCAAAAAATTGCCGCTGAAATTAGCCGAAAATAGCCCTCCACCGGTCCCACGACTTGTTCTGATACTAATTTGATAGGAAACACTTGTAAATCACAAGAATTTCCTATCAATCTTCTGAAACAACGAGAATCTTCACAAAAATCCGCACAAATTCACCAAAAAACAGTAGATAATTTGCATTACTTGATGAAAGCGAAACAGAAAATAGCAAGATACACTTGATCCTCTATTCGAGAGGAGGATCGATCTCTCCCAAATCTTTAGATGCCGCTAGAGCCCAAAGAAAACCTAAATCTAAGAGATCTCAAATTTCAACCAAATTCAAGATGCCCTAATCCTAGGAAAACAAACTATTTAATGCATACAAATCAAAAGGAATTCCCTAAACAATCCCTACATTCTAATTTCCCTGTTAATTCCCCCAAATTTCTTTCCTATTTGGCTCCCGCACAGCGTGCGACTCGCGCGACATTCCAGCTGGCGGAAAAATTATGCCCTGTTCGCGTTTGGGCCGATCCGGCGTGAACCGGCTGGACTGATCCACTGGACTGGTCTAATAGAGACCATCCCATGACCACTGGATACACAATAAGCATTGTTAGAGTAAAACTATATTGTGATCATCTTAGCTCCAAAGTATTCAAGCATTCACTTAATCAAAGAAGTAACTTAGATGAATATATTTTTTTTTTAATGTCGAAACCCTAAAGGCAAAAACACGGGTCCAAGCAAAGGTGATGAATTACTTAAAAATGAATATTATGAAAGTAGCAGTATCTTCTCTTGTTAGCCATTACAATAAAGGAGAGAGAGATCAAAAGATTGTGTTTGGGTTGTGGTGCAAGGAGCTAGCAATAGTGGACTTAGTTGGATCATCAATCTAGGTGTTAGTGAGGGAGGTTGGTTTGCTACAAGGGCGGAACCCTATGTAACTTAGGGGGGGCACTCAAAAAAAAAATTTTAACTTAAAAGGAGAGTAAAAAATCCATTTTGCCCTCCTAAAAAGCTTTTTTGCCCCTACTTGTCATTGCTTGATTCATCTCATCCATACATTGCATTTTTTGCTTTATCTTCTCTCAATGTATCTATATTCTCTATTTTTTAATTGCTATGACAATAGGTAGTAATGAAGGCTCATATTTCTATGCAATAACTTTAGTTTAGAATTACCTTTTGAAAGTGAGTTAATTGGTGCACAAAAAATCTCTAGGATTTGATTAATAATATCAATTATGTATATTTGTTTCATGTTCTTGCAATATTTTTTTTTTACTTTTTTGTGGCTGAAAATATGGTGATGATTTTGATAGACATTTAGTTTGCATTTGGAAGCTAAAAATTTTTTTTAGATCAAATATAAAGCTAAAAAAAATTTAAAACAACTTTTCATAATATTATATATAATATTTTTAATATTTAATTATTTATTTTTTTATTTTTTTTATTTAATTATTTTTATATTAAAATTGCCCCCCCTTAAAATTGGAGCTAGTTCCGCCCCTGGTTTGCTATGTAATAGAGGCTGAGTATTGGTGTCACGACCCAGTCCGGTGACTCGAATTAATTAGGTGTGGACAGACGGTCAAACTGATTTAAATTTTTTATTTGCTAAAACTATTTCCAATATATTGCAAGAGCCATTAAAGCCTCAAAATATTAAAGTAAAATAATATAAGTATCTTTCTTTCGGAGCGTTGTGTCTACGATATGCGTTCTCTTCTCTTCCACTTATGAATAATACTTGTGTACATTTACAAATATTAAGTGAGTCATAACACAACTCAGTGAACATATCATGTTTCTAAATTACACTAATACAAGGCCTTTGGAACAATATGCATGCTTGATGTAAACTATAAAATAATTTTATTTAATAATCATTAAATTTAAAAATGTCTATAAATCATATCATGTACATGTATACAATAATCATATAATGTCATAATCTTTTCTATAATTAATACAACCGCCACACAGGATACCATCTAAATATTTTTATAGTTTATTTAATGATGTCTCTTTTTAATAAAATATCCTTTTTATTTTCAATTTTTAATTTATTTCAAAAGAATTTATTTATTTACTTATAATAATTTAATTAAATAAAATCTCCCGTGTATTTATAAAATTTATGCGCATTCTCTCTCTCTGTATATATTTATTAGCTACTAATCTTTTACTAAAAAATTCACAACTTAATTATTGTTATTTTCTAAAATAAATTTCTTTATTATGATATTTTAAAGGTTTGAGGGATCAAAATGATCATTTAAAATATTTGAGGATAATTTTGGTTCTTCATAAAGAGCCAGTGGAGCCAGTGGATCATTTTGATCCTTTTCTCAGTCTATTTTTGTAACAAACAACAATATGAGTGATTTTTTATATGCACAATGCATTTCAGGCCATCTTAAACTTATCTTGCACGACACCACATTCATTGTCCGCCATTTTCATCGCATCCAGTCAGTTCAGTTATGGAATAGGATTAGTGTCAAAAAATATTTGTGATTTAGATGTGAATATGAGGGAACAAAATGGGCACAGAATGGCAGGTGGCTAGAATCAACATGAAAGGCGTTTGAAGGAAAAGTTGCAAAACTTAGAAAACTTGTTAAAAGTGGCTAATAAAGATTTGCAAGCTAAACTTCACAGCACATTCAATTCTTAATAGAATGAAGTGGTCAAGGATGATTCCCAAGTCAAACTCAAATTATCAGGTCAAAGTTAAAATGACTTGGCTTGAAAATCTTGCACTAATGGTGCAGCCATCAGTCCCTCACCGGAGTCCTTGATAGAATGAAAAATTGATTTTCATTTGCTTATTAAGAAAATGTTATTAGTAGTCATTGGGCCTCTGAATTTGACTTTCAGTGCCGCCTCTATTGCTTATATTAGTGCTCTATTTTCTTAAGTGATGTAGAAACAGAAAGTATGTTGGTACTAGAATCTCTTAGAAGCTTGTGTATGCTCTATCATCGTAATTAATATGTTACTACTGTTGTTTTGATGGATTCAATAAATCTATAAATCTTGTGCATCTTTTTTTCAATTCTTGATACATCTCTTCAGTGCATTTTTTTTTTAATTTTCTTAGGTGGAGCATTTAAGTAGACCTTTGGAATGAAACATATGTAACTGCTGTTACACTCGTTTGACATTATCAAAATCTTACCGATCGCGTACCTTGTTATTTTATATTGCCTGGTTTTCACCTTGTCATTTATATTGCCTGATTACCTTTGAATTTTCTAAACCATGATACTATTGCTACTGGCATCGCTTTTTATTTATTTATTGTTTCGTGGTTATTATACTAACAAATTCTTTTTTAGACTTTAAGATTTTCTTCCCTTTTCATTCTCTTCCTTTTTCATTCAGAGGATTGCCCTTACTATTAGTTTGACATGGAGCTTCGTAAATGCAGGCAGTATGTACTGCTGTTTCATTATTGGCTTGTGTGCCATTGGGAGAACTATTCTTTTTCCACATGATACTTATAAAGAAGGTCAGGTCTCAAGAAACATATATTTTTACTCACAGTTGGTATCAATTACTCCGTTTCAATTTTTTCCTCCTATCTGTGTAGGGGATTACTACCTATGAGTATGTCGTGGCAATGAGAGCTATGAGTGAGGCACCTCCAGCATCAGTGGATGAAGAAGGCCAGAATGCTCTTTATTCTCCAACTAATTCAGCAACAACTGGTTTTAGTGGTGGAAGCTCGCTAGGCCTGCAGTATAAAGGCGTATGGTGCACTCCACCAAGGGTTTTTGTTGATCAACAGGTATGCTATGCTAGCAAACCTTGCTTTTTCATGTAATAGTGAATGATTCACCTTGCATTGGTGCATTTTTTTAGATTTCTTTTGAAAGTTCAATGAATAAGCACTTCAATTATTTTTTCATGCATAATTTCAGTGCATAGGTGTATTTTATTTAGATATCTTTGAAATTGTGATGAATGAGTATTTTTATTATTTTTCTGACTAGAATTGGAGAATAGTTAAGTTTATTTCCTTCCAACACTTGTGCAGAATTTGTATAATCCTAAGAAAGATTCTAATATAAAACATATAAAATCATAGACTAAAAGGAATTAATTACATAATAATTATAATAGAATTGCTCATAGATGTTTTCTTGTACAAGTGAGTAGCTCCCATCGATTTGTGATGTGGCTGCATGGAACCCACGAATCTGTGAGGAGGCAGGGAGGAGGCTGGTGCAGATGCTTTGGATCCAGGAAGGCTTAGATTGAGTTAACAACGTAGGAGGAGGCTAAGAGGTCATAGTCTAAGCCTATTGTGAGTGAAATATAAAGGTGGATTAAAGGCTATGTAGGTCCCACGCTTGATTGGGAATCTAAGTTTATTTTTACACCCTTTTAAGTGAATGAATTGCTATCATCCATTTCAAGCTTGTCTGATAATTTTTGAAAGGTTGCCCTTGATAATTTTTTGGTGAGTATGTCGTCAGATTATTCACGTGTGATTATGAATGGAGTACAAGTTAGTACACTGTCAAGCTTTTCCTTCATAACTTCAATATATTATTTGGTTATATTGTATGAGATTACGTGCAATATTGATGGCTGGCTAGTTATCATAATAAAATCCCATAGGATTTTTTCATTCAATCTTTATATCGTTTAGGATAATTTTTAGTAGTAGCAATTTGCAGATTCTCAATGCTATAGATATAGATTCAGCTTTTTCAGTAGATCTAACTATCATATTTTATTTTTAAATCCTGCAAGTCAATATGATTGCCTCTTAAGAATGTGCAATATCCTAAAGTTGATCTCCGGTCAATCATAGAACCCCATAAACTGCATTAGTGTATACGTTAAGAGTCAGATCCTTACCCTTTTGTAATATCATTCTTTTGTGCGGGGCTCTCTGCAAATTTAAATAGAATCTCTTACATTATCCTAAGATACGCTTCTTTAGGATTGTGCATGTATTGACTAACAATATTAACAATTTAGGGAATGTCGGGTTTAATAAGTGATAAGTAGATAAATTGATAAGTCTTCCCACAAGTTTTAATTGGAGATGTTTTGTTGCTCTTATTTCCAAAGGATCTCTAAATTGATAATTGAACTTCATAGGACTCTTGATAAGTTTGCTTCCCAACTTACATATAGCTTTCAATGAGTCTATTTGTATTTGTTTTGTGATGTAAAGATTTTATGCTAAGAGTGTGCAACCCCAATGCTAAGAAAATACTTTAGCTTGCATAATTCTTTGAATAATATGCTTTGTAAATAATGTTTAGTCTCATTGACTTTATGTATATTTTATGTTGAGCATTATTTTGGTGAGCCTTCTAAACTAGGCTCTTCAAGATTATTGTAATCTAGGGGTGTCAATTCTAATTGGCAAGTTGGGTTCGGGTCTGCCTGAAATTGACCCGAATTGAATATGCACAACCCAAACACAATCCATTTATCATGCAGATTAATTTTTTTGACCCAAATTTGACTAATCCGAGTCTGTCGTTTGGCCCATTTATCATATAGATCATGCAATTTTTTAGATCAATATGATTCGTTTCATCCAAATGTGACCTGTTTAATTTGAATATATCTTTTTCAATATGAACATGACATGTTTAATCCAAACCCCAATAATAATTAGGTCAATTTCAAATTTTTTGGTCGACCCTAACATAACTTGAAAATTAATCGAGTCAATGAAACCAAAAAATTTTTAGTCGGATTTGGGTTGGTTTGTTTAGTCGGTCATTTATTGACATCCCTACTTCAACCTATTAATTGACTTTTTTAGCTTACACATTTTGTTCTATATTTGAACCAAATTTTGGTATTATCTCCTTATGCACTGCCTCATCCAAGTCACCATATAAGCAGTTTTAACATTGAGTTTATTTTTCGGTCCATATTAGATGCTAATGATAAAAAAAAAAAAACTCAAATAGTGTTGATTTTAGCAACCTAAGCAAAGGTTTCATTGTAGTCAATATCAAAGATTTGAATGTAGTATTTGACAACCAATCTACCTTTATACCTTTTTAGTGAACCATCTTATTTTTAGTTTACCGTAAAGACTTATCGACATTCCATTGATTTTTTTTTTCTTGTAGTAATTTTATCAATTTTTATGTTTATATTTTTTAAGTGCTTCCATTTTTCAACTTCAGATCATTGTTCTAATTCTCATTATGTAATGCCTCAGAGATTGTCCTAGGGATAAAGTAGTATACAAGCTAGCAAAGAAGATTTGGTGATTATGAGAAAGATTTATGTATGATAAAAATAAATATAGAGGATGTTCAGTGGATATTCTTGTACTTTTATTACTAATTCTCCTTTTAGGTGAAGGTTTAATAGTTATCATAGTGGATTTAGTGAGAAATTGATTCAATTGAATGTTACATAGATTAAGGATTAATGCATTTCTTCTTAATAATTCAAACTATAATGGGCGAGAAAAAATTGTTTTGATATATAGGCTCGATTTGGGTAGAAGTTTATTATGGAATAAAGTTGCTTGCTGGGATGAATGCAATGAAGGCAATCCAGGAGAAAAAATGATGTTTATCATTTGTGAATGATATTTTTTCTGAGGTTAACTATTGATAAAGTAGTGTTATTTTCTTAAGGTGATATTATTGCATATACAGGTTTTGAGCGGGTAATAACATTTGTACCCTTACGTGTGGGAGAATATTCAGGAAGATAATTAATAGCCGATGGATCAAGCTTAGCTTTATTTGAGAATGTGCATGAAATGAGATAATGCTGCCAAATATTTTGAGAATAAAATTATTTAAGATGTTGAAGGGAGGAAAAAACTTGATTAAGGCTTCGTTTGGGACGGCTTTTTTACTGCTTTCTAAAACGGAGTTTTAATACAAAAATAAAAAAATTTGTACTAAAACTCCATTTTAGAAAGCAATAAAAAAGCCGTCCCAAACGAAGCCTAAGTCTTATTGATGACTTTTGAACTCAAGAATCCTTATAGGTAACTGGTTTGTTATGTGAGCAGCTATTAAAATAACTTACCCCGTTACTTTTTTTGAAATATTATTTTGAAAAAAGAGAGCCCTTGTGACATATAAATAGTTGTTATTTCATTTAGCCACTCTATTTTGTTGGGATGCATGCACATGAGATGACTCATGTATTATTTTTTGATCGGAAATATGAACGGATAGAGTGCTTAAATTAGTCATTGGCATTGTCAGATCTAACTCAATTTTTTTCAGCATCAAATTGATTTTTGATCATATTATAAAAGGTGGGAAAGATGATATATCATTATTTGTTTTTAGTTGAAGATCCATTGCACACAAGTACAATCATCGATAAAAGATACAAACTATCAAGCCCGTGAGATGTTAGCTATGGAGGATGTAGGGGTGTCAATTCAGTTCAACGGGTCGGTTTTGGGTCGAACCCGGAACTGACACGACACTATTCGGGTCAACCCGAATTCGACCCGTTTTTAAAAATGGTCAGGTTTTCGGACCCGAACTTGACCTGATTCGAGTTCAGGTCAACCCGACCCGACACGAATGACCCGGGGTTGACCCAAAATTGCTAGTTTTCGGGTCAAAAATTTGGTCAATCTTCGATTTTCGGGTCCAAAATAGGTAAAAAAAGGGTCAATATCAGGTTTTCGGGTCAAATATGAGTTTTCGTGTCAATTTCGAGTCAATTTCGGGTTGCTGGATCAACCTAAACCTAACCCGATTTTTAAAATGGGTTGATTTGTTGAACCCGAACCCGACCTGTTTCGGGTCCGGGTTGACCCTAACCCGGATTTTTCTAGGTTGAGCTCGGGTCGGGTTTCAGGTCGTGTCAAAAATTGACACCTCTAGGAGGATGATCCCCATATGTTACTGTGGATTTGAGAAAGAGTAATAAAGTTTGTTATGTTTGTTATTGCAAAATTGACGTGTTTTTCATATTCATAAATATCACAATAAAATTCTTTAATATTGATTCTCTGAATATGAAGGAAACATAGTATTGAGAACAATAAAGGATGGGTGACTAAGTAGTAGTGTTGAAGCAAGATTTTTATTGTGCCCAGACTTTTGAAGGAAGATATAATATTGAAGGTTGTATGGAGCTTTTTTTGACTATTGGATTCCTAAGATATAGAGACCTTTCCTTTCTTGAGCAAGTCTAATTGCTCTTCTCGTGCCCTGTACTTGAAAGACAAATATGAAGGATTAATCACTGTTGCACTTACAATCTTTAGTCAATTTTGAATAATTAACAAGTGGTAAATAATATAGGTACATGGAGGATAGTTTTGAGTGAGGCATTTGTTTAAGAATATCTCATTGACTGGCCACAATCGTTAAGGATCCATAACTAATGGTTATTTTTTTATTACTAGAATAATGAGTATATGAAATAAATTCTTGGGAGTTGATCATATTACCTAGAGCTCTTGAATTAACCTTTTAAACCCTACGAGCTACTTTCAATGAAAGCAGTAAGACCCAACCTTTTAAACTCACGGGCCACCTCTAATAGAGGTCATAAGACCCGAACGTACAGGCTACTTCGAAGACCCGCTACACGGGCTACTTTTAAGAAAAGTTGTAAGCCCTGACCCCAAATCTAAATCAAACAACTTGGTAACTTCTAAATGAAGTTATAAATTTCAAACTAAATTAAATGTTAGGATCTTGATCGAGTTTACCTCCATCCCCCCACAACCAAAATTAAAAATGTTGCACATCACTTAACTTGGCTTCTTTTGAACATGCAACATTTTTAAATTAACCAGATTGCCCCCGATGCTTGGCATCAAGGCTTATTTAGTTATGAGGTTCCACTTCCTATGAGCTCAAGCCCTTATAGTTAATTACTCTTCCTAACGCGTAGAAGAGAACTTTCGATTAAAGATGAATCCATACTAGTTTTGGTTAGCGCTTAAGCTAGACTAAGAGAAGCCAAGTCAAGTGATGCTATAAGCAGGGTAAAAAGTCATTTGGTTGTTGAAGAAGATTAGTTATTCTAAACTGAGATAATTTGATAGAATTATTTAGGTGTATTTTGGCATAAACTCATTTTCTTAACTCATCATATTTCTATAATTGTTGCATTAGTACGAGTTGATTTACTTATTAGGAGAATTTAATTATGATAAAACATAGTGATTATTAAAATTATTTTTGGGTAATTTTTTGTGTTTCCTATTTATAATGCTAACACCCAAGTACTATTCTCAAAGAGCGCAACAAAACTACAGCCCATATTTTTCTTTCGTTAAATTCATAATAATTTGATTGTGAAGCATACAAATACTTGATTTGCTTGTTCACTTTTTTTCATTTGGGTGTCCATACCTAAATATGAAATTTTTGGGTAGCACATGTATATTTTCTTTGATTTGATGGACGTTAAATTTATTTTAATTTAAAATTTTCTAAGTATGAGATTATAAGCTAATTATTTTGAACGGTTAAACTTAGGGAAATATAAGATTAACTAGGATTTGGGTGGTTTGTACATAATTTGTCCTTTATTTTAATGAATGTTAGATTTGCTTTTAAATTTGTTTAATTATGAAATGGTAAGTTTAATTCTTTTGTAAAGATAAGCTTATGAGAAAATAAGATTTATTACGATTATATATTTAATGATGATGAATTTTTTAGTGAATTTTAAATTTGATTTAATTTAAATTCGCTGAAATATCACAAGAGATGAGCTTAAGCTTGCTATCAATCCAACTTGTCTTTTGGTTGGCTTAAGCTGATTATTGGAGACAAGCCAGGCTTAAAGGGATGTCAAAATGCGTTTTTATTAGTGCTTACGGAATTAAGCTTGACTTAAACGCCAACCACAAGGGCCCCTTAGAGTAAATGTGTTATTTTCATTAAATCTGTGAGTTTTTCGTTATGAACATAAGCAAGCAATAGATGATAAAGAAGACATACAGAACTAAAGGACATGTCTTCATCATCTGAAAATTCTTTAACAGAAAGCAGATGAAGTAAACCTTTTTTGATAGCTTCCAAACAACAATTAATTTCTTCGAAAATTTTGAAAGAGACTAGGAAAGGCTCTGCAAAGTAGAGTTTTTTTTTTTTTTTTTTTTTTTAAGAGTTATTATGCATGGATCAAACCAAAACGTGGTAGAATACCATCACCTAAGAAGCTAACAACATCTTTGTTTGAAGAACTACTGATCCCAAGTTGTTCCAAATTTTAGAAAATTTATCATCTTTTGCATTAATTTTGGAAGTTTTTTTTTCTTTTCTAATATTGTTTATAATAAAGTACCTTATGAGTGAACAGATCAGTAACCGTGAACCGTGAGAGTGAATAGCATCTTCCCTAATTGTTTATTTTGAGGTCATCAGGCTATTATTTTTTTTTTATTCTTAAAATTTGCTATTTTCAAATTTTTGCCCTCCAAAGTGATTTCAAGCAGTTGTATTTAATTTATATTCCTAATACTATTTCTCTGAGCTCTGCTGTCATGCATGCATCATTGTCCGCTATTTATGTGGGTTTATGAGCACTTGAGAACTTGAGTTTCTTTCCTAGCATGTCAGCTTGCTTCATTCTATCTAACGAGTCTTGTAGCTGCCAATTTCCATTCATCATGTGGAGGGCCTTGGCCAAGATATTAGTGCATGTTTCACTTCGTTAGTATAGTTGTTTTGTAAAATTTACTTTCAGTTTTAATTCTTGCGTCCATTTTTCCAGCCACTTTGATAATCTTCTGCATATATTCATTCCAAAAGGCTTTGGAACTAAATGCTATTTCTGCCTCAATAAATGTATGAGAAGTACTATTATTTACTTCTTGTATTTACCTCAACAGGATGAGGTAATTCCACATCTCGAACCTGGAATGGTACCTTCCACAGTTGACCCTGATTCAGCTGGTTACATCGATAAAGCAAGCAAGTCCAAGAAGCCAGTCAAACTTAGTGCCTGGAAACTTGCAAAGTTGGATTCAAATGAAGCCATGAAAGCAGCTGCAAAAGCCAGGGCTTCTTCATCAGTTCTAAGACCAATAGAAGGTCGCCAAATCCCAGAAACCGAGTCCAGTAGTAATGCTAGTGTGAGAAGCAGCATGAGTATCGATTATGGCCCAAACAAAGAACCAAAAACTGATCCTAGACACTCACCTCTAAGAAACTCATACCCACAAAGCATTGCAAGCAAGGATGACTATGAGAGTGGCACCCAAACAGCTAGTAGCCTTAGTAGTCCTCTACACATCCATGAACCCTATGCTTTGAGCCCGCTACCGATGCAACCGCCAAATCCTGCGAGGCCAAACGTGCCAAGAGGGTCTCTCCAAACTACCCAACCATCCAATATCCCAACTATACAATCTAGCAATCCATTGTTTCAATCTGCCACATCAATTGTCAGGGAAAGCAGGAGGAGTTCAGTTGTGTGGGATCAAGAAGCTGGCAGGTATGTTTCTGTTCTACCATCAACTAGGCCTGAAAACACTGAAGTTCCATATAGAAGTAGAGTTCCTACAACAAATCCTTCAGCTGAAGTTGGAGGTTATGGAAGGAGGAACAATCAATCAAACTCTTCTTCATCATCGGTTGGTCCCTCGCAGCAACAGGAGAGGTTAACATATACAGGACAGTCAATATTTTTTGGCGGTCCACTTCTTACTAACACAGCTAGGGAAGGACAAAGAAATGAGGGCGGTTTAAGGAGAGATTCTAATGTTTATCGTGATATTAGAGGAGATAGGGGGAATGTTGATCGATTTCCAGTCTTCACTCCTGGAGCTAATCAAAGGAATCCTTCTAATTCCAAGTAATTTCTAGACCAAATTCTCCAGCTTCTGAGGATTCCAGGAGTTCTGCTTCTAATGTGATGACACTGGAGCTTGGACGCTCCTATTATGTTGAAGGAGGGTGTTTTTAGAGTTGCAGATTTTAGATTCTGGCTGCAGTTCAATTAGGAAATCAAAAAAAGAAATTTTAAAAGCTGAAGAGCAGAAGTTCCAGATTGATCATGAAGAATCTACTTTGTGGTCAACAATGGAGGTTTCGTTGGTTTCATCCTAAATTTCTGAGAGAACTACTTTTACAGTTCAAAAGCTTTTCATGCTGTGTAAAACAAATCCTTCCACTTAAATTTTTTACCTGAATCCAATAACGGAATGTTCAGTAGCTAGAGGAATATGTGGTCAACCAATTTTTCTATATTAGATGGAGAGGCTGCTTTATCTTCTTCGTTTTAGAATTGGTTTTGTACTTTTGTTCGTCATATTAATTAGTGTATTGTTTTTTTTAAGTAAATGACTGGCTTAATGTGAGTTCCTGGGTATTCTACTTCAGAAATGCTTTAGTACAGTAGAAGACTGCCGTGGAAAAAGTCGGAATTTTGAAGTTACAGCAACAAGTCTTTATCTAGTTTAGGGTTTAGGGTCCTACAGTAGAACTGTTTTTCGTAAGAGTCAAATAGATTAGGATTTTGTTGGAGATAATTTTTTTACTGATTTTTTTAAATAATTTTTTAGTAAAAAAAATTATTAAAAAAATATTTTAGAAAGCATTAATCAAGCTGTTCTAAACAGAGCTTAAAATAGATTTTGAGGTTAAATAGATTAAAATTTTTATGTATGAGAAATGGATAAAAATGAATTATTTTTTAGATTATATATATATATATAAAAGGTTGTGAAAATTAAATTGGACAACGAATCAGAAGGATAGGTTTATGATTCAATTGATCGAATCGGATTCAAACTGAATGATGTAATAAATAATAATATTATTAAAAATAATAAAATTAACATAATAAAAATCAAAATCTAATTCTTAAAATTTTATAATTCTAAGAATTTTAAGATTAAAAAATAAATAAAATTTATAAATATATAATATATTATATAATTTTAAAATTAAATATAAATAATTATTATATTTATATTATATATTTAAATATAAATAATTATTTATTGTTATATATTTAAGTATAATTTACATCTATAAATTATATATAAATTTTATATTATAAAATTATATTTATAAAGTAATACAATATTATTTTTTGATTTTTTTTTTCATTTTTTCAACTTGAAAGGTATTGATTTTCAAGCAAATTAACATAAAAACCAATGCCCAAATGCTATTTGCAAATTAAATTGACAAAATACAATTTATTATAACTTGAAAATTGAAATGCTAAAACAATCAATCTTTCCCAACAACAAAAAAAATAATAATAATAAAGACCCTACCTGCACAAATAACCTTCTCTCTAAATCCTTAACAAAATTCCAACTGCATGCCTGAGCTGTAAGTATGGGAAGCGGAGACTAAAAATTTTCCAAAACAGCAAAAAAAAAATGTATCTGTTCATATTTCATACACTGACTTGAATTAAAAAAAGTTTTCTTCTATTAACATCTTCTAGACCTGGAAACAGAAGTTGCTCCAGCATCAATGAAGGGTGAAGAGAGCCCAAGCACTGTAACTATACTCCATTTAATGGACAGCAATGGTTGCATTTTGGCCTGAACAGATAAAAGAGCGATCAGGGCCTTCCAGATCCCTCTTGACAAGGCGTTTGTCTCTGTTAATCATCAATTTTATCAGGGGAAGCTTAGAAGAAACTTGTCGCCATATCTCCTTCACTGTTCCATTTGGATCATCATACTCAAAAAAATGCTTTACCTGAATGAGAAGGCAGATATTAAGTTAACCTCATGAAAAGTGCATCAGTTCATTAAAAAATATCATTATGTTGTTTTCTATAAATTGCACATCTAATCACTGTACTTCTCAGATTATTAGCTAAAAATGATCACCATCAAAAGAGGAGCATCAGAGAAGGGCATCTTCAACCGAAAATTCCATTTTTCACTCCAAATTACAATGAAATAAAAAAATGGCGTGATTCATTCCCAATCGAACTCCATTTTGCGACCTTTGCATAAGGTAACCGTCTTTCTCTTTTTCGCGTGTTTTTTCCTCAAATCCGGTAGAGACAGAAAAATAACGCAGGTGAACAGTGCAACGCCAATATTGGCGTCGCACTGTTCACCCGCAACCAAATACCGGAAGTTTTGCCGTTCGGCTGGAGCTCGCAAATGATGTCATTCATGCGTTTGGAGTTCGGTTGGAGAAGGCTAAGCTCAGAAGGTAACTTCATGGAAATCTTATGAGTGATTACAAAATTGCTAAAAAGTAAAGTTCAAGCAAATAGGCATCTCGAGAAAATTTCAAGATGAAATAATCAGAAGAATGGGATTAACCTAAGATCGTGAAAAAACTTTGAAGGACGCTGATCACACCTTTGAAGAACTACAAAGAGCACATTCCAGAGAAAAACTTGTCAGTTGGAATTTTCTGTAGCCACAATTTCTTATAGGAAAAATAATGAAGCTAAGAGCAAACCTAAAAGCACCTAAATTCTACTTGGGAAACCCCGAAAGCAACAACTGTGTGTAGGCAGATTTTGTCCACTGTGATGCCTGAGAATTTCTTTCCTGAACATTCACTCAATAATCATAAAATCAGAAGCAGACCAGCTCTGAGATAATAGCAGCTTTCTTTAGCATCCACATTACTGAAAACCGATAAATCCACCTTAATAAATTGTTGTAATTGTAGGATGTCTTTTTTTTTTTTTTTGGTGACGAGGAACCGTCCGCTGCCACGCCTGGCTTCGCAGAGCGCGCTTAGCGGTCCGTAAACCCCGGCCAACCTACCGGGCCACCCCACGCCACTGTACCCGCAGCCGGCGCTTTGGGGCCCCCACTTAAGGGGCGACTGCCGCTCGAGGGAATCGAACTCAAGATGGGGGGTTCCCAACCGAGTAAGCCCATTATAGGATGTCTGACTAGTTAGAATATTGATCATGATCAGATTGACTTTCTGATGGACCCAATTGATCAAGTTAATAGTTGTTCCATGTAGCTACTTGAACTCAACAATATCTCTCAAAAATCCAAGATTAAAGGATAATTAAAAAAAGGTAGTTGAACAGCGGGATGTAATTTAATATTTTCTTGCCGCTCTCCAATTGCATACTAATTCTTCAAATTTATAAGATGTGCAAAAATCTGGTCAATCTTATTATCAAGTTTGTATATGATTCAACACGATTTAGAGAGTACAATTGATAAGATTTAATTACTTTATAATGGCAAAAAATATTTTATAGTAGAGTTTTCGTTAACAATTTTGATAAAAGCTACCACTTCTAAATGATCTTGTTTGTCAAATTTCCGGTAAGAGAAGATCAGCAGGAGGGCATGTAGCAGTCATAACTTCACCAGTGACAATTTTCCACTGCTTAGTCAACATATCAGATGATTCTCACTATGATAACCATAAATAGTGGTGAACAAAGACACAAATGGAACGACTCATTATCTGCGCTCATTGCTAGATGGCATTTGCTCAAAAAAAAAAAAAATCTCAGAATGTTGAGGGTGAATAAAAGCATTGCCATACCATTCCTAAAATTTGGAATATTCAAATTTTTGGAACTATCGATTAACAAAAGTTCTACTTCTAATCCTGACCAAAATCAATTAAAACTAAAATCCTTTTCAGATGGACTGAGGGAAATATTCACCTAATATAATGGCTGTGGAATCCGATTGTATGAGACATTTATGTTCTCGATGTTTTATGTTTAGATTTCTATAGAATTTTCTTCACTTGAAGAATTTTGATTAAACATTGACACTCAATGCAGTTGCAATCGGCTTTCCATTTAAAATCTCCATCAATGTTTGAATTGTCCGATCTATTTCCTGATTAACTATTGCTCAAGAAATAGTAGCTTTAGAAGAAATCCAAGATAAAGGAAAGGTGACCTTATTACATTTGATCAAAGTTACATTATCATGTCCTTTAAAATTAACTTATCACGAGACATCATAATCTAAGATTTATCACCTATTCCTTCGGACTTATCACATTATGCGATAGAAACTTAACTTTAAAAATTAATCTTCTTAAAAAAAGAACAAAACACTCATTGATTAACAAGATCCTCTCAAGAATCTAATAAAACTATCAAAGACATATCATGGGACTAAAATTACCTATAAAGATCAAATTCTCATCATTTGTAGAGTTCAAGAAGCTAATTTAGCTCCATAAAATTCAAATACTAAATGTAAAAAGCATGTATAACATTATGCAAAAATATAATTCACAATTTGGAAAGCTTAAAATTTACGATGTGAATGAAGAGGAGAATACTAAGATTCAAAAGAAATGCACACCTAGAACACTCACTTGCATACAATGGTTGTTGTTCTACTGTCTTATATTAATTTATGGGGAATGAAGAGCAAATGTATTTTAAATAGGAATTTAAACAAAGTAAAAGAATAAGAATCTTAATTTTGGTGTCACTTTTATCACGTGTAATTATTTGTTGCAAATATTAGTAACATTTGCTGAAGCATATTTAGTTATCTGTTGATATTGAAGATTATAAGGAATCTCCCAATTGATAATTATCATGGTTGCAAGGAATCTCCCTATTGATGATTGTCAATGGCAACAAGGTAAATCCCTGTTGATGATTGTACTAGAGAAAGTTAAAGATATTTTTTTCCTTTTTTTTTAAACATTTGTATTTGTATTTGTAGTCATGGATCTTTTAAGCTATGCATTACTTGAATTGTAGCCCAAAATTCTATCATGGTTTCATTTTTCATAGATGATAAATCGCCTATTAAGGAGTAGAGAATAACTCAAAGAATTGACTTTGATAGTTTTATATCCTCCTTTATTAGATTTATTTGGACGACTTATAAGGATATTTTCTCAAGAGTTTCTCATTTTTGACTAAGGATAGAATATTCTAATGAAGAAGATTTATTTGCACTAGTTAAGTCTTAGTTGGCATTAATTACTTATTGATATGATGTAATTTATCTATAATTTTATCTGAGGCCACCATTTAAGTATTGTTTTTCTAGACGGACAATTTAGATGATCTCTTCTAAAAGTACTAATGCATTACCAACTACATGAATTCTAGCATTCATTAGAGTTATTTTAAGACTATACTCAACTCATTGATTATGTTTCTTCTATCGGTATGATCGTATGGAAAGAACGACATATTCAACAACAAACTCCTCCCACCTTCAATGAAAGCAAGATGAATTTTTTTTGCTGGTTGTCTTTAAGAAAACTAAACATCCAAGAATGTTTACATTTAGGATATTTAATATAAAAGGTTTTCATTATGACCTGAACATAACCTCAATAATTAAAGGTTAACTTCATTAGAATTCTAAAGTTTCCTTTCTTGAAAGGGATTAAGTCCCCAGTCCTCATGATGCAGGATTCGAAGTAGAATGCATTTACGCTAGGGAATTCCCTTAGTAGACACATTAAGTTTGTGTGCAATTTTAACATAATTAATTGAGAAAAGAATTTTATCACAATTTGCATGTGTATAATAAACTTTATACAAACAATAACATCAAGCCTTTATACCACTGCGTGGGTAAGCTATATGAATCTTTTTTCTTCATTGTGTCTTGTTAAGAATCAAATTATCATTTAAAGTTAATACAGACATGTCATTTCTAACATGTTCTAACCAAGTTTTTTTAGTTCTTCTTCTATCTTTCTTAACATAAGCCAAATCTAACACATCTACTCTCAACGAGATTATCGGTATGCTGTTGTTTTATATGACCAAACCATCTAAGGCGACTCTCTCTAATCTTATTTGCCACTAGAGCTACTCCAACCTTTTCACATATATGCTTATTCCGTATCATGTCTCTAAGAGTAAAGTCACTCATCTGCCTAAGCATCTCATCTCTGCAACACTTAACTTAATATTATGCTTCTCTTTTAATGGTCAACATTCTGCACCATAAAGCATTGCAGGTCTCATCACCATCTTATAAAATTTTCCCTTAAGTTTGAGGGGGACTTATCTATCACACAATAAGCCTGATGCATTCATTCACTTCAACCATCCAACTTGAATTCTACTAATAATATTCTCATTTATTTCACCATCACTCTGAACAATAAACCCAAAAACTAAAATGCGTACTCTTATTAATGACTTGATTGCCCAAAGTCACAATACCTCCCCCCTAGATCTATTACTACAAAATTATACTTCATATATTCGATTTTAGATCTACTCAAATGAAAACCTTTAGACTCTACGGTTGACCACCATAAGTCAAGTTTACATTCAACTTCCTCTCTAGCATTATCAACAAGAAGAACATCATAAGCAAAAAGTATACACCATGTACAACCTTTTGCAAATGTCTAGTAAGAACATCCATGATTAAAGCAAAAAGATATAGGCTTAAGGCTGATCCTTGATGTAATGCAGCTGAAATAGAAAAATACTTGATCAAACCACCTTATGTTTGAACAAAAGTAACAACCCTTGCATGCATATCCTTAATGATTTGAATATAAGCATTATTAATCCCTTTCTTTTCTAGAACTCTCCATAACAACTTATCTTAGAACTTTATCATATGTTTTCTCTAAATTAATAAATATCATATGTAGATCCTCTTTATTCTCTCTATACTTCTCCATCAAATCTCTCAATAAATATATAGCTTTCATAGTAGACCTATCCGGCATGAATCCAAATTGATTTGAGAAACATTAGTATCACACCGTAACATATACTCCATAACTCTCTCCCAATTTTAAAGTATGACACGTTAACTTAATTCCTCGACAATTAGCACAATCTTGTGCATAACCATTATTCTTAAAAATAGGAATCAACACACTCATTCTACATATCAAAATAATATTAAAAAGTTTAGTAAGACATGAAATTTCTTCATCTCTCAAGCATTTATACATATTTATTGGAATATCATCATGTCCAACAGCTTTTCCACATTTTATTTTCTTTAAAGCCCCTCTAACTTCGGCTTTACTAATACCGTTAAAAACAAAAATCTCTATTTTTATTTAGGATGCTAAGGTCGCTAAAGTCAATCGTATTCTCGCAATCTTCATTGAAAAGCATAGCAAAATATCTCATCCACCTTTGTTGAATATCCTCTTCTAATAAAAGCATTTTTTTGACATTCATCATTAATGCACTTAACTTAAACTAAATCCTTACTACTCCTATATATTTGTTTGACTAACTTATACATTTATATTTCGCCCTCATTAGTATCTAATCTATTATATAAATAAATAAAAGCTAAATTTTTTGCATCGCATATTGCTTTTTTAGACTCCTTACAGACCTCTTTACATCTTTCCCAATTTTTAAAGTTTTTACATCTAAACAAATTTTTATAACAAAACTTATTATTTTTTATCTTTTCTTGCACACAAAATTCAACTACAAACTATTTTTATTATTATGAGTTTTTTTCCCTTTGATACTCCAAGCACATCCTTTGAAACATTCTTGATATCACTTGTTACTTTTTTTGACAAAACATTAGATTCCTCATACACAAACAAAATCTTAAAATCTAGAATATTACTCTCAAAAATATTTTTTTTCATATTTTTTAAATACTTCATCTAATCCTAAAATAACATTTTACTTTATTTTTAATATTATGCACATTCATCTTAAAGTCCAAAACTAATAAGTGATGTTGGTACATAAACTTTTACTCGAAATACCTTAACTATTTTTGCAATCTAAATGATCTATTTTTCTTATAAGAAAATAATCAATCATAATTTTATTATATCCATTCTTATAAGTGATGAGATGTTAATCTCTTTTCTTAAATAAGATATAAGCAATTACAAAATCGTAAGCTATAGAAAAATCATATAATGCATCGCTTCCAGTGAACACCCTAGCATTAACACAATGTAATAAAGGATTCACATAATTATTCGATAAATTTTATGCTGGTTATCGACTACCTAATACAACCCTTTACTTTTCTCATCCAGGACTTGGGATCTGGTAATGGGAGTGTTCGTATAATAAACTTTATGCAAATAAAAAAAAAATCTCACATATCTCTCTGAGTTTCTTCATGAAGGGATTAATGTCATAATTTCATAATTTATTTTAATGAAATTTTCAATATCAAACTTAAACAAATGATTTATTGGACTCTATATTACATATGAGCAGACAATTAAATATGACTATAATAAAAGGTGAATAATTGCACCCTACAATAAAGGGTGTCAATTATGGCACCAAAAAGAATGTTCTTTTCTTTTGTTTGAAATCCCATTTGAATTTGACTATTCTTCTTTCTCTATAAATAAACATAAGAAAACAAAGCCAAGGGCATATAAGTATGAATTGAGTGCTTTGATTGTACTTTCCTCTTAATCTTAGTATTCTCATCCACATTCATATTATAAGTTATAAATTTTAAACTTTCCACCACAACAACAACATCAAGCCTTTATCCCACTACGTGGGGTCGGCTACAAGAATTATTTATCTCCATTGTGTCATATTAAGAGTCAAATTCTCATTTTAATCTAATAAAGAAAGGTCATTTCTAATATTTTCTAATCAAGTCTTTTTAGATCTACCTCTACCTTTCTTAACATAATCCAAACCTAATGCATCTACTCTCCTAACAGGGTCATCGGAAGGTCGTTGTTTTACATGACCAAACCATCTAAGGCGACTCTCTCTAATATTATATGTCACTAGAGCCACTCCAATCTTTTTCACGGATATGCTCATTGGTGTTTGAACACAATTGTTAATCACAATTGTTTGAACACCCTAGAATTAATAAACTTTCCAAATATATATAATATTTATGTTTAATAGCACATTTGCCTCCTAGTTCAATGTGCTAAGGATTCATATATCATCTATCATGCATATACCTATATTGTTAAAAATTACAAGTAGGTATTGATTGGAATCAAATGTACATACTGATACATCTAGTGACCAGAATCGCAAAGGGGTACCTCAACTTGTAATGTAAAAATGTTAAATGAGCGAAAAATCATTTTATTCGAAAAGTAAACTCTTCGATTGAAAAACATTTTAATGACAAACCCCTAGATGTCAAGCAATTTCACAAACAAAAAAATGGATATTGTCGAAGGAATTTTCCTCAATAAAAAAAACTCTCTCACTCATCCTTGAATCGCCAGCAGCAAGTCAGCAAGCCACCAAGCAAAATAATTTTTCAATGGATAGGGATTTAAGGTATAATTTAAACTCATGCAATTATCACAAACTATAGGAGTATATTTGACTATGTACCTTGCAAATTCATGCTGCTACACTAGATGAAGTAGCAAAATGCCATCAAATGACAAAGTTGACAACGAGCATTCAATAAGCCAAACAGATATTTTTATGGTGTAAAAGGGAATTCAACTGCCATGTGCCAACACCGCCAAGCCAAAAGGACTCTAAGAGCTAACATTTTTACTTTCTCTTATTTCCTTAATGCATAATTCCAACCCAATAACACTCCAAATTGCTAGAATAGCTAATAAGATGGTTTAGGAGAGCTCAATTTTATAGCCGATTTAAAAATCAATTGCACCAGTAAAGAACTTGACATCTTGTTCCATCCATGTGCCAAGTAATATAAAAACTCAAAAGGTTTGGGTAAGTGCAATAATCTTTTGCAATACCTGATATACTATCAGCTAAAAATACATATGAATAGGTGCATCATAAAATAAATATATAATCAAACACATATGGAGTTGACATGTCTGAAATGTCAAAGCTGCATGAAGCAAGATAGAATTACTTAAACTGCAAATCAAGGCATGAACGGGAAACTAGAAAAAATTAACTTACCTCTCTGAGCCCACGCTGAAACTGCAAAATTTTCTCAGTGCTTACTTCTCTTAGCATGGAAGTTAAACGCCCTGGTTGTACAGCTGTAGCTGTATCAACAAAAATTGCAATCTTCTTGTAGTCTATGACATCTTCAAAGGGCAACTCAATATAGTCACTCACGATTACTGGGATGCACAAACTAACAATTGCATCAAAAAGCCTACAAGCTGAAGGAGTATCCCCAGCAGGATGTAGGCAAAACTTTGATGAATGCATGCCTTGCGTTGCCATGCGCCTACTCTCCCTTGATTGTGCACCATGCCTAACTATGACATCTTTCTCATTCTCGAGTATTTGGAAAAGTGTATCCCGAATTTTCCCACCCTGCAATCAATCCAAAGGTCTTAATGACACATAAGGATAGGGGCATGTGTGGTGGAGAGAGAATGATTGTTTTAGTGTATTATTGCATTTTGTATCAAAATTCAAGTAATAAAATTTTAAAAAAAATTTACACAATAAAGTTCAAAAAGTTTTTTTTCACTTTCACATAGGTGCATTATTTGCAAATCTTTGAACAACTCTAACTTAAATTATATCAATACCAATCCAAAATGGGATATATATATATAAGTGAGCAATTGCTTTCAACATAAAATAAACATATCAGATTTATTGCACAACGATGACCTTTATACTGTTATGATATTAAATAATTTGTCTGTTGTGTACATATAATGAATAAAAACTTATACAACATAGCATGCAAAATTCTATCTTTAATACCCTTCTATTTCTCCTTTAGAAGTGTATAATCTGACCAATAGATATAGCAGTGTCAAAGAGAGATTGAACTAAAACCACTTTCCTCTTTTTACTGGTTCAGTTCAGCAAAGAAATAAGTTAAGTCGCCAGACCTAAGCGTCGTGAAAAGGAAAAATTCAATCTTCCAATTAGCACAGCTGGAGAGAGATATTTCTCCACTGTCTCCACATCTCGAATAATCTCAGCTGAGCAAGATATCAATTAACAAACGCAAAGAAACTCAACATGCAACAGCAAAAGCTTACATCTTTGCGATAACGATTGCCCATAAAAAACAGCAACGAGTTCCTCCCCTCTATCCCAACTTCCCCTTTGAACGGATTAATCCGATGAGAATACGGCAAAATCACATCCTTCACCAGCGAGGCCTGATCCCCTCTCAACCTCCCGAAATCCGACACCAAAAGCACCCCATTCTTTATCCTATCAATCACCTTATACAGTGCGTTAGGATCCTGACAGATGAAAACATGGTCCCTCCCATTGTTCCTTTTCCAAAACTCCTGCCCCTCCACCCAACTCATCAGCTTCTCCTGAATATCGTCATCGTTGTATGCCAACGCCCTTGCACCAACGCCATCAGAACTAGGACGAACTGGATTAACGATAAGACTGAGGGACGAGAAGAAAGGGACGTAGAAGAGATCAGCCTCCTCCGGATCGCTGACCCGCTCAACCGGCGATGCGGAGCGATCGGGGCGGAGGAGATCGGCAAGGAGCCACCACTCAGCGGAGTGTTGGTGTCCGGGGTAATGAAGGTCGGAGTCCGATATCGGCAGCGAGCGGAGGGGATCACGTGCGAGAAGGTAGCTTTCGATGACGCCGAAAGTGAAGAGACGGGGAAGGTCGTAGAGGTAGACCTTGGGGCGGCGAACTGAGGAGGAGTGGGAGAGAGGGGGGGAAGGAAAAGGGGAAAGGAAAGAGTGGCAGAGGACGAAGATAGTGAGGAGAGAGATTGCAGCGGCGAAGGTGGCAATGGAAGGGCGGAGGAAGAGGCGGCGAGCCATGCGAGAAGAGGCTAGGTTTAGGGTTAGGGTTTGGGATTTGAGCGGCGAGAGGGAAGAGGGATTTGATTTGCGGGATTTGCTCCGCTCGGACATAACATTGGATTCTGGAAGAGCAGCGTGAGGTGCGGCTCACGGTAGCGCGGTGGCGCTTCCGTCGACTGGTAACGGCCTCATTCGTCGTGCGGTCGGGGAAAGCGCGAGCCACCGTAGCAGGACATCCTCTAATAACATTTTAAACCTTCTTTTTCCCAAAAAAAAAAAAAATTAACTTAGAGTTACTAGTATTATATTTTTTATTTGTTCAACTATCATCCAAATTATTATTTTTAATTAAATAATTTTAAAATTTTAATATGTATATATTCATAATATATATACATTCATCAAATCATGACTTTTTGAGAATAAAAATATAAGTGAGATTCTAATGCTTCATTTGAGATTTACTTAAAGTAAGTTTTATTATAAAAATTAATATTTTTTACTAAAAAATTATTTTAAAAAGTAATAATAAAGTATTCCAAACAAAACCTAAATGTCTCCTTGGTAGCTTTCATGCTATTTTATTTTTCAAATAGCAACCACAATTATATTTAACTACTATTTTTTATTGTGAAGTTTTTTTTTCTATAATCATAATAATAAAATTATTTTCTCTGTAATAACTTCATAATTAATTTTATAAAGTGTTACAATCATCCCTAACAAATCCTAGATCTTATTAGTATGCCCTAAGTTGTTTTATTATTTTATATTTATTTAATTTGTGTGTGTATATATATTAGAGATTGTAATATATTTTGAAATCTACTAAACATTAATATAAACTAAGAAGTCTTTGAATCTCATGCCAATATTATTTGTTAGCTTTTTTTTCTTTTATCATTTAATAGTTGTTGTATCATCAATCAATCAAATTATTGCCTTAAACAATTGCGCTCATGTCACGTCTAATCTTGATCGGAATTTCATCATAATATGAATAATGGTCTAGTTTATATAGTTAGTTGATGTTCCTTTAATTTATCTTTAATATTATGAAATATCATCTAAATATCATGTTGGCTAACTAAATGGCATGTCACCTCAAAAAATCTTGTATGTACTAATCGAAAGTAAAAGAAATTTTTTAGACTATTAGAAGTATATGCCTCGGCTGTCCATTTGTATAACCTTCAAATTTATGCAAGTTTGAGAACCTAGTCAAGGTTGTTATTATTGGCAAAATGCTTAGGTTGTCATGGTGCATAAATTATCTTGTGCGTAGGTCGGACATACCTTTACATCCAGAGGCGAATTAGGTGCAGCCATGTCAGCGGTACCGAGCCGCAGTACATAGCAAAGTGGTGATGTGAAGCATTTTGGTTGGTCTTCGGACGGCATTCGGCATCCGCATAGAATAATTTCTCGTCAATGTGAGATGTAAGAGCTTTAAAATCAAAACTTTTTTGGGAGTTGGGAGTGTGAGACCTCGTTCCCTTACTATTCCTCTCTGATATGGATTTTCCTCTCAGAATCGTCCGGGACGATAGTGAGATCGTCCAGGCCGATCTGCACTGTAGAAAATATCGTCCTGAAAATAGTCCTGGGAACCGTCCAGGACGATATTTTTGGTCTGATCGTCCCGGGACGATTTGGCGATCGGCCGGGCCGATCAGCTTAATGATATAAGAAAATCGGCTCGTTTTGATGAGAGAGAAAATCATTTAAAAATCAAAATATCTGATTTTAGAGAGAGAAAGAGAAAAGGAAAAAGAGGAAAACCTGGTTTTGGAGGCCGCGGAGCGCTTTTTGTCCGACGTCGCTGTTGGGAAAAGTGTAGATCTAGTGGTAAGGACTCCGAACCCTATCTTTGTTTTCAAAGATATTGAGTTTTGACCGAGTTGTGATCTGTTTTGTGTTTTCGTAGTCGAATTTTCGACATGATTTTGATTTGACACAACTTTCACCGCACAACTTTTGGTATGTTATAGATATGATTATGACACACGATTTGAGTATTTTCTACGACGATTTTACCGGTCAGAATTGATTCTACGCGATTTTAATTGAATAGAAAAATATCAGGACTTGATTTGATTTGGTTTCTATAGGACAATAGTCTTGTATTGATGTTATAGATATTCGACTGTAATTTGGAAGAATTTGGAATTTGTGTCTTTTTGCAGGATTTTTGTGTAAATTTGACCGACTGCTGTTACGCTGCCCGATTTTCGTATGATTTCCGAATTTTCTGGAACTGATAGATTGAATTGAAATGTGTATGACTATTGATATGATTGTATTGGATTGATTTAATATTGATTATTGCATCGATTATGGATTGATTAATGAACTGATTATTGATTGACTATTGATACAAGAACACAAGTGGAACCTGGTTGAACGTTGGTTGGAGATTGATATTGACCTGTACAGGATGGTGGGCCGACGGGCTTTCCTTTAAACCATTGATCATTGATATAACGATTGGGAGTCATAAGGAGTTTTATAGATATGCCGACGGGCGGCCGACGGGCAAAAAGAGTGACGACTCTTATTGATTGAAACCAACGTATGGATCTACAACAGCAATACGGATTCTACAACAGCAACATAGCCAGTTGATTTTACTTGTCCAGTATATGGTATTGAATTGCATGTTTACTGTATTGATTTATAGATTTATTGTTTTATAGACTCCTGCTTTATCGACTTTGATTGGATTTACTAGATCGTACGATTTCATTGATTTTACTGATTGATTGATGTGCATCGACATTGAGCATTGATATAGAAATGGATGAATATAGATATTGCATTGATAGCATGGACATGAATAGTATAGAATCATTGACACTATTGCCTATAGATTCATTGATTTCTGTTTATAGATTCATTGTTACTACTGCCTATGGATTTATTGATCTCGCATATAGATTTACTGATGTTATTGTTTCTGCACCGTATTGACTGTCGCATGGATTCACTGTTAGAATAGATTGAGATTTATCGTACTGCTTTCCTCGTTTAATTTCATTGAATAGATATTACTAATTAGACCACATTGATTTGATTTGATAGCGATTGATTTGACGGATTGATTAATTCCTATTATGAACGGATTTCTTTGTGATTGCCATGGATTTATTGAGTTGATTCATCGATTCGCCTGCCGTTGCATTGACTGGTTTTATTGACTATAGATTTCCGTATTGCATAGACTCATTGACCATTGACTGATATAGATTTGATTGACTGTGATTGACTGACATGCATATTGATAGCATCGCCGTGCTTTGATCTCAGTTATAGGTATTAGGTGACCTGCTGGGCTTTGTAAAGCTCATTATATGTGGTTGATATTTTCAGGTCAGGGCAAGGGAGCAGAAGATAGGAATTGATCCAGATCTTCAGGTTTTTGTCTTTTGATGATTTTGATGATTCTTTTGTACTCAGGATAGATTTCAGTACTGGTGATTGTAGTGTAGTTCCTGAGTATTGTACATGAACTTTTGAGTTTGGATCGACTTGTATATTGATGTTTTAAATTTTATAGATGTTTGATAGACTGTTAAGATTTTGGTCTTAGATAACTCTGGTAAATTGATTTGAGAAATAGATTGACATTCTTTCCAAGTTGGATCTTGGGGCATCACAGGGAGTCTATAACTTGGGCTTTATTTAGGGTTGGATGACTATGGCACCCCAAGAGGAGGGGGGGTGAATTAGGGTTTTTAAAATTTTTATTGAAAGAAGAAAATTAAAATAATTTTAAAACAATTTTGAAAAGAGTAAGTAGTCACACAATATATTGTATGAAAAAGATAGAGAAAATAAATGCAAGAAATGAAAATAAGAGTCAAGATATTTTTTACGTGGTTCGGCCCGGATTCCAATCCGACCTACGTCCACGCTAGCCAACTCTTGGGCTAGAATTCACTAATCTCTGGTTTGCTCGGCAAACCTCACTTCTTTAAACCAAAGAAGTTCTTTACAACCTAAGTACTCTCCTACACGGGCGAGTACAACCCAATCTAATTATAATTAAAACTTCACTAAGCAAAATGGCTTAGATCAAGAAAATGAAAAATACAATTTGATGTAAATAATACAAGTTCAAATAATCTTGTAATAAAATATCCACAATACTTAAGGTGATCTTACAAATTAATTTTAGTCACCTCACTACTTGCAAATGAAATATTAAATTTGCTCACTTTAAGATAGATTTATATTTTGTTTAAAATAAGAATAATATTTTAAAATTTTTAATAAGTATTTCATCATAAAATAAATATTTTTTCAAGAAAGAAATATATGATGAAAGCTAAAATAATCAGTAAGTAAAGATTTATAGATAGAAAGCAAACTCAAGACCTCAAGAGAGATTACTCGGTTTTGTGTGTTGATGCTTTCCAACAATGATTTCGATCTCACAAATGAAAAGAGCTCTAGGAATAAAATCAAGGCTTCTCCTCTCAAGATTTAGCATGTAAAGAGGAAAGGAAGTAAGAATTGCTGGAAATTTTCTTATTTTTGGCAGAACTTACATGAAGAAAAAGAGAGGTATTTAAAGAGAAAGGGCAAGTAAGGCCACATTTGAATAAAAATATTATTCTAATATGTTTTCTATCAACTATAATATTATATTTCATTAAGAATTCATTTATATTAAATATATATGAGATTCAAACGGCTATAAAATGGCTAGCCACATGGGAAGGTCAAAAAGTCATTATATGCATCCAAAATAGGACTAAAACGGCTAGCAACAGTTTTTATTTAAATCAGATAATGTTTGAAATTTCGTTATAAATTCAAATGAAATCCAAATAAGTCATATAATATTTCAATTTATATTTATAGAATCCAAAAAATCTAATGAAATAAAAATTAGACCGCATTTCTAACATCATAATATCATAGTCAATAAAAAAAAACTCATGCATAATTTTAAATATTTAAGGATAAACTTAATATTAATATAATAATATTATGTAATATATATAGGATTAATCATACATTAATAAATAGATATGAAACAAGTCAGTTTAAAATAACTACATAATAAAAGTTTTACAATATAAGCTTATTACCTTTAATTCCCTAATTATATAACTTTCTATATTTAATAATAATTAATCAATCAATGATGGTTATAAAATTTATTTATTAAAAAAATCTTATAGATTTTTATATCAAGATTAATATATAAACAAAAGATATTTAGATTGTGAGCAAATCAAATAATGCAAGTAATATTGGTGAACCACTAACAAACTCCTACGATAATGTAAAAGCCTTCAAGTTATCCATCTTGGTCCATCATAATCTCAACATTTGATTGAACTTGAGTTGTGCAATATAAATCTCACAAGCAATTACAATACACATCATTACACCTGAAATACTTAGCACACAAATTAGAGCATATAAGCATATGTTTGTTATCATCAAAATCTCTAAACTAGGTCATGAGATAGATAATATCAACATTTATGACGGCTTTCTTAATGCTTCTTAAAGCAGTTTTCTAGAGTGCTAAAAAGTTGTTTTAATAAACAGTAAGAAAGTCATCCCAAACAAAGTCTTAGAATAAAAAACTCCCAAAAAAGATACAAATATGAGATAGATACTAAGAACCAAAAAAGATACAATTCCATATTTTTTTATCGTATTTGATGTGATATGATATATAATCCAAGTTACCGTTGTTGCTATGAAAGGCTAAGTAATCTATATAAAAGGAAGCAAAATCATATATTAACATGCAATAGATAAGGTTTGAAAGGTTCAAATAATATATAATTATACAATCACAACTGAATTGAATGCAATGTATATAACATGCATTGGCAAACACAACTGAATTGAATGTACTATTGCACATCTATAATTATAATACAACTAGTTTATTAAAAAGAAAAATAGGGATAACATGAGGGTGCATTTTGTATAGGAGATTCCATAAAGAAATATTAAAAAAAAGGTTTATAAAGGGGGGGGGGGGGGGGGGGGGGGGGGTGGCGGGCGAATACTTGTTTAAAATACAAATAAAATTTTGAAATGAAACTCACATAGAATTTGTTTCATCAACCTCATAAAAAAAATGTATCCCTTAGATTAGTTACATTCTCCGATACCTTTAAGAGATAGTCTTAATAAGGGAGTCATGCTTATGTCCTAATTTGACAAGGCAAAAATTAAGGAGTATAATGAGATTCAAGAAACATCACCATAATAGAGTAGTTCATACTTCAAAGTAGGTTGTGCTATAAGATAGAAAATGAATCATCATAACTAACTAGTTGAATGAATATTCATATAGAAAATTTTATATTATAATACTTAATGATTCACAAAAAAATTATTATTGTGAATGGGCTCAAAGACTAATATGTGTACGTAAAAAATTTAGGAGAAGATCGAAATAAGATGGTCAAGATTTTATAAATTCATCCTCGACAACATAGTTGTGAAGGTAGTGGCCAAGCTTTGTCGTATGATACTATATCAGCAAAATATGAATTATATCATCCAAAGAAGTCTTTGTGATCTCAAACCAATGGAGAAAATATACATTTCTAGATAAATGAATCTACCTAAATCTAAAAAGGATGTAAGGCTCACAGAAACCTTCATAAAGAGCAAAAAATGGATAGTTGAGCTAGTTGAGACAAATTATGAATGGACTTGTAATCTTATATGGATCAATACCGTAACTATCACAACAAGAAAGTCACATATTTCTGGCAAAAAAAAATGAAAATCCTTCGGTGATCCTAATTACCAATGGATTTCCGATGGAATCTAATATGTTGCTAAATGCCATGTCGGAAAGCCATTTTTGGCATAAATAAATCTGCTGAAAATTTTTTTGGTGAATTTCCAACAACTTTTTGACAAATTTTGAGCATTCAAAAAAGAAGTTCCTTGTTTAGTTTTCCGCCGAAATTTTTGTAGTTAAGAACGATAGATTTGAGGCAAAAAATTCTGCCATAATTGATGGCAAAAATATTTGCTACAAATCCACTGTAAATTAACTACTTAATTGCAGTGGAAATTTCCTCTGTTCATTATGGCTGATTTTTGCTAGAACTTCAACTAGGGTGTCAAAAATTTACATGACTCGAAAACCCGACCCAAATTTTTTGGGTTAGGCTGTTATGGTCAACCCATTTTACCTGTTTTTAGAATGGGTCGAGTTCGGGTCTCAATTCTTACCCCGTTTCTAATTTTAGGACGGGTTTGGGTTAACCCGATAACCCAATTTCGACCTAGAAACTATGCGTCATTTCAACTTTGTACTCGCCGCCTACTAGCCATTTCGCCGCCTAGCTGAATCGATCCCCTGTCTGTCAGCCCTAAGGTGTAAGACACATCACACACGTCTCACTCTCACCATCTCACGCTGGAAGACCGAAGACACAATCGAGCACACCACCATCGTCGCTCTCATGCGGTCGTCAAGTCGTGCCTATCTCTCCCTTATCAGACTAGACCGACCCTTCAACACCCATCAAAATATTAGAAGAAGAAGATGATGATGATGAGAGATAGAAAGAAATTAGAAGTGAAGTAGAACTCCCGCTCGCCATCACAGGTTCGCCCAAACCTACCTCACTCGCGCCGCACTGCTCGCGTTGGGAAGAAATCGAGATTTGCGGGCCTAGTCGAGTCAACCCGTAACTCGCGTGAGTTAGGTTTGGGTTGAGATTTGTGACCCGTTTGCAAAATAGGGTTCAGGTTGAGTCAAACAGTTACAAGTTGATGTTGAGTTTGACCCAAACCAGACCCGTGGCCCAATTTTGACACCCTTAACTTCAACGCACTCCATAATTTATGTTTACTGGGACCAACCTTAAGATGTCCATATGATCACATTGGAATTATCAACTAATATGAAGATATGATAGATTCCTCAATGCTCAAATTCTAATCCATTATTTAGTTTAGAGTTGATTAAATATGATTCTCAATTAGCCCAAAACCTGGTTTAACCCTAATTGGTCCTAATCAATTAGTGGTTTAAACACTTAATCAACCTATTATATGATTCAACAATTGGTAAAAGCATCTTTATTTATGAGCACTTTGTTGCATTTCTAACCCAACATCCTAAAAGCTTTCTCCCCAAGGTGCCCAACACATATCTTCCCTGATTTTAAAATAGTATCATAAACTCAATCCTATGCTAATATGGTATATCCAACAATTATGTATTAGGCTAGGGCTTTCTTTCTATTATTCTTTTTCACGTGCTTGATATTTCTATCAACATGGGCTATATCATTGCTTAATCCTTTATTATACCTTATATGATAACCTTCCCCATAAATATACAAAATATATTTCTTCTTCTTTTTTTTTCAATCAGTGATAGCATCTCAATTAAAATAGCTTTATGCTTCCTATAGTTGAGTATAATAATAATAACAACAAAATATATACCTCGTCGCCATACATTTTCCCTAATAGTGCACTCAATTAAAGATTATTGAAGTCTATATTCTTGAAGCTATTGTCACTCTCTATGTAGTTATCAATTGACCTTTTCACTATAGAAAATTCAACGTTTTGTGTCAAAGTAATCCACTGCAAAACAAGAGGAACAATTATTATGTCCTCCGACCGGACCTAGAGGAACGTCCGGTCGTAGGCCAAATCGCGCAAAAAAACGAGAAATACCGAGCAATACCAAACAATAACGAGGAATATCATCACGTGAAGACCCAATACAGAGTTATACTGAGCTATACCGAGTTATACAAAAGTTGTACCGAGTTTTTCCTAGGAAAAACTCGGTACAACTTTTGTATAACTCGGTATTGCTCGGTATAACTCGGTATTGGTCTTCACAAAGCGGTATTCCTCGTTATTATCAAATAATACCTAGCAATACAGAGCAAATACCGAGTTTTTTCGCGGGATTTTGCCTCCGACCGGACCTTCCTCTGCGTCCTTACACCGGACCTAATAAAAGTTCAAACAAGAGAAACCTGCCACAAATCCTGATTTTGCAGCTGATTTGCGGCAATAGATTTGCGACGGCATTAAATCCATCGTTAAAACCTGCATTGCAAAAGTTTTTGTGATGGAATAGTTCCATCGCAAATATATTTGTGGTGGCTATGTGATGGAAAATTCGTCATAATTTGCAGTAGAATATCCATTGTTAATTGTGGCAAAAAATCAGGCACAAATTTTTCGCTATTTGTGATTGATGGTTCCATCGCAAACAACGATAGTAAATAGTCGTATTAAGGTTTGCGATGGAAAGTCGGTGACAAATCCGCTGGAAACCTATAAAATAAATAAAAAATAGTTTAAGTGATTAATTATTGAGTTTTCCAACATCAATAATTACAAGCAATTTACCAACAATTTACAACAATAATCAAAAGCAATTATAAGAAGTAATGATAATCAAACAATAGCAAACATTCCAATTATTGCTCAAAAAAATAACAATATTTCATAAAATTCTACAATTATTATAACACTATTAAAGTCTAAATTGTGCCTATACATCAAAAGAAGTAAAATGAATCAAAAATATTTTAACAAACACTCTAGGCATAATTTATGTTCTCATTATCATGCTCAGCCTATATAGGCCTGGGTTGATTTCCACCAATATACTCCCTCAATCTTCTAAGATCATATTGTAACTGAATATTCATATTCGCCTGTGTTTTTTTTTTTTTTTTTTTTTTTTTTTTTTTTTACATTTTTTTTTAATTATGTTGCCTTGTTAGCCACCTGTTGGTTATATGAATTATCTTGGTTTCTTGTAGAGTAGGCAAAGCAGAAAAAGGTTGTCCCTTATGTGCATAGGCTTGCGAGCCTAGTTCATAAAATTATCCCTTTTGCATTCTACCTACTGCTTACGACCAAGTGTAGTAGTCATAAACAATGTAGATCCCCTAGAGGAACCCTCACCTACTGCAGTCTGACTCGCTCGATGCCTTATATACTCATCATATAAAACATAACATAAGATTAATCATCATATAATTATCACTTATGATATTTTTATAAGTATAATATCCTTATATGCTTACATATGCCCTCATAACTCGCTAATCAACCACTGCTAGTCCTCCTAATGCTTATGAGTGTGATTGTGTAACTCAATGTAGTGGGTTCTCTAACAAGAATATCCTTCTAAGATACATTTGTGTAATAAAATATGAAGAGATATTAATAATATTGCAATTTACTAACCTCAAACTCTATAAATCACATGTCACATACTTCTTTTGAGATTTTGTTCTAAGAGACATGGACCATCAAACATGCTCCGTGTGATATCTTGTATCTTGTGCTAGAGCTACTTTGAAGTACAAAACATGTACAAAATATCTAGTTGAAGAATATTATTTCTTAAATATGTGTAATATAAACATACACATTTACGTACATGTCACCCTTAAGCTGAATCACTATGCGTCCATCTGCAGTCAGTGCTGCGACCGCCTGCGTGGAAGGTCCAACTGTAGCCGGGTAGAAGCTGCATAGGAATGAGGAGGTGGTGGATAGTAAAATGGTGGAACTTATGGTGGATACGGATGAGTAACATGAAATCCTTAAGAAGATGGTGGGGGTAATATGAGTAAAAGGGAGCCATCTGTATAGGGTATGGTTACGTAAACGAGGCCTTACGAAGTAAAATGACTGACTCACTACATGAGGTGTATAAAAAGGGGGATATGCTGGGTATGAGTGGAAAACTATGAAGAGGAGGTCCCCTCAACACCTCTACCTCTTCTGGATGCTCCACTAGTATTCTTCATTCGTCTAAAAATATTTGTGATTGACCGCCTATGGGATTTATCACCTCCAAGAAGAAATTTACCAAAAATAAAAGAACAATTAGCTACAATTTGTATATTTATAAAAAAATACAAGAAATAAGTAAATTAAAAGCAGTAAAAGGAACTATTCTATGTATGCTAACATATAAAAAATATATTGTATATATACTAACATGTAAACAAATTTATTGTATTTATACTAGTATGAAAAAAAAGAAACAATTGTATGTATGTTAACATGTAAAAAAAATTATTGTATGTATACTAACATATAAAAAAATTATTATATGTATGCTAACATGTATAAAAAATATATTGTATGCTAACAGGTGATTCATTTTCATGTGATGAGATCATATCCTCACTACTAACATCTTTATTGTTCTCTTCGATGTCTAAGTCCATCTCCTCTAACTGTAACTCAATTTCATTTGTTATAATTGGATCATCTACATCATTAGTAGTCTCTTTAAAGTTTAACATACTCTCATCTTGATATGGTGCTGGTATTGATGCAATATTCTCAATAACCCCCTCGGTTTAATTTTGATGACTATAAGCCAATCTTACTTATCCCGCAAACTACCTAGAAAATCAGCAAAAAATACTTGGGTAACCTGACTAGCAAAGACAAATGTGTCATATTTTTTATATATTCTACCTCGCTTTACTTCTATAATACCATAAAGTGCTTGCACCCTTATTCCTACATTTTGCACTATATCAAACCAATCAAAATTAAAAAGATGCACATTGTTCCCTTCATCATGATATTCTAACTGTGGTACTTCTTGTAAGACCTCATAATACTCACAATCATCACATGTATGATTGTTCCCTTTCACACATACACCATAGTTTTCTATTTTAGACCTTCACACCAAGCTTTGGTTTGAAATATATAATTGTTAACAATAAAAATTGGTGAATATTTTACTGCTCTCATAGGCCCCCAAGCTAAATTAATTAGTCCTTGCTCTTATAAATTTATGGCTTCGTTATGGACCTGATTGGTGTAGAAAGTATATATATGTTATTATCATTTTTTACCAAGTTAATTAATTAGATATAAGGTTGAAGTGACTTGTCAAAATATATATCGTTTCTTTGTACCAATTTAGAAATTTAGATTCCACCCTTTTTCTGCTCTAATAGTGACATTACAATAAAATCATTAACGATCTTCCTATAAAAGTTTAGAATTTAGAGTCTCATGTATGAGCATATAAAATTTACACAATCTTAACTTAAACTTACTTGATATATAGCTCAACTTCAGCATAATTAAGTAGTGTGTACAACGAGATAATTATCATCTCCTTATTTATCAAACATCGCACAATACAAGCGCTTATACTGCATTTCCACCTCCGTTGAACACTAATTTGTTACATATATATGGACATACATATGGACCACCCAAATTTGGAACAATTATTACGTCCTCCGACCTGACCTAGAGGAACGTCCGGTCGGAGGCCAAATCACGCCAAAAAATGAGAAATACCGAGCAATACCCAAACAATAACGAGGAATACCATCACGTGAAGACCCAATACCGAGTTATACCGAGTATGCCGAGCAATACCGAGTTATACAACAGTTGTACCAAGTTTTTCCTAGAAAAAACTCGGTACAACTCGGTATTGCTCGGTATAGCTTGGTATAACTCGGTATTGGTCTTCACAGAGCAGTATTTTTCTCATTATTATCAAATAATACCTAGCAATACCGAGCAAATACCGAGTTTTTTTCGCGGGATTTTGCTTCCGACCGACTTCCTCCTCCTACGTCCTTACACCGGACCTAATAAAAGTTCCAAATTTTGAGGTATAGTATTCTTTGTTGATTGTAATTATGTGTCAAAGTAGTATGAGCAAAATTGAGTAGTCTCCTACATATGGTATGCTTCACATATTGATCCTTCGGGACGTGTTTTATTCTTTACAATCTTTTTTAGTTTATTTAAGAACCTAAATATTGTATGGTTATGAATTTAAAAATTATTAATAATATTTAATATGTTATGTTTGCACAAATTACATCTAAAAAGATACATCCATCAATATCAAATAGGTCCACCAACTATAGCCTCATAAGGTAAATACACAAGCAGATGCTCCGTGTAGTCAAAAAAACCTAGAGGGAATATTTTCTCAAACTTGCACATAATAATAAAAATGATTGTTATGCTAAATATGGAACAAAGCTTCTTCATTAAGTCTTGATGAGCATAAGTCTTTGAAGAAGATACTTAGTTCGGTAAAGGGATTTAAGATCCAATCATAAGAGAACTAAAAGTCATAGGTAGCTAATATTTCAAAGACGTGACACAGTCATGACTTTTCAATCCAATAATCTCTCTGATCGCATTCCAACGCATCTACTAAGGTTGGAAGCATATCTATCATAGCTTTAGCTCATCACCCTCCATTCACAAATCACTTACCTATGCTCTAAAGTGAAGGTGAATTGAGCTTTTGGCTTTAAAAGTTGATCACTTCCACCTTCCTTCAACTCAAGCATTTTCTCTCATACAAATATCATTTAAATCCATCCTAACATTTATATTGTCTTTAGATTTACCCTTAATGTCCATCAATATATTGAATATTTTATCAAAAATATTCTTCTCTATATGCAACACATATAAATTAGGTTTGATCAAGTTTGTTCTCTAATATGGCAAAGATCAAAAAATATATTATTCTTTATTTAATTGTGAGTAACTCCATACTCAGACACTTTGTGAACAGCTAATGATGAAGAATCATTTATTGTGGCGTATAACATTTACACTTTCAAATATTTTCATAATACTTAACCTTGGTAGAGGTTGTATTGTCCTCCAGTCTCCACTCTATTCTTAGTGAAAGCATCCATATTTCACCTAAATGAATAGTTTGTAGGTTTGAACATGCGATTGATAGTCAAACCAAATATATTTGTCTCCATGGTTCAAATTGAATTATTTAGTATTTTCTATGTAATATGGGCAAGCTAGCTTGCTTGCAATTCTCCAACCATAAAGTACACCGTATGCTAAAAAGTCACAAATTATCCAAAATAATGCTGCTCTCAATGTAAATTTTTATTTAGTGGATATAACATATATGGTAATTCTTATTTCACAATAAATGTAGGTCATTGATTAAAGGATACAAGAGCACATCTATTTTTATCTAAAAAGTTAGATGTACGTCGCCCTTGCGAACTCTGCGACTTGTCTGAAGACGACGAACAACGGCAACTATATAAAGTCTACCTGACTCATCTCTGCTTAGTCAACCTAAGTCGCCACTTAAAAGGGCATTATCATACATATAATTTTTTTTAAGTATGCTTAATTACTAATTAACTTCCTAATCATGCTTATAGTGAAAATTGCCCTTATTATTGATTCCCCCACTTAAGGGAAAATTATTAATATAATTTAAATATTAATTATACAGTAAACTATTAATATAATTCAATCACATTATTAGTGCGTATTTAATTACACATATTTTAACTTAATGGCATTATTAGTAACACACACACTATTACAATAATTACTTAATTAATTATCAAAATATTATTATTAATCTATATTAGTAGTGTAAAGTAATAATTAATGGGTAGCTTATACTTAACATGAAGTTATTAAATTTATAACACACAATTTTTATTTTTAATTATAAATTTATTTTTAAAATTTAGTTATTTTACTTCACATTTAAATTTCTAACAGCCATACATTTTTAAATAGTTTACCAACAGTTCTCAAGATTTTAAATAGGATTTAATATTTTCAAACAAAATATTTTCAGAGATTTTAAAACACCTTCAAGATTTTACTAAATCTCATTAAAGTTAAATCGAATTTATTGCCAAACAACTCTAATTGGTTTTTTTAGGAACTTTTATTTGGTTCGAGGATGACCGAGAATGCAAAAACATCCGGTCTCTAGGCAAAAAAAAGCGTACCGAGGTGTACGAGTTTTTCAAAAAACTCCATACACCACAGTACCAAGTTATTTTGCCTAACCGGAATGCATCCTCTGTAAATTTAAACAAAAATCATCCCGGTCGGCAAGGACGTAATAATAAGCCCTTTTTTGTTTAGAAGCCTTTCTTGAGTTATTAAAAGTTGTACGCCATTCTCAAATGCGATCATTGTTCAATTCGTTATGTTTCAGTTCGATTGATTTAACATAATTGGTCGAAGAAAGAATGAAAGAAAGAAAGATGAAATACTTTGCAACGAGCAATGTAATCCTCTCGTAGTCATCGTTACTTCCAATCCAACAGACAGAAATGCATGGAGTGTGGTTTCAGATTTGATATTGAAGGAAGAAGTATTAAATTATTTAAACTGCACTTAATAACACCTATTTCATATCTACACTCAAAACTTTAATATGTACATGCATACCACCCAAAATTATTTTAATATCAAATATAGCCACTCATATTTCTTTTTCCTATCACTCATGTATTTCATTTCTCTCACTCATATTTGCTATGAAAATGAACTAAGAGTGGTATGTATGTAATTTTAAAGTTTTAAGTGATTAAATATGTAAATTGAGTAGTATAAGTGGTATGGTATTAAACTCCCTTTATGTTATTTATATAATCTACTCTTAGTCTAAATTCTACTCAAGACACATCATTCCATACACACACATTCAAAACAATAATGAGAATACATCAAAACTAATTTAAGGTAATTAAATTCATATGTAAATCTCCAACAGCCCTAAATAATTGAGATATGTTCCAAACAATTTATCAGATTTAACATTTATCATACCAAATAGTTTTCAAGATTTAAACAGCCCAGATTTACTAAATCCCACTAAATAAAATTCCAATCCAATACCATTTGGATCAGGATTTGGGTCGGATTTGAAGCTAGTTTGACTAAATCCAGCCAAATGGCCAATAGTGCAAAACCAAAATCCTCACGGTACATTAAAGAAAGCGCCGGTGACGGAAAATTCCCTCTTTTCATGGTAAAATCCCGAATGTAAGCAATCCTTTGGCTCGGCGGTTTAACCGAGTTTGGATCGAAGACACGCACGCGAAAGGGAGAAAGTTACCTTCACAACAAGTGAGTTCCCCGTTGTTGCTTTCGATCAAAAACGGCGTAACTTCCTATCCAATAGGAAAGGGAAATGTCGTTGAAGGAGCGAAGTCAACGGCGGGGGGGGACGAAGAAGATCTCGTGCACAACTCTACACTCAGCGACACAACATATCCAAACCAAAATAGAGGCAGGGAAACACTGAAAACAGTCTAGGGATCGCTTCAAGACGATGAGACTTGACTCCGCCAAATAACAACCTTATAATATACACATATGCGTCTAAACATACATTATAGCAAGCTTAAAGAATAAGAATACAGTAATGTATACAATATAACTATTCACACACATATTATCAATTGTTCTTGAATTTTTAAATTATTATTAAAATACTATTTATGGTCACACTAGTTAATTGGTTTAAATATTTTAAAGTAAAATAATCATTATAACACACACACACTATAAACAATAATAAGTTAAATAACTAAATAGTGTTAGAATATTAAATGACACACAATTAAGCAAAGCTTTTGTTCTCTTTATTAAATCTTCTCTTGTTGTACTTTAATTATCTAGATCGAATTAAATCGTGAATGGAATTGCCAAAAAATTTCCACATAATTTATATATGATGTTACCAATACCATTTTTCCAGATTTAAAAATCCCTAGGATTTGAAAAATCCTACACATAAATTAAATCTTGGTGTCATCAAACAACCCCTTAATATCCCGGCCCTTTTACACAGTCATACCTAAATAAACTTTCAAGGCAGTTTGATTTGCAACACATTGAAACATAGATTTAGATGGAGGGGGGGGGGGGGGGGGGGGGGGGGGGGGGGGCATAGAGTCAAGTAGCGTATGTACTAAAACATCACCAAGCAGAACACAATCTCAACTTTTATGTGATGCTATTTGGCAACAGGATTTACGCAGGATTTTGTGTAAGGCCTGCCAAAATAGATTTGCGGAATATTTGTAGTCCTTATGTTTTATGTGAGTAACCATGTTGCACAGAGAATGAATTGAAGCTTACAAATGGTACTTGGGAGATATATACTACTAGAATCTATCTGTAGCCGTATATGAGTATTTGGCGACAACAAAGACAAGTAGAGCGGCCTCTTAGAAGTGAGTACGAATGGTAACTCTTCGCAATGGACGAGCTTTCTGTTGTTGAATGTCCGTTAAACCTTCGACCAACTAAAGAAAGGCGAGCTGTCGTGACTTACAACCCGACTGAAGGAATAAGGAACGTCCTTTTAAAGAGCGAAGAAGTCTTTATCGTTTTTTTTTTTTGCATATTTTTTATCGACCAACTTCTCTGGCGAAACAGACGAAGTCGAAACAAGAATGGATACTGCAGAAGAGGAAAAGCAAACCCTAGCCTACGGGGGAGAGAAAATTTTTAAATCGCCGGCCATTACATTCACAGATAGGTATCTTAAAAAATAATTTATTCGGTTAAAAAAAATTAAATAAAATTAATAAAAAATAATATATTTAATCATTAAACTGTTTTGGTCAAATTTTAGGTTAATTCGATGTCAACAGTTCTTTCTTGAGGCTCCCCAAACTCACCTGATGTATTTCTATTGATTGAAGAACTTGGATAAATATGACGACAAAGATGAAGAAAGCCGACATGGAATTGGTCAATTTGTTTTTTCATCCTTTATAACAGGACTATATGAGTATAATAATGGTATTTTAGTCTGCTTGGTTGGGAACCCTCCATTCAAATTCAAATCCTCCACATACGGCACGACTCCTTAAGTGAGAGAAAATAACTGTAGGGTCCTGCAACTTGTGGGGCTGGTTTGCTGGTAGACTCACCGAGGGCTATCCAGACCCCGCTGGGGGGGTAGATACGGGGGGGGGGGGGGGGGCGTTACATGTGACAATGTTGGAGCGACTCTTTTAGACTGCCTGCGCTTATCTGAGCGATCGGCTACTCACCTGTCTTCCTAATAAAAGAACAATGTCATAGATCATTTGACGTCTTTACTAGTCTTCTCTAAAAAATAAATGCGGACACATTTATCTAATTTTAGACTTTATGAATCATTTAAAAAGTCAAAATTCCCATAATATAGTTAAATAAATCCGATCAAATATAATGAACAATTTATTCATAGATTAACTAGAACAAGGTTAACTCAGATTAATAGTTACAAACATAAATATATACGTTAAACTAAATAAAATATGATTATATTATACTATAGTTATGGAATTTTTTTAACTTGTCTCATGAGAGGCCTACTGGTTATAAGATTCGTTTGTTGGACGGCTTTCGTCTGCTTCTTAAAGTAGATTTGTATTTTTTGTACTAAAAAAAGTTGCTTTAAAAAATAGTAAAAATAGTTCCAAACGAAGCCAAAAATAAAATTCTTATTTGAGGAACTATGGAACGAAAATTCATTATTTGAATGATATTACCCATATAATATTAAAAGACGAGTATATTCTGACTCATATAAACCATATTCATACAATTTGAATAAAAATAATTTCTCAACGTTCTTCTTTTCTAAATGTGCTTTCCACCGGACGCACTTAGCGTTAATTAAATTGTAGTTTAAAGCTTTATAAGGTTCAACTTGTTTGAACTATATTTCATTTGAAACTAGTTTTGGAACTAATATTTATAAATTTGATCACTACTGTGGCGATGGAAATCCATATTTAAAATACGTTTAGATAAAACAATCATTTTCTTCTCTAACTAAACTTGATACGTGAACCTTAATATTATTCTACAACTTTACTTTAACTTGTGTACACTGGATGTCGCCTTCTATTCATTATTATGAAGAAATATACATTGCTCGAGTCATATATAAAGCTTGGGCCCGAACTCACAACTTCTCAGTGGGGGGCCGGAGAATTGCTGATAAAGAGCGTGATTGACAACTCTTATGTCAACATATAAGATAAAAAACTTTAGGTTTGGATAGGGGGGGGCTAAATATTCTCGTTAAAAAATTAGAATCATCTTTTTTTTCATTGATATGACCAAAAGCCAAACACTATAGGAAAGTTTGGACATATATCTTTCCTTTAAAATAAATCATGCTACTAAATATGACGATCAGTGAGATGCTATTTGACGTCTTTCTTCACATGTATTCTATGTGCAATAAATTTCATTCCATATGTAATTGTGGCTTTGGCAACTCTCTAAGTCAGTACATTTATTTCTAGATGGTATATACTTTCTGCGGTGCGACATATATTCTAGGCAACACACAACAGACAGACAGCAATACAAAATCACCCTATCTAACTCTCGTGTCATGATAGCCTTTTTCATTTTTCATTCGCTCGACATTCTCTTGGACTGTGCTCGCGAGCTCCTGAAGGAGGGAATGGAGTCGGTTATACGTTCTACGTTAGACAGTTCTCACACATATCTCATCATGAAGTGCCTATTACCATGGTTCCGAGCATGGCTATTATGCAACGTTCTATGTCGTAATGACTGCTGAAAAACGAGAGTGGAGGTAGATTTGTTCTTTAGATCTATTTCAATTTAGTAGGTTTATAGCACCATAGCTCGTAGACACTAATCCACTCGAAGTCTCTGTTATGCATGATTAGTCATTTCTATAAAAGATTTGATAGGGGGGGATTGCATACACGGTTGACCCAAAAACCCAGAATGAACCCAACACAAAACGTGTCTGACTGTGAACAGCGCTGCATCACTTGCATGTTCGCAGCGAGTCGTGTATGCCCCTTATCCGTGTGTCTACGTTCTAACATAAAATTTGCCTACTAAAAAATTATGTTACGCAGTCGCTGTGTCGTAGATAAGAAAGTAAACCACCCAGCGAAGGCCATGCTCCGCTTCCCTTCCTGGCTAATTATTGCTCCTCCTGTAGCCTATGGGAAATTACTAGGCTGAGAATAGCAGGGGCGAGTCATTGGTCAACGTCTCGTAATTGTTCGAGTTTATCCAAACTGATAGACCAGAAGTGGTAATTCCGAGTTAGACCTAAACTACAACTTGTGCATCTGCTAAGTGTTGCACACTGCTAATCATGGCCCCTTTCTAACCGCCAATACGCTCGCCTTCTCTCTTTGACGAACATTTTCATCCATCAATGATGTTCTTTCATGCACATAAGAAAATCTGGAGAAGTTCGTGCTTCTTCACGCGTCTAACCTCCATCGAGTTTCTTCTCTCGGGGTACCAATCTTTACTCGCTTCAACGACACATATGTGATTCTATGTAATCTTTATCACAGAGGATTCATGCCAAAATTATTGGCATTGGACTTCACAGTGATTAGTATGGTCCTCATTCAACTCACATATTACCTGTCTATAAGTTCCAACTTCGTTGAGGAGACAAAGGTAGGACGTTTGAGGATTTGATTAATGATGCTATTGGCCATCAATTTGGCCTACAATAGATAAAAGAAATCTCAAATGCGTCGGGAGGTGCAGTGAGACTCTCTCGGTACCGACCTTCCCGATAACGAGCGACATCGTACAGTACTACAAACGTCAAGTTGCAGAGGAATTAGTGCACTACTTCCCTCAGGGTTTTATCTGTAGTTATGAAGATGTTAAGGATAAAAGATAAAATACAAAACCTAGAGAATTTCTTTCTAAATCAATTCGTTGGCCTAGCTAATGAAGACCATCATGGCATATAATATAATTTCAACATTTTTATATCAGACAAAAAAAATTGGTTTTTCAAACTTAATTTACAATTATAAAATAGATTATTGTGTTACCGGATGCATGTTGCACTACGGGTATAAGTTGTCAAAGATTACATTCATTATGTAACGCGCCAAGGTTTTTAAACCAATTACGAGAAAAAAAAAAAAGCAGAGGAATGTGTTATCATTGATTTCGATTTTTTACTTTCATATCATTCCCATATTGCAATATGGTAAATCATTCTATGAGGTCTTAATGTACATATGAGAATGTTCCTAGCACATCTGTAAAAAGCATAAGCTTTGAAAACACTTCCAATGTACCACTCATCCTACCTGCAACCGCAGAACCAAAATGTAAGTTAGGTTTATTGCATATGATTTTAACCCTCCTATTTAGCCAATCCTTTCTTACCTTACGTCCGAGATGGACGCCGTGATATTCACTCCCCTACAACGTATTTCTCTAGATTGTGTATGACTACAACATACATATTTCTGACTCTTACACATTTCAAACCCACACAACCCAAAGATAAAAAATTAGATGTGCTCA